>CM074720.1:546921373-547462288 GCA_037306005.1 Rhinophrynus dorsalis
ACAATGAAAGCCCTTCCCCCCTTGACAAGTTTTTCAGCTTTTTCCCTTATCTTAATTGAAGATTGTCCCTCTCTGCAGTCTACCTGGGCACCTCCCTTCTGATCTGGCTGAACAGGGGGGGGATACTTTGCTTGTAAATATCTCTTAACCCCTTAAGGACCGGAGGTTATGGGACATTTCCGTCCCATAACGACCGCATAGGGGCACTTTGATGCGCCGGTACACGTGACCTGTCACATGTATTGGTGCGTCACTATGGGGCTTGAAAGAGATCGCTCCGATCTTGGAGCGGTCTATTTCATGCCCTGTTTTTACTTACAGCGCTCCCGGTAGAGCGCTGTAAGTAAAAAGTACGTGACGTACCATGACCGTCATCGGTCCTTGAGTAGTTCAAGGACCGTGACGGTCCTGGTACGTCAAGGGTCCCTAAGGGGTTAAACCATAAAGGTTTGAGAGATAAGACTTATATTGTTCTTCATGTTTTTTTAATGCCTACAAAATAAAATAAAGATAAAATGAAGTATTACTATCCCTTTAAAGGGATAGTAATGTTTATAAAAACAAGCAGCTCAGATGGTTTGTTATAATAAATAGTACTGATGTGTGAGGCTCTTCATAGTTATACTGTAATCGTATGATTAATTTGACCCCTTCCGCCCCTTTTCCCAACGTAAGCATTTCTGTCTCATATCCAACAGCAGATCACAACGAGGGGCAATCTTCTCTCTGTCAGTATTCCTTTGTCAAGGAGGGAAAGCTTTTGCTTAAAGCAGAACTATCATCACATTAATATTGAGCCCCAAATCCTAATGACAATAGCGATATGCATAGACATATTTAGCTGAATAATTGCGGCGTTAGTGAAAGACAGAACTTTTTAGGCAGACAGGTAGCGGCAGGGATCCTGCAGTAGGCGCTCTCTGCACGTGCACTGTCAGTACCTTCCGGTGTCTTAAAGGGATAGTAACACTTCGTTTTAACTTTATTTTATTTTGTAGGCATTAAAAAAACATGAAGAATGATATAAGTCTTATCTCTCAAACCTTTATGGTTTATGAGATATTCACAAGCAAAGTTCCCCTCCCCGCCCCTTTTACCTAGTGTAAGCCATCTCTTCTCAGATGTGAGTCTGGTTGTATGACAGTACAGATAACAGAAGGGGACAATTTTCTTTGTATGAAAACAATGAAAGCCCTTCCCCCCTTGACAAGTTTTTCAGCTTTTTCCATTATCTTAATTGAAGATTGTCCCTCTCTGCAGTCTACCTGGGCATCTCCCTTCTGATCTGGTTGAACAGGGGGGGATACTTTGTTTGTGAATATCTCATAAACCATAAAGGTTTCAGAGATAAGACTTATATCATTCTTCATGTTTTTTTAATGCCTACAAAATAAAATAAAGTTAAAATGAAGTATTACTATCCCTTTAAGGTAACCAGACATTCAACTCACCAATCGTGGAGTTGAAGGTGACAGGCAGCGTAGACTCACATACGATGTCTCTGCAAGATGTCTGCTCTGTTCCCCGCTGCCTGTCTGCCTAAAAAGTTCTATTTCTCACCAATGCCGCAATTATTCAGCAAAATACAGGCATGTCTATGCATATCGCTATTGTCATTAGGATTTGGGGCTCAATATTAACGTGATCATAATTCCACTTTAAACTGACACCGCGAAGATTGTCCGTTGTTGTGATCTGTCAGGTCAAGCAGCCGGACTTCAGATCTAAGGGAAGGTGTCTTCCAAACTGGAAAAGGGGCGGGAGGTGTAAAATCCATCATACAATTACAGTGTAACGAGCAAGTTATGAACTTTGAGAGCCTCACACATCAGTACTATTCATTGTAACAAACAATCTGCGCTGCTTGTCTATGTAAACGTTACTATCCCTTTAAATTTAAATAATCAGTTACACAACACATCTTTCAACACTTCGATTACAACAAAGAGTTACGGGACTTAAAGGGATAGTAAAGCTTGAAATAAAGTGAAGCTAGGATCCATACTTATACTGTCTACTACTGCTCAGTTACATTCATAATGCTGACATTGCTATATATTCATAGAAATTATATCATTAACCCCTTAACGACACATGACAGTCATAGTACGTCAAGGGTCGATCTGACTGAACGTCGCATGACGTACTATGAAAGTCATGGAGTTCTGGGCTCCCCTCGCTGCTGCATGTCATTCGGGGAGTCCGGAACCGGAAAAAGAAAAAAAAATGCTCAGTGGTCCGTAAGTCACGTTGCTGCGATGATCGGCCGGTCATTAAGGGGTTAATTGTCTCCATGATACCCCTTTTCATGCAGTGAAGCCATCTCCCCACAGATCTAAAATCCGGTCTCATAACCGGACAAATCGCAACGTGAGACAACGTTCATTCAGTAAAAGGAAAATCATGCCTTCCTTGATGGAGAGCAGGTTTTTTCTAATACTGAATGAAGATTGTCCCTCATCGCCATCCTCCGTTAGTTCTGAGGCAAGGACTAGGACATGAATGAAAGGGGCGTGAGGGGCAATTTATGATATAATTTCTATGAATATCTAGCAATGTCGGATTGTTACAGAGCAGCAGTACACTGTATGAGGACGGATTGTCACTTTTTAAAAACTACTAACCCTTTAAAACAGTAAAATAGCTGACCATTTTAATACTTCTAAGGATTGCAGTTTTAAACATATTTTTTTTTTTCTTCTTTTAGCTCGAATCGTTTTCATCAAAACGCCAAAAAATGTGAAAGGAAAATCCAAATCTCCACTTCTCATCCCTTGTAAATTCTTTACCAGTGAGGATGATTATAACCCTTTCGACCTACATATGGAGTGGAATTTTTTTCCAGAAAACGGGACACAATTCATTCCCATTGTACGTGTCATTGGTGGCAAGGACACCCGGAGCAAAAGGGCAGAAGTTTTTTCATCTGATTTCCGAAAAGGAAATTGCTCTTTACGCATCAAGTCTGCCAGGGTTAAAGACAGTGGAACTTATGAATTGCAGATTAGTTCACAAGGATTAGAGTTCCACCCATTCAATAAAGTGGAAGTAAAGGTATTGAAGAGTCCAGGTGAGTTCTAGAGTCATGTGACTGTGAAATATCTGCTGTCACCATACAACACAGAGGGTGGTGCACTAACAAGAACTAGTGCTTCTGGGGCAAAAGAACCACACTTTTGGAAACAATTACAAGTTCCTACTGCATTAAAGCGGAACTACCACCCCACACAATGTTTACCTTCACTAAGTCCCCATCTGGCGACTGGCTGCTTAGTAGCGCTAGTCACCAGAATAATTACCTTATTTAATAGATTTCTTCTCTATTCCATGGGTGACAGGCAGGACGGAGCGCGGACATCTTCCCATTGTGACATCTGTTAGCCTGCACTGTCAGTCCCAGCTGGGTCTAGGAGGTGTTGCTAGGTGCCGTTTGGCTTCGGCTGGGACTGACAGCGCAGGCACACGGACGTCACTATGGCAAGATGTCCGCGCTCCGTCCTGCCTGTCACCCATGGAAGAGAGGAGAAATCTATTAAAAAAGAGAAAAAAGGATTTTAGTCTTACCAGTTAAATCCTTTTCTCTTAGGCCATCAGGTTACTGGTCTCCCACCCAGTGAAAGGGATGATGCTGGGTCTCCTGTGGCTGGACGTGCTTTTGGGTTAATCACTCACATGAGTTTCCTTCTCATCCTTCTTGCTATCTACCTAGATAGGTTATTGTCTCAAATCTATCTGGTGGGGGAGTGGCTAGGTAGGCTGCTATGGAGGGGTCCACCCCTTCAGGAATTGTTCCAGCCTACTGAGAGAAGCCGTCTCCTCTCCGTGGTACCTGTGAGTTATATGGACTGAGAGAAAAAGATTTAACAGGTAACACTAAAATCCTCTTATCCTCCAGCTCTAGCATAGTAAGACTGATAGACCACTAATTTGATATAGGTAAAAGCATTACAGCTGAATACAAAATACATGACAGGTGATACAGTCTTGCACATTCTTTTTACACTTGAATTCACTGGAGGTGGAACTCATCACCAGTTCCTGTGTTAATTATTGCTTAGTTTCCAGTAGAGGCACCTGTTTGTAGTTGGCCAAGTGGTACAAGATTGATTTCCCTTTTGATGTGTGAATTGCTAAAGTAAATTTAGCGTGTAGAGAGTTTGACTACAGCCAAAGTTTACTAAATATATGGAATTTATGAGTAAACCCTTCGAGCACAGAGGTTTGCGCAAGACATCACTATGCAATGCATTGCTCACCCTTCTGGCACCCAAAGGACTGAAACCATGATTGTGTGGAATAATGTGACATAAATTCGTTGTCACAGTTCAGGCCACAGTTCAATGTTTTGAACTTGGTCATCAATTTATACTCCCAGACATTTTTGTCTCTGTGACCAGTCTTGCAAATATGTTGAATCATATACTTAGTTTGCCCTATCTCACCTACATAGAATCCTGTTGGGACATTTCACATACATTAGGTAGACATCATTAGATCTGCAGTAGAAGGCAAACCTAAGTTATACTGAAAACTTGCATTCTAAAGCTACTCAGCCAGTGAAGGTATCACTTTTACTCTTCCAGTCTTCTACTAATTTAAGGGTTTCCTTCCTTGTTGGGGAGTATATCAACAGTGTGTTTTTGAACGTGCAGTTCTATGAAAGAGAAAATATATACAGAATATGATTGTTGTGCTATGCCTTACTTCTCTCATAAGAATTTTGCCCAACACAGTTTCATCCCAGTATGTCAAAAAAGATCTAGTAACCTTGTGAATTTTACCTATCCCATCTCTAGGGAACGATACTGAAGAAATCGAAGTGGTCACCACAGCGCCAACTGTTCAAACTACAACAAAAAAGCAAGTTGGTCTTGATCCTGGTATAGCTGCGTTTCTTAACTGGCTCCAGTACTTAAAATCCAAAGGGCTGCTGAGACCTATACAGATCGTGGTAGTAGTCTTTCTGGTCTTCCTAGTTATAGGTGCATTGGCTGGCTGTCTTGGATGGTAAGCCACTTTTCTTAATCTAAATGTTCTTTGGAAAACATAAAAAATATTAGCTGTTGTGGTCTTATACTTCCATGGGCTGTTGGGTGGGATTTATGTTTACAATCAGATACTTAACACCCACTTAGATTCTCAAAACACACCATGAAAATGTTAGTGTAATATTCAGTTTGCTCTTCTCTATAATGGTCCAACATAAACATATCCCTTTTTAAAGGGATAGTAATGTTTCACAAAAACAGCAGTTCCAATTAATCTTCATAGTATTTGAGCCATAGAGAGTGTTATTTCAATACTTTCAGAGTTGTAGTTCAAAAGTAATTGAATGATAAAGTTTCCCCCTCCCTTTTATCTAGTGTAAGACACCTCCCCTCAGATGCGGAATCCGGTCCACAGACCACACAGCTTACAGCAAGGGGCAATCTTCTTACTGTGAGAACAATGAAAACCCTGCCCCCATTGAAAGGTTTTTCAGTTTTTTTATCTTATGCTAATTGAAGGTTGTCCCTCTCTGCAATCCACCTAGATACCACCCTGCTGCTTTGAGGTGAGCAGTGCTTCACTAGGTAAAAGGGGCGGGAGGGGGATACTTTATCATCCAATTACTCTTGTACTACAACTCTGACAGTATTGAAATAACACTCTCCAAGGCCCAAATACTATGATGATTAATTGGAGCTGCTTTTATTATGAAACATTACTATCCATTTAAAAGGGCTTTATGCTGCAATATTGAATATGAAGACCTGGCATACTGCCTTAGACTGATATATTAGCCCATGGCAAGAAATCACGCATGATTACTCTTTGGAAGTTAGAGAGATCTCTGTTACATTGGGAAGCAATGTATGGGAGATCTTCCTACCATCCACCTCATATTTGAATGTGGTTTGGATGAATTTACTTCATAACAGGCCAAATGTATCAGAAGGTTCTAGAAACTGCAGCTGATCAGCACTTTTGGTTCTGCTCAATGCAGAAAACATCCTGGAATGTGATATCTCTACAAGTTCTACAGCCATTGATGATGCATAAAATAGACTTCAGTTATTCCACTGTCATTATCGAAATAATTCTGTTTTTTTTTTTTAAAGCCCATGCACATTAGACCTAAAAATAATAGTGATAATAATAATATTTAAAAAAAAATGAATGTACTATGCCCATCTAAAAACTTGTAGCAACTGTTATGTTATGGGGGCAATATTGATACATGACACAACTTCAGATTCTGCACACAGAATGGGGTAAAGGGCAAACTGCATCATCCAGAGCAGTGGTTCTCAACCAGCGTTCTCTGGCACTGTGGTGTTCCTTGGACATCAATTCAGGGTTCGCCCTTTAGCAAAAATGGAAATATCAAACAATCTCCACAAATATACATTGTAAACTCAATATGCTCAGTCATTCTTACTGTGATGGTTATATTTATATATTAGTCCACTTTAATAGGTCTTAAAGAAAGATCCATAAATACAAGGGGTGCCCTGAAAATGCCATATTCTGTGTTAGGGGTGCCATGAGCAAAAAATGATTGAGAACCACTGATTCAGAGAGTCTTGTCAACTAGAGAGGTGCAGATTCTCACCTGTTCTTGATCAGGAGTGGACAACTTTGTTTCTCAGCTTTTGGAGACTACAAATCCCATAATTGTTGGACAAGGATAATGGGAGATGTCATATACTATATATGTAGACCGGATCTTCTCTTCCAGGGTTACCTCTGCAGAGAGGATGTAGACAGTCTGGCTTTGACATCATTGCTGTTGAAGCCTACATCTTAAGGAGGAAGGGTTTTTCTCCTGAGGTGGTCTCCACCATGATCCAAGCCAGTAAACCTGTATCCTCTAAGGTCTACCACAAGGTTTGTCTACCTTCCATTCTTGGTGTTTGGACAGGGATCTGTCCGCACAGGAGTTTGATTATCCATCCATATTGTCCTTAGTCTTAATTACTTGAAGGTCCAGACCTCAGCTCTTTCGGTCTTTTTCTAGAGCTGTATTGCCCTTTTGCCAGATGTCAAAGTCTTCTTTCAGGGTGTTGCTCATGCTTTCCTTGCATTTAAGGCTCCCAATCCTCAGTGAGACCTTAACTTTGTTCAGAGAGTTCTTCATGCCTGTGTTAGGGGTTCCATGAGCAAAACATGATTGAGAACCACTGATTCAGAGAGTCTTGTCAACTAGAGAGGCGCAGATTCTCACCTGTTCTTGATCAGGAGTGGACAACTTTGTTTCTCCAGCTTTTGGAGACTACAAATTCCATAATTATTGGACAAGGATAATGGGAGATGTTATCTCCTACAGATGGAGAACATAATGTTACCTTCCCATTACAGACTACTCAATGGAATATTTGCTTATTTTAATGTGAGTGTTGGTATGTCTTAGAAATCTGCTGGTTATATAAACTGAATAATCTGTATGCTCTTGTGAAGAAACATTTAAAGACCTTTACTTCTCTTTGTCTATGCAGTTCCCTGTATTGTAAGCTTAGAGCCGATAGACAGGATGATATAGAAATGCAACGGGAAGAGCAGGAAAGAAAAAAGGCTGAAAAACCTCCTAACAGTCCAGATGCCTCAGGAGCAAAATTAACTTCAGTTGTGGTTATAAACGAAGTAGCACCACAGCAGTTTATAGTTCCAGGAGATGGAGATGGTAAGGTCACTTCTGCTTCTGCTCTGCAGAAAAATGTGCTGAAATGAGATCACAGATACATAACGTGTGGAATAAATCACATTCTATCTCAATGACTCTGGATTTAAAGCCTATACACATCAGACCTTATTAAAATGGATTGGGTGAACTGTGTTCATCTAAAAACTTGCAGTAGCTGTATGTTTTGGGGTTAATACTGTTACAGAAACCAACTTCAGATACTGTACACCAAGAGAATAGGGTGGAGGTAAAACTCCAGTTATCCAGAGATCCGTAATCAACAACTGAAGCCGTATAGGTTTTCACCTGTTCTTGATCAGGGTGAGACAAACTTTGATTATCCAGATGACTCATGGCCACTGGCTGCGATGTGTGCTTAAGCACCTCCCAGCCAATCGGCTTCAAGCGGGCATCAAAAGAACCTGCTAGAAGCCGATTGGCTTCCAGTATGCATAAGCACACATCCCAGCTAATGGCTGAGGGTCATTTTGAACAGTGTCTGCCCTTATAAAAAGGTAGTCTCTATTCAAAATTCCTTCATACTGGAACAGGCATCGGCCCGTGAGTTACCTGGGGAGGGGCGGCTCTCTGTCTTCTCTAATTCCTGTAGCTGCCGACAGCGGGGAAACCACAAAGGGGGCTTGTTCATAAGAATTAGTTTTTCACACACAAAAGTTTAGTTTTCTATTGGAAAACCCAGATAGCATATTAGCAAAAAATGGGGAAAATATTTTTTTCGCGTGGAAACATCTATTATTGTAACTTGTACATAAGTTAATTGCTTAACCCTTTGAGTGCCAGAGAGGTATGCAACACATTGCTCTGCAATGCATTGCTCCCTCTATGGCACCCGAGGGGTTAAACTATGCACATATGTCCGAGTTATGTTTGGGGCACACAGTTAATATTTCTTTTTTTTTTTTTTTTTTTTCTTTCTTTTACAAAAAATGTGAATGTAAAACAGAACAGAGGAAGAAAGATGGCAAACATGGAAAGTAGATGACCAGGGTGCCGAACAGACCGCTGGATATCAGAATTACTGGTAAGTGTTTGTTTTCAGGGGCTGTTTTGTAACTTAGTTGGATTAATCCTGTGAGTGCCAATGGGATAAGCATACCAGTTATAGGGTTAATTCTAACATTCGACACATTTTGGACGTTTTTAGGATGTAGTGATATGGGGCTTAGGGCCCAACATTAATACACCCACTGGAGACAGGTTTTTTTTTTGCACATTCAATTCATGCGTCAGCTGTTTAAACATGTGTTAAGGGACTCTGCACCCCAAAAAATGGGTGGCGATTTTCTCACTTTAAAGTGGGTCCCTTAGCGTATCGTACTGATAACGCAGCCAATTGAATGGCACATTACGCCTTCTGTAGTATGTTTCTATGGGGTCAAATGGGTGATACATTTAGCACCCAAGATTTTTTTTTTTTTTTTTTTTTTTGCTGCCGACATTTCTTTATAGCACAAGTAATTGAATTGCTTACCGTGCTTGAAAAAAATGCTGGCAGGGTTTTTTTTTGTTTTGTTTTTTTTGATAATGCAGTGAATTAAATCGAGGTCTAAAAGTCTAATCAATCTGAGATAACCAAGAGCTTGTGGGATGATAGAGTTGTAGCCTCCAGTGGGTGGAGGGCCTTATGTTGCCTTCTCCTGTTCTAGATTACCCAAGGCTGTATTTGCTTAATTTAATGTCAGGGTGGTGCAGAGCGTTATATTTCTGCTCTCACATTGCAAATACAATCTGGTCCTGTAATAGGAAAACATCCGGCTCAAAGAAAAATTCAATTCCTTTATTTCTCTTTTCCTACACAGGTGTCACCTAAAAGAGATCTTGGATAAAAGAACAACATATGGAGGAGAAAGAACAGAACTCCCACTTATGGAAAAACAAGACTTGCATTTACACAAACAAAATAACCATGATTAACAACAATCTGTTGCCCTTTTTTGTGTTCTGCATCAGAAAGTTATTGCAGCTAATTGCCCATAGTTATATGCACTATAGCAGGGGTAGCTAACCAATAGTCCTCAAGAATCGGTGCAGGTGGATTCCTTAACCTCTTAACATCTTTTATTTCAGCCACAAAAATGATACACAGTTTTTTCACGCACACCATTTATTTTATTAAAAACAAAGAAAACAATTAAAAAAAACCCATAAAACAATTTTTATTGGTTCTCTTGTGTTCAATTGTGAATGTAAAAGCCGGTAGACGTGACCGCTGTAGTAGCGATCATATGTACCAGCAGAATGGGGAATGAATGAAGCTGAGCCCTCTGGTACTGGAGTGCTTAGTTTCAGCCTCCCTAGCATGATAGCAGCACTCACTGAGGCTCACTGCTTTCATTTAACCCAGGACCATCAGAGGTCCTTAACCCTTTAACGACCCATGACTTGCAAGGACAGTCATGGGTTATCTTCCCTTAAGGACCCATGACTGTTCCGGCACAGCATGGGTTAAACGATAGCATTCATTCATTTCAGACTGAGACTGAGCACTCTGGTACCGGAGCATTCAGTCACAGTGCTTGTCACTTCTGCCGGTTCATGTGATCGCCTCAGGAGGGATCACATGCACCGGCATTTTGATTGAATAAGGCAGTGTCAGGCACACTGCCATTGTGTCTGCTCTGTGCCTCTCTCTTCCTTTCTATTAAAGTAAGGGAGAAACAGAGAGCAGACAAATAGAGAAATAAAACAATGCAGTAGATGGCGATATTAACCACTTCAGTGCTGGGGGCTGGCTGGATGTAGGTCCATTTCTGACCTGCTAAAATCAACTTTTTTTAATTTTTTTTAAATAAAATTAAAAAAGAATAAATATGTAAATATAAAATTTGTACTAATAAAATAAAAAATTTAAGTGTAAAAAGAAAATAATGGCAATGTGATTGTTGTGGAGCCATGAAATAGAGTTATACACACTGCCACATCTGATCAGTAAAAATGTGGGAAAATAGGGTAGGAAAGAGGGACATGAGGATTTTCACCCGGGGGAACAGTGTCCACTTAAAACTGCCCATTTTGTAGGTATAACTGACCAGTCACACCTTTCATGCAGTCCCTAAAAATGTACCCCATTCCACCCAAATAATTCCAAGAGAAAAAATAAAAATTCAGTTTTTTTACATTTTTTTACAGTTTTATTTAATTTTAACAAAGTAAATGGTGGGTTATCCATGTAAATGTTGTATCAAAAAAAATCCCTATTTGTGTGTAAAAAAACAGTATATAATTTATGTGGATGGAATAAAAGCTTTAGACGGAAAACGCTGTTGAACAAAGATATAATCAAAAAGGTCAGAATTGCTCCGGTCCTTAAATGAAATCCACCCCAGATTTTCCTGGTCCTCCTTAAGAGGTTATGGGACGTTTCATGTGTCCTTAAGGAGTTAAAGTGATTCACCTGTGCTCAAGCGGAGATCTCACAAACATGTACTGGTGGATATCCCTGCACTACAGCAATTATAGAGTCTCATTATTGTGTTTTTATCATGTGACCTGGTAGAGCAGTGATTCTCAGCTTAGGTCCTTAGCAAACCAACAGGTCAGCTTTTCAGGGGTATCCCTGGTTAAGCACAGGTAGAGCAATATATAAAAAAATAGCTGTTACCCTTCTTGTGATCAGTATGTAATTATCTTCAAACCCTGGACTGTTGATGTGTCCGGAGGACCAATGTTGAGAGACACTGACTTGTGCAATGAGGTCCCAGGAGGCTGTCGTTTGGAACACGGTTGCCCCGGCAGTGTCATCACTTGCATGGGGAGGGACAACAAAAACTGGACAAAACGGAGATGAAAAGTTGCAGAAAGTTCCCTATAATGACTATATTTATAATTCTGCTACACATTTACACAGCAAAATCAGTGATTAATTTACATTCTAAATGAATTGACCTTTAAAGGAAGTGTGAGTGTGGCCCTTAGTTTCTCTGTTTGTTGTTATAACCATTTTACAGACAAGTCACATTTGAAAATAAGACATATTAGTGTGTAGTTGGTGTCCTATTCCTCTTGCACCCCTACAGTATGCCAACTCATACAAATGGGGTGCTGTTTTTCTTAGAGGAACAGAAGCCAATTAATATAATTGCAAAGTCTATAGTTTGATACAATTTTAGTACCTTTTGCAGGGATGGAAATGTGGAGAAAACTATAAATATTTGACTTTTTTGTACTTGTGGGATTCACAACTTATAAAAATAATTGACATGTTAGCAATCAACAAATCTGTTTGGTACTAGTATATTAGCATTATTTTTGTATTTGCAATTATTTTTTATTAAATGGAAACACCAACATAAGATACCAGTTGAGATGTGTAAATTATAACTTGCATTCTGATGAATGTGTTCCGTTTATCTGGGTGTTGTTCCCCAAGAATCAGTCACTGCAATAGTAAGCACAGGCTTAACGGGATAGTAATGTTTCACAATAAAAGCAGCTCTAATTAATCTTCATAGTATTTGAGCCATGGAGAGTGTTATTTCAGTACTGTCAGAGTTGTAGTTTAAGAGTAATTTAATAATAAAGTATCCCCCTCCCGTCCCTTTTACTGATGTAACACTGCTCACCTCAGAGCAGCAAGACTGTTCGGATGGATCACAGAGAGGGACAATCTTCAGTGATCATATGGAAAAACCTGAAAAACCTGTCAAGGGGGCAGGGTTTTCCTTATGATCACAGGAAGAAGATTGTCCCTTGCTGTGATCTGTCCGGTCCCAGGACCAGGGGAGCTGGCTTACACTAGGTAAAAGGGGCAAGAGGGGGATACTTTACCATTCAATTACTCTTGAACTACAACTCTGACAGTATTGGTATAACACTCTCCATGGCCCAAGTACTATTATTAATGGAGTTGCTGTTTCTGAGAAACATTACTATCCCTTTAATATGCAGGAATGTAGTAGCGAGCTCACTGAAAAATAAAGTAAATGGTATCTACTGGGGAAACCTTAGGAGCAAAGCAATCCTTTATGCCATAGATCCAATACACATAGCTATGCTTATTGGGTCTATGGTATTGCCTTGGAGAGGCGGAAGAGGTCCTGGAAGGGCAACGCTGGAAGCGGGCGGAGGATCATCCTATGGAGGTTTATGAGCAACTGACCAGACCTGTCCATAGAATGGTGTAACAACAGCCCCACTGTACAATTTCAGTCCACTGTGATACTGCACCTAAAAAAAATCAAGTCTGAGCTGCAATATGTTTGGAATAAACCACCTTTCATCAGTGGGAGTACATTTGTTTTAATCAGGGGGATAAACCCTACAAGATGCTACCATTGTGGAGGCTGAAGAGGACCTGGCAGGGCAATGCTGGAAGCAGGAGCCGGATGCAAGAATGCCGCCCGCTGGGACCCTGTCAGGATGCTGAAATCAGACTAAGGAGGGAGAGAGGCACCATGGGTAAGCGGGGAGGGAGGGAAGTGGTGCAAAAATGTCATTTGTGTGTGTGACAGGGGAAAACAAGGGTGTGTATTATACATAGGTCCTCTTGTTTTCCTGTAAATTCTTGGGTATAATATTCACCTGTGTATTACACCTGAGATTTTACTGTATATCTCTTCTTCAGGCAGAATATTCTATGAATATATATATATATATATATATATATATATATATATATATATATATTGGCTTGCGCATGCTGACCCATATGACAAAGGTGGCAGTTGGTTAACACGCCCAGAAGGTGTATATAAATGTAAAGGTTGTACCATCTGTGAATATATCATTACAGGCAAGGAATATAAGCATCCCAAAACAGGGAAATCAGTGATAATACAAGATTTCATGAACTGTGAATCAAGATATGTGGTTTACATGATTATTTGCCCGTGTTGCCTGCATTACATTGGAAAAACTATTACCATGTTGAAAGACCGCAGAAAGAATCGCAAATCAGCTATTAAAAAGCACTAGAGGGACCTCTAGATGTCAAAGGGACTTTGAAGCAACCAGTTGCACGCCACTTTGAGTTGTTCAAACATAAATTGTCTGACTTTCGCTTTTTACCAATATGGATGGCACATACACCACGGAGAGGTGGAGACAAACATAAATTGTTACTTCAAAAGGAGGCACGCTTCATTTATGAATATGAAACTTTGGTTCCTAAAGGACTTAATCATGAACTGCAACTCTGGTGTTACTTATAATCAATAACCAAGAGGAATTCAGTGTTCAAGCCTTTACTGGAATACGAAATATTTAGGTGAACATCATTTGGGCATTCCTTGTCTAAGTGTACAGGAAGGTGCTCTAAATCACCTAAATGTATGAAATATGATCACTTGAAAGAACCGGGAGTGATATGGATTATTGATCCATCAAATTCATCTAGGAGACATTGCTCTTTGAGGTGCGAGATCTATTGGTCAATTCTTGTAGAAAGTCTACAGGAAAGAGGCCTAAATGCACCTATCACATGAATATGGATACATCACTTGGTTTCATATATAGTAACCATCTCCACCCAATATACTTTGTTTCTCTATTAAAATTAAAACTTATTGAGCCTTTTATTACAAGCTTTATTAACACCTTAAGGACCCATGACGGTCCTGGACCGTCATGGGTTGCAGTCCCGTTAAGGACCCATGACGGTCCAGGGCCGTCATGGCTTAAATGATAGCAGCGTGCCTCCGTGCACGCTGCTATCATTAATTCCAGGCTGAGACTGAATGCTCCGAGACCGGGGCATTCAGTCTCAGCCCTTCTTGCCTTTGCTGGTTCATGCGATCGCCGTTCCAGCGATCACATGTACCGGCAAAGTGACAGACACAGACAGCAAAGAAAGCATGCTGTCTGTGCCTGTCAAGTCTGCCTCTGGCTCCGTTGCTATGAAAGTAACGGAGACAGAAGTAGACAGGAGACACCTAGTGGTGAAAGTAAATACAGCAGCTAGGGGTATTAACCCCTTCAATGCTGGTGCCAAAGGCTTGCTAAATGCAGGTCAATTTCTGACCTGCAATAATTTTTTTTTTTTTTTTTTTTTTTTTTAAACACAAAACACTTTTTTTTTTTTTTACAAAAATATTTTATTTAAAAAAAAAAAATCTAATTAAACAAAAGTGTAAGTGTGATTGTTGTGGAGCTATGTAATACACTTATATACACCGCCAAATGTCACTGATAAAAAGTGTCAAAATAGGGTGGGAAAAAGGGACATGGGGATTTTCACCCAGGGGGGACAGTGGCTACATTTTGTAGGTATGACTGACCGGTCATACCTTTCATGCAGTCTCCATAAAATTTTAACCCTTTGTGCCCAATTGATCCAAAGAGAAAAACCAAAAATGATGTTTTTTTACATTTTTTTTTACCTTTTTTTTTATTTTAATAAAGTAAATGGTGGGTTATCCATATAAATGGGGTATCAACTGAAAGCCCTATTTGTGCTTAAAAAACAGTATATAATTTATGGGGGTGGAATAAAAGACTTAGAGGGAAAACACTGTTGAACAAAGACATAGTCAAAAAGGTCAGAACTGCTCCGGTCCTTAAGGGAAAACGACCTCAGATTTTCCCGGTCCTTAAGGGGTTAAGGAGTGATTTTGGGAAACATGCAACAAACTGTGTCATCTGAAACATCGTTACAAATTTATTATCATAAACTCAACATGTTTCTAATGGTGTTCAGCCCTGGATCTTAATATTTATTATTATTATGGAGTGATTTTGGGAAACAAGTAACAAACTGTGTCATCTGAAACATTGTTACGTGGTTTCATACATAGTAACCATCTCCGCCACATTGACATTGTTCCTCTAGTAAAACTGATTCAGCCCTGGATTTCAAGCCTTATTAAGGAGTGATTTTGGGAAACATGTAACAAACTGTGTCATCTGAAATTCCTTTAAGAATTAATTATCATAAACTTAATATGTTTTAAATGGTGTTCGCAGCCTACACCATTCTTTATTGATTTCATGTTTTATTAATGAGTAACTTTGGAAACACATAATAATTCATGTCATCAGTTGTACACCACATTATGAACTCAATTGCTTTATTAATGGTGTTTGTTTATTAATGGTGTTTTTTGGCTCACACCATCTCTTTTTCCTCTTTTTCTTTATTTTTGTATTATTTTCTGCCATTATTACATAGCAGCTTCATTGATGCTCATTTTGTGAGTTGCGATGCAGTGGTGTCCCATTCTTATTCCCGCTGCATCACGGCTGACAACGGAGAACCTTTTTTTATTATCGTTTATTGGTTGTGAGTTGGCACCGCGTGTTAGGTATGGTGTTAACTCATGATGCGCTGGTGTGAGCTGTAGCGGGTTGATGGTTTTAATATGCACCAGCGCACCGCAGACTAGATAGGCACATCAGGCATTCACATTATTGTATGAGTTTGATCACTGAGGTACTTCTGATGTCATTGACGGCTGGGGTCACCACGAGGACGCTGTTTTTGGCGCATTCATGGCGTGGACCTACGTTGTCAGTGAGGTCAGTGTTCATGTCTATATATATATCACATATTTGGTGTCCCTTTCCCTGTTTGCCCTGAGGAAGGTCAGTTGTTTGTCATATGATTATATGAATAGTGCTCCCTGGTGTCGATGCGGTTCATCTGTAGCCAGTTCAATAGGAATGAAATAATATGTATTTATCCCCTATGCTGCATTCAGTTTTCCCCAGAATATAGTTTACTCTTTAACATATGGCCCTTAGCGACAGTTTAAAATGTTAAAGCTTCTGAATAATGCTTTTTTTTTGTTCCCCTTAAATAAACCTTTACATATTCTTTACTGGTAAGCCTGTACCCAGTACGATTATAACTGCTGTGCCAAGTCCATACCTAGTATTTGCTATGTTGGAAATGAGTAATTTTTATTTATGCCATCATAACATCATAGTAACAGTTGATGAGTCCATCAAGTTTAGTCCATGCCAAATCACCCCTGTTTAGCTAGAAGAAGACAAAAAAAAAGCCATTTAAACCAATTAAGCTCCAAATGGGCAAAAATTCCTTTCTGACTCAAATGACAGATATTTCCCTGAATCAACATCCTATCTGCTGTGACACCAACTGTCATAACTGTCAGTTTTTTCTTTTTTTTTTTTTTTTAATAAAGCTTTATTGAAAAGTAAGCAGATACAAAATTGGATAAAATGACAGGTTTACAAAGCGTCATTGAGCCAGGATATAAACAGCATGACATCCATGGAGATAAGGCATTGGAGATACAAGTGAGGAAGTATATATGGAATCGGTGGATGACCCAACAGGTATCACCAAGCTTACGGTAACCTAAAGAGTTCAGATACAGAGCGCACTCCTTGCAGAATGTACGAGCGCTAAAGGACTAGCGAGAAAGGAATAATAACAGAGGACAGGAGGACAGAGGGACAAGGAAATAAGAAATGGGTGGAAGAACAAAAAAAAAAAAAAAAAGCCATTTAAAACAATTAAGCCTCAAGTGGGTAAAAATTCCTTTGTGACTCAAATGACAGATATTTCCCTGGATCTACATCCTATCTGCTGTGACGCCAAACGTCATAACTGTCAGCCATGTAACAGCTTGCCCAGTGTGAACTGTCACAGTTTTGTCTTTGCGCTAGAAGACTGTTATAATGGTGATGTCTAGAAGAGGGATCAATCACAGATAAAGAATGAACTGGTTTATCTTTCTATGTATCAATCTGACATCAGGTGAGAGACCGTAAGGGCCAATTCATCACCCTAGATATGTGCAAATCTAGAGGAAACTGTAGCATAGGAGAGGAACGAATGTTCTCATTGATTTAACCCTTTCAATACCAGGGGCTTGGGCCAATCCATAGATTATTTAGGCCACACACACTTTCAGTAAGTTTGCTATGTTTAGGTATGATCCGTGCAGGTAACTTTTAGTTACATATGGATAAACATGCATGGCGTGTACAGACCCCTAGTAAACACAAAGTGGTATATTCACATTTATACACTAAAATGCACATTCCAGTGGTTAAATGGTAAAACTACCCTAACACAGCTGAATAACTATATAACACTAGGTGGCGCTAAAGCAAAAAATAATTATATTTTTACATTTCCACCCCTTCAAATGTACCAAAATTTTTTTGAAAAGTATGGGATTTGCAAGTGTATTCATTATTTACTTCTCGTATGAGAAAAATGCTCCCCATTAGGTAGGGGTTCACATAATGTAGGGGTGCTAAAAGGATAGAGCTACACCTACCTGTTTCATTTTTTGAAAATGGCTGCCTGTAAGCAATACCATTTTGGAAAGTAGACTTTCACACACAACAAATAAGGGATCACTTGCCTTTCTAACCCAAGGCTGCAGTGCACAAACATTTCCATACGGTGGCACCATAAGAGAGAATACCTGTTTTTCTACATTTCTACCACTTCAGAGATACTAAAATCTTTGAAAACCATTGAATTTCCTACTGAAATAAGTATCTGCTACCATCCTAAGAAAAATGGTGCCCCTATTGTGTGAGTTAACATGCACTGTGATTGCCAGGACCACTAACCTACACCTGCCACTTTTGTTTTTGAAAGAAAGGACCGTAGGCCGAATGGGCAAAGGTAAAACATGTCTGGGACAGGGCAGGTAAGGACAGAAGTTGATTGGGGAAAATTTTGGGGGGAGGGACTTTAAAGCTAAGGAAAGTGGCGCGGTATGAGTTGAAGCCATTTTAAGTTAAAGTGAAAGCAACTCTCCCTCCCTCCTTATATGTATACATGTTTAATTATCACAGACTTGGCACCTTATGGGTCCTGGCCAAATGTAAAACATTGTTGAGAAAGGTTTTATTATGTTTAAATTAATGAGGTTTAGGCCAGTAGCCTAGTGTGGAAGGACCCCGGACTAAAGTTGCAGGTATTTAGCGTACCCGTTGAGCTTATGGAAGCAGCTAATGGGTAATGGGCTGATGGTATATATTTTGTGGAGTCTGAGGTCAGGCTCAAATTGGTAGGCAGGATGGGTCCTACCAACTGGAGATTTGTTTATGACAAGGGCAAAAGTTAAGGTTATACAATTGTTTTATTGTTAATAAAGCTGTGGCCCGTTTCACACCCATTCAATGTGTCTAGTGTGTTCTGTTAAACATCGTACCGATACCTCAGACATGACCTGCCAGAACTTAAATGGTCACACGCATTACTGATACACCGGAAAGGAAGGCAAGGTACACCATTTTGGAAAGTAGACCGTCACCCAATTAAATTAGGGGGTCACTTGCCTTTTTATCCCTGGGCTGGTGTGTGGTGGGCATGTCTGAATGCCAGTGGGCAGAGGAACAAGGCTTGGGGGGTCCTGTGCATATGGGGGTCTATGACTACCAGTGTGCACTGGAATCAGGCTGGGAAGCAGTGTATGTCCCTCACCTACACTATCTGATCCCAGTCTGATTCCAGTGGACACTGGTAGATACAATCTGTGAAGGAGTCAGGCTGAAATAATGTGACTGACACTGGGCTGTGGTACCAGGAGGGGCAGGTTAGGGTATATGGGGGGGGGGTTGGAGGCAGTTTATTTTTATTTTAATATACACTTGGTTTTTGGGGCATCTGGACCCTTCCTGTTCCCCTACATACACACACAATAAAAAATAAAAAAATAATCATTTGTGTGACATGTGTGTCCTACACCCCATGGCACTAACAGGGTTAACTTGTTCCCATTATATAAAGGTGTGAGTGTGTGTGTTGGGAAATAAGGTCAGAGTCCCGCCACTTGCTGGACATGGGTTTGGCAGCGCAGGATCACATGGCCAAGCCTGTCTCACACGTGGCTGGCACTCTACAGGTTAAATGGGACTTGTAACCCCTTCAGAGCTAAAAAGGCTTCCAGCGCATTGCATAGTATGTGGCACAAAGCCGCTGCACCATATGGAAGAAATATATATTGTAGTGTTTATCCCCCTGAGTAAAACAAGGGAACTTCCACTGCCGAAAGGGGTTTTATTCAAAACTTATTACAGCTCAAACATGGCTTTATTAAGTGCAGTATCACAGTGGACTGAAATTGTACAGTGGCGCTGTTGCTGCACCATCCTATGGAGATTTATGGTCTACGGACCAGAGCTGTCAATAGGATGGTGTAACAACAGCTCCACTGTAGAATTTCAGGCGTCTGTGATACTGCACCTAAAAAAATCAAGTTTAAGCTGCAATAACTTTTGAATAAAACCCCTTTTGCAGTGGAAGCTCCAAGTAGCGTAGGTCCTTAAGGGGTTCTTTTTCCTCTTTTCAATTAGCTTCTTTGCACCTTCAGTGTGTTTCAGGCATTCAAAAAGTTAAATGTAAGCAGTAAATATAAATATATATTTGATGCATGATGCAGAATGAAATGCCATGCAAAAACCCTTTTGCCCTGGTTTAAAGGGTTTCAGGGTGGAACTAGATGGACTAAAATCTTTTTTCATCCTAAATTACTATGTTAGAAAGCAGATCTACTTTTCTTTGTAGCTAACGTCCTGATTTTTCCTCCACATTCTACATAATTTGAAGTCATGTTTAGTTTAGGAGATATTATTCCAAGGCCTGATCAGATGGCCAGGGGACACCCCTTGAGATTAGAGGAAAGGTGGTTTAGACTTCAGCAGAAGAAGGGTTTTTTTTACAGTAAGGTCTGTTAAATTGTGGAATTCATTGCCCAAGGAGGTGGTTATGGCAGATACAATGGATACATTCAAGAGAAGATTAGATACATTTGTTTCCAAAGGGAACATACAGAGTTATACTGTTTATCAGTAGGCAGATCAGGAAGGTCTGATAAAGAGTAACTTATTTGGTAGCAAGAAAGCTATAAAATTACTGGGGTATGAGGAGAAGGTTGAACTTGATGGACTTGTGTCTTTATTCAACCTAATTTACTATGTTACTATGTATAATGAGACAGATCCCAAGAGTCCCTTTTTCCCACCCTGGTGTCCCCCTTTTCAGTGCATTGAAGACCTGTCTAGCATTCAAAAGGTTAAAATCCCCATTTAAATCAATGGGCATTTTTGGTTCTCCCCTTTAGCAAATTGTTCACCTCAAAAACCCTGCAATTTGCTTTTCAACAAATAACCCTAAAAAGACCTTTTATACATCTCCCCTTTAACCCACATGTATAAACACAAACTGGAGTACTTTGAATCCACGTCATCCAAAACATAGGGGAAAAAACAAGCCTTCCAGTTGTTAAATTGGGCTTTTAACCCTTTGGATGTTACTGGTGTCTGATACATCGTTGAGTCCTGTTCAGCATTCAGGCGATTATTAATCTGATTAAAATTGGTAACATTGGGCAATATGTATTTCTCCTCTATGGGGAAAACTGTTTTGCCCAAAATTGTTCCACTTAGCAATATTAATATTATTAGAATGCTCTTCAGTTAAACATGATGATGCAGACAGTTGTTTTTCAGTTAACTGTTCCCAAAGAGTGCTAAACGACACACCACCCTCTTGTCCTTAACCCTTTCATTGTTAAATGACACACTACCCTCTGATCCGTGGCCCTTTCATTGCTAAACTACACACTACCCTCTGGTCCCTAGCCCTCTCATTGTGTTCCTCTCCTCTCTTGCACTCAAAACCGAGTTTTTTAGCCCATAGAGACGTTTTGGATGGAGGAAAACACACACCAGCCAATCCACAGTGCCGTGTGAAAACCAGTGGTATAAGAGTGAGACTGAGTGGTCAGAAGAGGGTCAGCTGATCGGAAGAGCCACTCCCACCCGCCCGCACTGAATCAGAACTAGGATCCAGTCTGCCTGTTTAATAAGTTTCCTGGGCGGAGGTTACGGGGCTGTAATAGCAAGAGTGGATGAAGATTTATTCAGTTAACCCTTTGACTGCCTCTGGCACTCAAAGGGTTAAAATGGGGGAATCCTGGGAGGGTGGTGCATGATGCCCAGCGCCAGGAAAGACGCTGGGAAATAGAGCGTGTGAACTGACCACTCTGACACTTCTGCAGTAATGTCTCCCAGTGAAGTGAGTGGATTTAAAGCTTAACCCTTTGAGTGCCAGAGGGGTACGCAACGCATTGCAAAGCAATGCGTTGCGTACCCTCTGGCACACAGAGTGTTAATTAAAGGTAGAAACCATTATGTATTTTTATTTATATTTTAATTTCAGCCATAGTAACCAGTGCACCTCTGTACTAGGAAGCATATTGATATACAGCGATGCGGTTAGAGGAGGTCAGTCGGTGATAATTATCCTCCAGCACTAGAACGACCAGGGAATTCAGCAGAAGTGGAGATAAGTATAGTATTGCTGAGACCAATGACTCTTGGCTTTGTTTTGAGTTTTCATTGCACAGAGGAGACAGACAGGAGCGGAGATCAGTGACAGGAGAGGAGGAAGACAGTGAACGGTACACTGATCTCCGCGCTGATCTCCGCTCCCCGTCTCTGTCCTCTGATGGGACACACTGTAGCACTGACGGACCTGGCTGCTGGTTCCGGCGGAGCACAAAATAAACATACCTTGCCGCCTGGGTCCATGAACCCACCAGGACCCATGTAAGGGCCGGCCCTGGTAGAAGCAATACTATACTTATCTCCACTTCTGCTGAATTCCCTGGTCGTTCTAGTGCTGGAGTATAATTATCAATGACTGGCCTCCTCTAACCGCATTGCTGTATATCAATACGCTTCCTAATACAGCGGTGCACTGGTTACTATGGCTGAAATTAAAGGATAAAGAAAAATATATAATGGTTTCTACCCTTAATTAACATTCTGAGTGCCAGAGGGGTACGTAACACATTGCTTCACAATGTGTTGCATACCCCTCTGGCCATGGGCGGATTGTTCTATCGGGGGATCGGCATCCCCCGGTGGGCCGCTATATCGGCTCACTTTTAAAAAGTCGCGATCCACTTAGTCTTGAGTGCAGACTCTCTCTCTCCCCCTCCGGTCCGCACTGAAAGAACTGCAATTAAAATACAAGTGCTGTACAGCGCTGGCCATCTCTCTCCCCCTCCTCTCCACTTTGTCTTGAGTGCAGAATGAGGGCACTAAAGGAAGTTAGTGGAGGAGAGGGAGAAAGATGTGCGGCGCTGTACAACACTTGTAATTTATTTGCAATTCTTTCAGTGCGCACCGGAGGGGGGGAGCCCGGGCTGGTATTCCCCTACAATCCACCCCTGCCTCTGGCACTCAAAGGGTTAACCCCTTAAGGACCGGGAAAATCTGAGTTTGATTTGACTTAAGGACCGGAGCAATTTTGACTTTTTTGACTATGTCTTTGTTCAACCATATTTTCTCTTTAATTCCTTTTGTGCAGCCACATAAATTATATACTGTTTTTTTAAGCACAAGTAGGGCTTTCTTTTGATACCACAATTATATGAATACCTCATTGTTTAATTTGATTAAAATAGAAAAAAAGAGGAAAAAAATTGAAAAAAAACAACATTTTGCTTATATTTTCGTGTCAGGATTTGCATACAATTAGTTTATGACAAAAAAATACCCCTAAATATATTCATTTGCTTCTCCTGAATATAAGAATACCCCATATGCCTAGTATTTCAATCACTTCCTCACATTTACAAGGTAAATATTACAAGATGGATGCCATTATTTCCAACTGGTAATTTCTCAACAATTGGCATGTGAGCATCATAGCTTAGCTGACGGTGCCAGAACCAAAAATGTCCCACAAAGGTATATGTTTCTGAAAACTACACAACATAAGGTAAATAATCAGGAGAATTTTGGAGTTTTTCATGCAGCTATTTTTCCAGAAAAAAATTTCAAAATTGTGGTAATATTTTGTTTTTTTGCAGTTTTCACACTTACATTTCAATACTACTGTTTTATATATCAAGCACATGATAGGTGAAGATTTTTAAAAATGCATTGTTTAGTGTTCAGCTCCTTCTTCTGAGTACGGCAATACCCCATATGCATAGGTTTCTCAAGGTTTGGGAGAGCTACGGGGCCCAAATTGGAACATGCGCGTTTCCAGTTTCACACATTGAATTTTCACAGCTTGCATCACTGGTGCCATGTCTCATTTGGGGCTGTGTAACAGTGCTCCACTCTAAGATTTCCCCCCAAAAGTATATATTTTTGGAAAGTAGACACCCCAGGCTTTCATTTTATGTATGTTTTCAATTTTTTTACGCAGCCATTTTACCACCAATCGCTCGTAAATCTTGACGTAAGTTAAAAATACAGCGTTTTTCACACTTGCACTTCAATGTTGATGTGAATTTCAAGCACATGATAGGTGAAGATTTTTAAAAATGCATTGTTTAGTGTTCAGCTCCTTCTTCTGAGTACGGCAATACCCCATATGCATAGCTTTCTCATGGTTTGGGGGAGCTACGGGGGCCAAATTGGAACATGCGCGTTTCCAGGTTCACACTTTGAATCTTCACAGCTTGCGTTACTGGTGCCATGTCTCATTTGGGGCTGTGTAACAGTGCTCTTTTTTTAAGATTTCCCCCCAAAAGTGTATATTTTTGGAAAGTAGACACCCCAGGCTCTCGTTTTAGGTGTGTTTTCCAATTTTATACACTGCCATTTTACCACCAATCCTGTGAAAATTTGACGTAAGTAAAAAAAATTCAGCATTTTTCACACTTTGCCTTCAATTTTGATGTGAATTTCAAGCACAGAATAGGTGAAGATTTTATAAACTGAATTGAATAGTGTTCAGCTCCTTCTTCTGAGTACAGCAATACCCCATATGCATAGCTTTCTCATGGTTTGGGGGAGCTACGGGGGCCAAATTGGAACATGCGCGTTTCCAGGTTCACACTTTGAATCTTCACAGCTTGCGTTACTGGTGCCATGTCTCATTTGGGGCTGTGTAACAGTGCTCTTTTTTTTAAGATTTCCCCCCAAAAGTGTATATTTTTGGAAAGTAGACACCCCAGGCTCTCGTTTTAGGTGTGTTTTCCAATTTTATACACTGCCATTTTACCACCAATCCTGTGAAAATTTGACGTAAGTAAAAAAAATTCAGCATTTTTCACACTTTGCCTTCAATTTTGATGTGAATTTCAAGCACAGAATAGGTGAAGATTTTATAAACTGAATTGAATAGTGTTCAGCTCCTTCTTCTGAGTACAGCAATACCCCATATGCATAGCTTTCTCATGGTTTGGGGGAGCTACGGGGGCCAAATTGGAACATGCGCGTTTCCAGGTTCACACTTTGAATCTTCACAGCTTGCGTTACTGGTGCCATGTCTCATTTGGGGCTGTGTAACAGTGCTCTTTTTTTAAGATTTCCCCCCAAAAGTGTATATTTTTGGAAAGTAGACACCCCAGGCTCTCGTTTTAGGTGTGTTTTCCAATTTTATACACAGCCATTTTACCACCAATCCCTCGTAAACCATGATGTAAGTAAAAAAAAACAAAACAGCGTTTTTCACACTTAGGGTTGGCGGCAGTATACTGGGCTGCATACAAATTGGTTTGGGAAACAATTTCACCTAAAACGTCTTCCCCCAAAAACAAATCAAAAAAATGATCATGGGTAAATCCTTCCACATCAATTTGAATCCCTGGGTTGCCTTGAATTCTGAGATTTGTGGGCATAAATTGATACCCATTCATTAGGATCCGGAGTGGCAGGTGTTGGGGCATTTCTTTGGGCAGGTCTTTTGGCGGGTCTTTGGGCAGATCTTTTGGCAGGTGCTGGGGCAGTTGCCAGGGCAGCTCTTGGGGCAGCACTTGGGGCATTTCTTTGGTAGGTCTTTGGGCAGATCTTTTGGCAGGTGCTGGGGCAGTTGCCAGGGCAGCTCTTGGGGCAACACTTGGGGCATTTCTTTGGGTAGGTATTTTGGTAGGTCTTTGGGCAGTTCTTTTGGCAGGTGCTGGGGCATTTGAAAGAGCAGCTTTTGGGGCAGTGCGTCTTTTCTTGACAGAAGGCCCAGCGTCATCACTAGAGCTGCTCTCACTTTCTGAAAACTGCGCTATGTCAAAATCTGACGCAGTGTCTGTTGCCTCAGAGTCAGACGCCAAAAAGGCATATGGCTCTTCAACGCTGTACCTGCGCTGCATTTTGCCCACTAAAAAAGCTTTTTTTTTTCTTACGCTATCCCTAAACCTAAATCTAACCCTAAAACTTACCCTAACCTACGTATATCCTGAACCTACCTAACCCAAGTGAACTACCTATCTAAACTGCACTTATTATATATATTTTTTTTTTTTTTTTGGGGGGGGGGGGTTGGGGTTTTTTTGGGGTTTTTTTTTTCTTACGCTATCCCTAAACCTAAATCTAACCCTAAAACTTACCCTAACCTACGTATATCCTGAACCTACCTAACCCAAGTGAACTACCTATCTAAACTGCACTTATTATACATATATATATATTTTTTTTTTTTGGGGGGGGGTTTTGGGGTTTTTTTGGGGTTTTTTTTTCTTACGCTATCCCTAAACCTAAATCTAACCCTAAAACTTACCCTAACCTACGTCTATCCTGAACCTACCTAACCCAATTGAACTACCTATCTAAACTGCGCTTTTTATATTTATTTTTTTTTGGGGGGGGGGTTTGGTTTTTTTTTTTTTTTTTTCTCCCCTAAACCTAAATCTATCCCTAAAACTTTCCCGTCTACACTAAACCTACCCAACTACCTACCAAAATACCTAAACTATATTTATTATAAAAAAAAAAAAAAAAAAAATTAAAAAAAAATTTAAAAAAATTTTAAAATTTTTTAAAAAATCTAAAAAAATTCAAGGGGGATGGGGGGTGTCCCACAGATCAGAAAACACTGATCTGCAGCAAATTGATCACTCCAAGAGTGATCAGATGGGGGGGCACTTATTGATCACTGCAGAACAGTGATCAAAGGGTTAATTTTCTTTATTTAAACTTTTTTTTTTACAGGCACACTGGAACACCATCTCCCTCTGTCTCTCTCCACCTCAGCAGTATGCAAGGTGGAGGGAGGCAGAGAGATCTGACAGGGACAGTATTTACAAATACTGTCCCCGTCATTCAGGTTTTGCAACATGTGATTCGCTTTTGAAGCGAATCGCATGTTGCAACAATGTTTCAGCCGCTTGTTACTAAGTGTCCCGATACCGGGACACTTAGTAACAAGCGGCTTGAACTCTTCCATCGCTCCGTGCGGCCGCGATGGAAGAGTTTAACCCTTGACGTACCAGGACCGTCAAGGGTCGTTCGGTCACATTTACCCTTGACGGTCCTGGTACGTCAAGGGTCGCTAAGGGGTTAAGCCTTAAATCTGCTCACTTCACTGGGAGACATTACTACAGAAGTGTCAGAGTGGACAGTTCACACGCTCTATTTCCCAGCTTCTTTCCTGGCACCCAGAATCATGCACCACCATCCCAGGATACCCCCATTTTAACCCTTTGAGTGCCAGTCGGGTACGGAACATACCCCTCTGGCACTCAAAGGGTTAAGTGAATAACTCTTCATCCACTCTTGCTATTACAGCCCCGGAGTCTCCGCCCAGGAAACGTATTAAACGGGCGGACTGGATCCTAGTTCTGATTCAGGGCGGGCTGGTGGGAGTGGCTCTTCTGATCTCCTTACCATCTTCTGACCAATCAGTCTCAATCTTACACCAGTGGTGGGCGGTTTTCACACGGCTCTGTGGATTGGCTGGTGTGTGTTTTCTTCCCTCCAGAACTTCTCTGTGGGAAAAAAATCTCCATTTTGAGTGCAAGAGGGGAGAGGAACACAATGAGAGGGCTAGGGTCCAGAGGGTAGTGTGTAGTTTAGCAATGAAAGGGCCACAGATCAGAGGGTAGTGTGTCATTTAACAATGAAAGGGTTAAGGAGAAGAGGGTGGTGTGTCGTTTAGCACTCTTTGGGAACAGTTAACTGAAAAATATCTGTCTGCGTCATCATGTTTAATGGAAGAGCATTCTAATAATATTAATATTGCTAAGGGGAACAATTTTGGGGAGAACAGTTTTCCCCATAGAGGAGAAATAGATATTGGCCAATGTTATCAGTTTTAATGAGATGAATAATCCCCTGAATGCTGAACAGGACTCGTGATGAGTCAGTGACTAGTAACATCCAAAGGGTTAAAAGCCCAATTTAACAACTGGAAGGCTTGTTCCCCCCCCATGCTTTGGATGACGTGGATTCAAAGTACTCCAGTTTGTGTTTATACATGTGGGTTAAAGGGGAGATGTATAAAAGGCCTTTTTTAGGGTTATTTGTTGAAAACCAAGATGCAGGGTTTTTGAGGTGAACAATTTGCTAAAGGGGAGAACCAAAAATGCCAATTAATTTAAATGGGGATTTTAACCCTTTGAATGCTAGGCAGGTCTTCAATGCACTGCAAAAGGGGGATACTAGGGTGGGAAAAAGGGACTCTTGGGATCTGTGTAATTATACATAGTAAATTAGGTTGAATAAAGACACAAGTCCATCAACTTCAACCTCCTCCTCATACCCCAGTAATTTTATAGCTTTTCTGCAACCAAATAAGTTAGTCTTTATCAGGCCTTCCTGATCTGCCTGCTAATAAATACTATAACTCTGTATGTTCCCTTTTGAAAGAAATGTCTCTAATCTTCTCTTGAATGTATCCATTGTATTTACCATAACCACCTCCTTGGGCAAGGAATTCCACAGTTTAACAGACCTCACTGTAAAAAACCCCTTCCTCTGCTGAAGTCTAAACCGCCTTTCCTCTAATCTCAAGGGGTGTCCCCTAGTCATCTGATCAGGCCTTGGAATAATATCTCATAAACTAAACGT
Source organism: Rhinophrynus dorsalis (assembly GCA_037306005.1). Lineage (NCBI taxonomy): Eukaryota > Metazoa > Chordata > Amphibia > Anura > Rhinophrynidae > Rhinophrynus > Rhinophrynus dorsalis. The sequence continues at coordinate 546,949,728 of CM074720.1, forward strand.
GACTTCAAATTATGTAGAATGTGGAGGAAAAATCAGGACGTTAGATACAAAGAAAAATATATCTGCTTTCTAACATAGTAATTTAGGATGAAAAAAGACATGCGTCCATCAAGTTCAGCCCTGAAACCCTTTACGCCAAGGCAAAAGGGTTTTTGCATGGCATTTCATTTTGCATCACGCATCAAATATATATTTATATTTACTGCTTACGTTTAACTTTTTGAATGCCTGAAACACACTGAAGGTGCAAAGAAGCTAATTGAAAAGAGGAAAAAGAACCCCCCAAGGACCTACGCTACTTGAAAATATTTCAAAAATATTTGTGGTACTATTCTGCATAAAAAGGGGTATAAATGTATGGGACAGGAATCTAATTCTGCCTCTGTGTAAATCCTTGATAAGGCCTCATCCAGAATACAGATTTGGGTGCCAATACTTAAGACAATATTGAACTGGAAAAAGTGCAGAGGCGTGCGATAAAACTGATAAACAGATTGGAAGATATGAATTGTGAAGCAAGATTAGCCAAACTGTTTACATTAGAGAAAAGATGTCTAATATATATACAAATATATTCAAGGTCAATACAAAGAACGCTATTTCCTCAAATAGGTGAGAATAGAACAGGTAATCAGTTATGACTAGAGGAAAGGCGCTTCGGATTGAGTCAGGGATTTTTTACAGTAAGGGCAGTAAAGTCACAAAATACTTTGTACCAGGATGTTGTGGTTGCAGATACTGTATTTGCTTTCAAAAAAGTAATGGGTACCTATCTAGCACAGAACAATACTGAGAATTATAACAGCTTCAAAGCAGATAGGATGCTGATCAAGAAAATATTTGACTGCCATTTTGAGTCAGGAAGGATTATTTTTTACACATTTGGGGCTTAATTGAAATTAATTCAGTGCTTTTTCTATTCCTCTGGATCAACAGGGGGGATATATCATTGGATGTACTTCCAGCCTCATCAGCTATGTTAGTATCTGAACATTTGTACTCTCAGGAAATTATTTAGAATGTAGTGGAAAATAGGAAGATTTAAGTGCATACAGTTTATAGTGTAAATGTATATAAACATACACACACTATTGTTTGAATGATGCTGGTATTATTTGAAGGGAAATAATTCAAGAAAAAAGCTTAACTCTTTGACTGCTAGAAAAGTATCCAACACCTTGCAACACAACTATTGAAACTATATTAGATTGTCTATGTTGAGGCTGCACAGAACTATCACCCTGAACTAAACATAATAACTCAAGAAATAAGAATTATCAGAAAAATGACAGTACTATAGGATGTGCTATTTGATAATTTTCCTCTCAAAATAAATTAAATAAATAAATTATTTTGGGTAGAAATAAGATGATTTTGCATGTAACTGTGAGTGTCTGAGTGGTGTGCATCTTATTACACTCGATCTGCTGTGTAATTTCACATAAATATTGTAATAACAGAATTCACTTAACAGTAACATGGTTTTAAGAAAGGGTTCATGCAGAGCATTATGGGAAAGACATTCTACAGGATTGCCCAAAACTGATAGTAGTAGCTCTAAAAGGGGGGGTGCAAAAAATGTCTTTCCAGCTGTCATTGCACCATATGTCCCATCACCCCTATATCAACAGCATTTGTGATTTTAAAGAGCTTTCAAAGTGGCCTATGTTGTGTATTTGCCATTATATAGACAACTATTTTCAGTAATTGGTAATGAAGGTATATTATACAGAAACGTCCTGTCATAGCACGTTACCTCTCCTGCTTAGTGACATGTAACCCTTTCAGTGCCGGGGGATGATGGCAGTGAGTGGGGGAGGAAGTACCTGCATGGGACGCTTTGATTAGCATAATCTATACATGTAATAAACTCAAACTAGTTTGTATCCAACGCTAGTTTAACCTTTTCAGTGTCAGAGAGGTATCCAATGCACTGCTTTGCAATGTGTTGGATACCCCTCTTGCACTCAAAGGTTTAATCTCTTAACAACCGTGGCATATATAGATATTTTTCCACAATTAGTTCTGGGATGGCAGAGCGGCGTGTGACCGCGATGACATCCCAGAATTCCATGACGTTCCAGGACAGTCACCGTTCCTTCTCTAAAGGATTAGGTAAAAACACGTCTCAACACTTTTAGGTGACAGCATCCCTTTAATATATAATGGACTTCACTTGGGAAGGCTGTGCATACAGGCTCTATTTGGTATATAAAGGAGAATTGGATTGTGACCATAATGCAGATCAGGCAGCATAGTCACAACTTAAGTCTCGGGCTCCAGTGATATCATCTTTCCTAAATCCTGAGACTCAGGATCCATTCGTTTCCTCCTTACTATCAATCATTTGTTTCCTAGCAGTACAAGAGTACATCATGGGAAAGGAGTCTCTCCTATCCAAAATGGATATTTACTGTGTACCTGTGCAAAGACAGCACAAGAGAATGAGTCATGGACAAAAACACGTGTTGTTAGCAATGGGGAGAGGGTCTCTAATGAATTTCCTATCTCAGACCACCACCCGTGTTCTCCCATTGGAACACATTTAGTTTTAATACAAACAGAGTGTGCAATAACATACTCATGGTGAGACTGCGGAAGAGTACTTTCATCTGAGAGGAGAAATACCCATTATCACGTGATTTTAGTCCTGATAGTTCTAATATTGAGTGAATATGTATTCACAGTAAATAGGACATATTTACTGAGGAAACATGAAAGCAGCCCCAAAACTACCCATGGCCCCATCAGGATGAGTATACTCTGGTGAAAAAAGGTAGGCCCCCTCTATTAAATACTATTCAGACAATTAATATTGTTTGATCACCATTATTAGTACATAGGGCAAATCTATTAGTTTCAGGAGACCCTGAACAAAAGCAGGTGTATGTCCCCCACACTGAGACCCTAAACCAGTGATTCTCAGCCAGGGTGCAGTGGCGCTTTGGTGTGCCACAGACATCCACTTGGGGTGCCCCGTGTTCTCCATGATGACTTTGACAAAATGGGACTGTTGAGTTACAAACGTGTATTTATGGTAATGTTTACGTACAATATGTTTTTGTTATCCTGATATAAGAATAACTGTATATTATTTATTTGAACCCACCATAGTGCCCTCGACAAATGGCACAAAATGTTAGAAGTGGCCGACAGACTCTAGATTGCGTGTTTGGGGTCTCCTGAGCATGAAGATTGAGAACCACAGCCCTGAACAAAAGCCCAAGTGTATGTCCCCTATATACTTAGGTCTGTAGGTCTAGGGCAGCTTAATTTGAAAAGGGAGCTTATATCTATTATATTGGGGATTTTGTAATGCAATCATGAAATAAGTTCTGCTCAAAGGTCTATGCACAGTGTAGGCCATGGTTATGTAATGTGAGGACTGGACTACTAACTCTTGTCATTCTCTGGCAGCCAATGACATTGCCCGCCGGAGTATGATGGGAACTGTAGTCTAGCACCAACTAGAAGGGCCTCTTTTTGCCTGTTTCTGATGTAGGCACTAATGGTAATGACACACTGCACAACATCTACTTGGAATGTATTACTTGGTGCCCTCTGTTGGATTCAATCAGTATTCATTTTTCTCAGGCAATTTGTAGCTCCTTTATTCGGTATTTTACTCTGTTAATTATTTCAGGATATTTTAAGTAGAACCTCTGCTTACTGTAACTTTTGTATCCTCGAGCACTAGTATACTAAAACTGATAGACCACTAATTTTATATAAGTAAAAGGTGGTACCGTTTTTGCCGTAGAAATAGCAGGAGACTGGTAGAGTAGAAGTGATACCTTTACTGGCTAACTGAGTAGGTTTAGATGCAAGCATTTAGGGCAACATAGGTCTCTTCAGTCATGTATAGATTGGAAGCTGAATACAAAATACATGACAGGTGATACAGTCTTGCACATTCTTTTTAAATTTGAATTCACTGGAGGTGAAACTCATCACCAGTGCTTATGTTAATTATTGCTTAGATTCCAGTAAAAGCATCTCTTTGTAGCTGGCCAAGTGCCCCCCAAATGACCCAAACTATGTTTGTGTGGAATAATGTGACATAAATTTGTTGTCACGGTTCAGTGTTTTGAACTTGGTCATCAGTTTATATTCCCAGACCTTTTTGTCTTTGTGACCAGTTTTGCAAAAACAAAGACCCACTGGGTTGGCTCTCTTCTTGTTTACACTGGACATATAAGAATCATTTTCTTAGTTTGTCCTGTCTCACTTACATATAGTCCTGTACACATGAGGTAGACAACATTAGATCTACAGAAGAAGACAAACCTAAGTTATACTGAAAACTTGCATTCTATAGCTACACAGCCAATGAAGGTATCACTTCTACTATTCCAGTCTTCCACTAATTTGAGTGTTTCCTTCCTTGTTGGGTAGTACACCAACAGTGCCTTTTGAACGTGCAGTTGTATCAAAGGAAAAATACATGGAATATGATTGCTTTGTTATGCCTTACCACTCTTGTAAGAATTTTGCTTTACTCAACACAGCTCCATTGCAGTTTGACAAAAAACATCCTGGTAACCTTGTGTATTTTACCTTTCCCATCTCTAGTAAATTCCACTGAAAAAAAAGAAGAGGTGATGCCAGCGCCAACCGATGAGAGCCTGAAATCGCAGCATCTGTTTATGTGCTCCAGGACTTAAGAGACAAAGGGCTGCTAGAACGTACACAGATCCTGGTAGTAGTCTTGGTGGTCTTACTATGTATAAGTACATTTTCTGGCTACCTTGGATAGTAAGCCACTTCTCTTAATCTAACTGCTCTTTGGAAAACATTATTGTTAAAATATTAGCTGTGGTGGCCTTGTACTTCCATGGGCTCTTGGGTGGGATCTATTTTTCAGAAACTTAACACCCACTTAGATTTTCAAAACGCACCATAAAAATGTTAGTGTAATCTTCATAGTTTGCTCTTCTCCTTAATGATGCAACATAAACTTGTCTGGCTCTGGCTGCCATATTGAACATGAAGACCTGGCGTACTGCCTTAGACTGACATATTAGCCCATTGCAGGAAATCAAAGATGTTTACCCTTTGGAAGTTAGAGAGATCTCAGTTACACTGGGAAGCAATGTATTGGAGATCTTTCTACCATCAACCTCATATATGAATGTGGTAAGTCACGGAAGTCCGGGTCTCTGTGCGGCTGCACGACGCTCGGAGACTCCGGATTTGTTTGGAAAAAAAAAAATGTTCCACGGGCGTATGAACGCAGCTGTCACTAAGTGGTTAAGGGTTTGATAAAGCAGCTACTGCTGCGAAACGCGTACCCTTTCTAACACTTATTATTAATACAATTGTATTATTCATATGTCCAGAACGGTTTCTTTTTTATTATTTGTTTTTATTTTTATGGTCATATCGACATATAATATTTCTTTTTTTCCTGTTTGGATTTCTGTGGGGTATCATTGGAGTTCCAGTTCCTGTAATTTGGAGATTGGTTCCAGTGGAGGATGTGAACAGCGGACATCATATACCTTTACAGGGACGGGTAAAGTACCCTGCAGGCTTTTTAAGTTGGTGACAGGCATAAGCCTGATTACTACCATTTATTACATGTGAGTTGATCTATTGTGTATATACACTCTGACATCTTACCAACTCTGGTAATACACTATAGGCGCCTGTCCTGTTTTTTCTTTCTTTGCATATTTTATTTCTACTTTGTGGAGGATTGTGGAGGAGCGGAGCAGCCTGAGTTTACTGCTGGAGGGGAGCATTTCCAGCTATACCCCCAAAAAGCTCATATAGCTGAACAACACATATGTGTTAGTGTCAGCCACCTGTTTTGTAAGTGCAATTTCATTGGTGGTGGTTGGTGTTTTTTTACCATTACGTTAATACACTAGGAACGCCGCTTGTTTTTTTCTTTTGTTTTTACTGCTCAGCACTTTTGGTTCTGATTAAAGCAGAAAACATCCAGGAACGTGATACAGTCGTTGACGATGCATAAAATAGACTACATTTATTCCACTGTCATTTCCTAAAGCCCATGCACATCAGACCTAATAATAATAATAATAATAATAAAAAAAATAATGTACTGTGCCCATCTAAAAACTTGTAGCAACTTTTATGTTATGGGGACAATATTGTTACATGACACAACATCATATTCTGCACACAGAATGGGGTGAAGGGCAAACGCATTATCCAGAGCAGTGGTTCTCAACCAGCGTTCCCTGGCACTGTGGTGTTCCTTGGACATCAGTTTAGGGTGCCCCCTTTAGCAGAATTGGAAATGTCTAACAATCTCCACAAATATACGTTGTAAACTCAATAGGCACAGTTATTCTCGTTGCGAGGGATATATTTATGTATTAGTCCACTTTAATACGTCTTTAAGAGAGTTCCATAAATGCTAGGGGTGCCCTGAAAATACCATATTCTGCATTAGGGGTGTCATGACCAAAAATGTTTGAGAACCACTGATTCAGAGAGTCTTAGTCAATTAGCAACTGGAGAGGCGCAGATTCTCGTCTGTTCTTGATCAGGAGTGGACAACTTTGTTTCTCCAGCTTTTGGAGACTACAAATCCCATAATTGCTGGACAAAGATAATGGGAGATGTCATCTTCTACAGATTCCTTCCCATTATAGACTACTCAGTGTTATATTTGATTATTTTAATGTGAGCTTTTGTATTTTTAGACAGATGCAGAAACAAAATATGTCTTAGAAATCTGCTGGTTATATAAACTGAATAGTCTGTCTGCTCTCCCAAAGGAACATTTAAAGACCTTTACTTCTCCTTGTCTATGCAGTGCCCTGTATTGGAGGCTTAGATCGGATATACAGGATGATATAGAAATGCAACAGGAACTGGAGATGGTAAGGTCACTTCTGCTTCTGCTCAATGCAGAAAGTGTGTTGAAATTAGATCTCAGATACATGACCTGCTGAATAAATAACACTTGTATCTAAATGACTCTGGATTTAAAACCTATACACATCAGACCTTATTAAAATGGATTGGGTGAACTGTGTGCATCTAAAAACTTGCAGAAACTGTATGTTTTGGGGTTAATATTGTTACTCAGGCTAATTCCAGATACTGTACACCAAGAGAATAGGGTGGAGGGAAAACTCCAATCATCCAGAGATCCATAGTCAGCAACTGAAGAGGAGTAGATTTTCACCTGTTGTTGATCAGGTAAGACAAACTTTGACTATCCAGATGACTCACGGCCATTGGCTGCAATGTGCGCTTAACCACCTCCCAGCCAATCGGCTTCGAGCTGGGGATTAAATGAACCTGCTAGAAGCTGATTCGCTGGGAGTATGCAAAAACACACATCCCAGACAGTGGCTGAGAGTCATTTTGAACAGTGTCTGCCCATATAAAAAGCCAGTTTCTATTCAAAATTCCCTCATACTAGAACAGGCATCGGTACCTGGTGGTGGGGGCGGATCTCTGTCTTCTCTAATTCCTGCTGCCGCTGACAGCGGGGAGACCACAAAGGGGGCTTGTTCATAAGAATCAATTTTTCTCACACAAAAGTTTAGTTTTCTATTGGAAAACGTAGATATATTATTAGCAGAAAAATGGGGAAATATTTTTTTTAGTTTGGAAACATCTACTATTGTATTGTATTAATCTATGCACATATGTCCGACTTATGTTTGGGGCACACAGTTAATATTTCTATTTTTTTTCTTTCCTTTACAAGAATGTGAATGTAAGACAGAACAGAGGAAGGGAGAGATGACGAGAGATGACCAGGGTGCTGGAGAGACCACTGGATATCAGGATTACTGGTAAGTATTTGTTTTCAGGGGCTGTATTGTAACTTAGTTGGATTAATCCTGTGAGTGCCAGTGGGATAAGCATACCAGTCATAGGGTTAATTCTAACATTTGACACATTAATAACTTTTGAATGAAACACCTTTCAGCAGTGGGAGTACTCTTGTTTTACTCAGGGGGATAAACCCTACAACATATTTGTATTTACATTTTAAGTATTACTATCCCATTAACTTTCCTGCGATAACTTGAGTCCCTTATTGCCTTTTCTTGGCTAACACAGACATTTGAATTAACGGTGTTTCATATTTTTCAATGAATGAAAACACCTATTAACTTTAACATACAACGGCTCTTTTATTTGCTGGTATTTGCATAGCTTACTGTGCTGGAAAAAATGCCATTGGCAGAAAAAACAGCCGTCTCCAACATTTGATTCGAGCCCTTAAAGGGATAGTAATGTTTCATAATAAAAGCAGCTCTAATTAATCATCACAGTATATGAACTTTGGAGAGTGTTATTTCAATTCTGTCAGAGTTGTAGTACAAGACTAATTCAATGACAAAGTATCCCCCTCCCACCCCTTTCATAGAAATTATATTATTTATCTCTTAACGACCCTTGACAGCCATAGTACTTCAAGGGTCGATCTGACTGAACGACCCGTGACGTACTATGACCGTCATGGAGTTCTGGGCTCCCCCCGCGGCTGCACGCCGTTCGGGGAGTCCGGAACCGGAAAAATATTTTAAAAAATGCTCCGTGGTCCTAAAGTTGCGTCGCCGCGACGATCGGCCGGTCGTTAAGGGGTTAATTGTCTCCCTGATACCCCTTTTCATACTGTGAAGCCATCTCCCCACAGATCTAAAATCCGGTCTCATAACCGGACAAATCGTAACGTGAGACAACATTCATTCAGTAAAAGGAAAATCATGCCTTCCTTGATGGAGAACAGGTTTTTTCTAATACTGAATGAAGATTGTCCCTTGTCGCCATCCTCCGTTAGTTCTGAGGCAAGGACTAGGACATGAATGAAAGGGGCATGAGGGGGCAATTTATTATATAATTTCTATGAATATCTAGCAATGTCGGATTGTTACAGAGCAGCAGTACACTGTATGAGGATGGATTGTCACTTCATTTCTTTTTAAAAATTACTAACCCTTTAAAACAGTAAAATAGCTGACCATTTTAATACTTCTAAGGATTGCAGTTTTAAACATATTTTTTTTCTTCTTTTAGCTCAAATCGTTTTCATCAGAACGCCAAAAAATGTGGAAGGAAAAGCCAAATCTCCACTTATCATCCCTTGTAAATTCTTTACCAGTGAGGAAGATTATAACCCTTTCGAACTACATATAGAGTGGAGTTTTCTTCCAGAAAATGGGACACAATTCATTCCCATTGTACGTGTCATTGCTGGCAAGGAGACCCGGAACAAAAGGGCAGAACTTTTTTCATCTGATTTTTCATCTGATTTCATCAAGTCTGCCAGGGTTAAAGACAGTAGAACTTATGAATTGCAGATTAGTACTCACGGATTCTATTTCCACCCATTCAATAAAGTGGAAGTAGAGGTATTGCAGAGTCCAGGTGAGTTCTAGAGTTATGTCACTGTGAAATATCTGCTGTCACCATACAACACAGAGGTTGATGCACTAACAAGAACTAGTGCTTCTAGGGCAAATGAACCACACTGTTGGAAACAATTACAAGTTCCTGTTGCTTAAAGGGTAACTACCAGCCCACACAAAGTTTACCTTCACTAAGTCCCCATCTGGCGACTAGTTGCTTAGTAGCGCTAGTCACCCGAATAATTACCTTACTACCATACCTATGAGTGCCAATGGGATAAGCATACCAGTTATAGGGTTAATTCTAACATTCAACACATTTTGGGTGTGTTTAGGATGTATTGATATGGGGCTTAATACACCCACTGGAGACTTAGGTTTTTTTTTTTGTTTTTTTTTGCACATTCAATTCATGCATCAGCTGTTTAAGCATGTGTTAAGGGACTCTGCACCCCAAAAAATGGGTGGCGATTTTCTCACTTTAAAGTGGGTCCCTTAGCGTATCTTACTGATAACGCAGCCAATTGAATGGCTTACACTAGGTAAAAGGGGCGGGAGGGGAAACTTTCCTTGTGAATATCTCTCAAACCATAAAGGTTTGAGAGATAAGACTTATATCATTCTTTGTGTTTTTTTAATACCTACAAAATAAAATAAAGATAAAATGAAGTATTACTATCCCTTTAAGGACAGAAGATGACCAGTAAGCTGAGGACTCTGCTGGACATCAGGATTAATGGTAAGTGTTACTTGTAAAGTGATGTTTTATTACTTAGTAGGGTTAACCCTATGAATGCCGGCAGGGTAATTATACCCCACAGGCACTCAGAGGGTTAATTCAACTAACGTCTGACACATTTTTCATACTTCCACTGAGGACTTAGGGTTTTTTTAATTCAAATTTCTTCATCAGATGTTTAAACAGGCGATAAGGGACTCAAGTTAAAAAAAAGTAGGTCTTAAAGGGATAGTAATACTTAAAATGTAAAAAAAATATGTGGTAGGGTTTATCCCCCTGAGTAAAACAAGAGTACTCCCACTGCTGAAAGGTGTTTCATTCAAAAGTTATTAATTTTCAAAGTTGAATTTTTTAGGTGCAATTTCACAGTGGCCTGAAATTGTAAAGTGGCGCTGTTGCTACACAGTCCTATGGAGATTTATGGGACCAGAGCTGTCCATAGGATCGTGTAGCAACAGCGCCACTGTACAATTTCAGGCCACTGTGATATTGCACCTAAAAAAATTCAACTTTGAAAATTAATAACTTTGAATGAAACACCTTTCAGCAGTGGGAGTACTCTTGTTTTACTCAGGGGGATAATCCCTACAACATGTTTGTATTTACATTTTAAGTATTACTATCCCTTTAACTTTCCTGCGATAACTTGAGTCCCTTATTGCCTTTTCTTGGCTAACGCAGACATTTGAATTTACGGTGTTTCATATTTTTCAATGAATGAAAACACCTATTAACTTTAACACACAACGGCTCTTTTTTTTTGCTGGTATTTGCATAGCTTACTGTGCTGGAAAAAATGCTGTTGCAGAAAAAACAGCCGTCTCCAACATTTGATTCGAGCCCTTAAAGGGATAGTAATGTTTCAAAATAAAAGCAGCTCTAATTAATCATCACAGTATATGAACTTTGGAGAGTGTTATTTCAATTCTGTCAGAGTTGTAGTACAAGACTAATTCAATGACAAAGTATCCCCCTCCCATCCCTTTCATAGAAATTATATTATTAACCTCTTAACGACCCTTGACAGCCATAGTACATCAAGGGTCGATCTGACTGAACGACCCGTGACGTACTATGACCGTCATGTAGTTCTGGGCTCCCCCCGCGGCTGCATGCCGTTCGGGGAGTCTGGAACCAGAAAAATATTTAAAAAAATGCTCCGTGGTCCTTAGGTCGCGTCGCCGCGATGATCGGCCGGTAGTTAAGGGGTTAATTGTCTCCCTAATACCCCTTTTCATACTGTGAAGCCATCTCCCCACAGATCTAAAATCCGGTCTTATAACCGGACAAATCGCAACGTGAGACAACGTTCATTCAGTAAAAGGAAACTCATGCCTTCCTTGATGGAGAGCAGGTTTTTTCTAATTTTGAATGAAGATTGTCCCTCGTCGCCATCCTCCGTTAGTTCTGAGGCAAGGACTAGGACATGAATGAAAGGGGCGTGAGGGGCAATTTATTATATAATATGTATGAATATCTAGCAATGTTGGATTGTTACAGAGCAGCAGTACACTGTATGAGGATGGATTGTCATGTCACTTCTTTTTAAAAATTACTAACCCTTTAAAACAGTAAAATAGCTGACCATTTTAATACTTCTAAGGTTTGCAGTTTTAAACATATTTTTTTTTCTTCTTTTAGCTCAAATCGTGTTCATCAGACCGCCAAAAAATGTGGAAGGAAAAGCCAAATCTCCACTTCTCATCCCTTGTAAATTCCTTACCAGTGAGGATGATTATAACCCTTTCGACCTAGATATGGAGTGGAATTTTTTTCCAGAAAACGGGACACAATTCAGTTCCATTGTACGTGTCATTGCTGGCAAGGACACCCGGAACAAAAGGGCAGAACTTTTTTCATCTGATTTCCCAAAAGGAAATTGCTCTTTGCTCATCAAGTCTGCCAGGGTTAAAGATAGTGGAACGTATGAATTGCAGATTAGTACACACGGATTATATTTCCACCCATTCAATAAAGTGGAAGTAAAGGTATTGCAGAGTCCAGGTGAGTTCTAGAGTTATGTGACTGTGAAATATCTGCTGTCACCATACAACACAGAGGTTGATGCACTAACAAGAACTAGTGCTTCTAGGGCAAATGAACCACACTGTTGGAAACAATTACAAGTTCCTATTGCTTAAAGGGTAACTACCAGCCCACACAAAGTTTACCTTCACTAAGTCCCCATCTGGCGACTAGCTGCTTAGTAGCGCTAGTCACCCGAATAATTACCTTACTACCATACCTATGAGTGCCAATGGGATAAGCATACCAGTTATAGGGTTAATTCTAACATTCAACACATTTTGGGTGTGTTTAGGATGTAGTGATATGGGGCTTAATACACCCACTGGAGACTTAGGTTTTTTTTTTTTTTTTGCACATTCAATTCATGCATCAGCTGTTTAAACATGTGTTAAGGGACTCTGCACCCCAAAAAATGGGTGGCGATTTTCTCACTTTAAAGTGGGTCCCTTAGCGTATCTTACTGCTAACGCAGCCAATTGAATTGCACATTACGTCTTCTGTAGTATGTTTCTATGGGGTCAAAACAGCAGGTTTTTTCTAATACTGAATGAAGATTGTCCCTTGTCGCCACCATCCATTAGTTCTGAGGCAAGGACTAGGACATGAATGAAAGGGGCGTGAGGGGCAATTTATGATATAATTTCTATGAATATCTAGCAATATCGGATTGTTACAGAGCAGCAGTACACTGTATGAGGATGGATTGTCACTTCACTTCTTTTTAAAAATTACTAACCCTTTAAAACAGTAAAATAGCTGACCATTTTAATACTTCTAAGGATTGCAGTTTTAAACATATTTTTTTTCTTCTTTTAGCTCGAATCGTGTTCATCAGAACGCCAAAAAATGTGGAAGGAAAAGCCAAATCTCCACTTCTCATCCCTTGTAAATTCTTTACCAGTGAGGATGATTATAACCCTTTCGACCTACATATGGAGTGGAATTTTTTCCAGAAAACGGGACTTAATTCAGTTCCATTATACGTGTCATTGGTGGCAAGGAGACCCAGAACAAAAGGGCAGAACTTTTTTCATCTGATTTCCCAAAAGGAAATTGCTCTTTATTCATCAAGTCTGCCAGGGTTAAAGATAGTGGAACGTATGAATTGCAGATTAGTACACAAGGATTATATTTCCACCCATTCAATAAAGTGGAAGTAAAGGTATTGCAGAGTCCAGGTGAGTTCTAGAGTTATGTCACTGTGAAATATCTGCTGTCACCATACAACACAGAGGTTGATGCACTAACAAGAACTAGTGTTTCTGGGGCAAATGAACCGCACTGTTGCAAACAATTACAAGTTCCTATTGCTTAAAGGGTAACTACCAGCCCACACAAAGTTTACCTTCACTAAGTCCCCATCTGGCGACTAACTGCTTATTTTTTTTTTTTCTTTCTTTTACAAAAAATGTGACTGTAAAACAGAACAGAGGAAGAAAGATGGCAAACATGGAAAGTAGCTGACCAGGGTGCCGAAGAGACCGCTGGATATCAGAATTACTGGTAAATGTTTGTTTTCAGGGGCTGTTTTGTAACTTAGTTGGATTAATCCTGTGAGTGTCAATGGGATAAGAATACCAGTTATAGGGTTAATTCTAACATTCGACACATTTTGGCTGTGTTTAGGATTTATTGATATGGGGCTTAATACACCCACTGGAGACTTAGGTTTTTTTTTTTGCACATTCAATTCATGCATCAGCTGTTTAAGCATGTGTTAAGGGACTCTGCACCCCAAAAAATGGGTGGCGATTTTCTTACTTTAAAGTGGGTCCCTTAGCGTATCTTACTGCTAACGCAGCCAATTGAATGGCACATTACGCCTTCTGTTTTATGTTTCTATGGGGTCAAATGGGTGATACATTTAGCACCCAAGATTATTATTTTTTTTTTTTGCTGCTGACATTTCTTTATAGCACAAGTAATTGAATTGCTTACCGTGTTTGAAAAAAATGCTGGCAGGGTTTTTTTTTTTTTTTTTTGATAATGCAGTGAATTAAATTGAGGTCTAAAAGTCTAATTAATCTGAGATAACCAACAGCTTGTGGGATGATAGAGTTGTAGCCTCCAGTGGGTGGAGGGCCTAATATTGCTTTCTCCTGTTCTAGATTACCCAAGGCTGTATTTGCTTAATTTAATGTCAGGGTGGTGCAGAGCGTTATATTTCTGCTCTCACATTGCAAATACAAACTGGTCCTGTAATAGGAAAACATTCGGCTCAAAGAAAGATTCAATTCGTTTATTTCTCTTTACCTACACAGGTGTCACCTAAAAGAGATCTTGGATAAAAGAACAACATATGGAGGAGAAAGAACAGAACTCCCACTTATGGAAAAACAAGACTGGCATTTACACAAATAAAATGACCATGATTAACAACAATCTGTTGCCCTTTTTTGTGTTCTGCATCAGAACTGCCCATAGTTATATGCACTATAGCAGGGGTAGCTAACCAATAGTCCTCAAGAATCGGTGCAGGTGGATTCCTTAACCTCTTAACATCTTTTATTTCAGCCACAAAAATTATACACAGTTTTTTCACGCACAAGTAGGTCTTTATTTTGATACCATCCGTGGATAGCCCACCATTTATTTTATTAAAAACAAAGAAAACAATTTTTTAAAAAAACCCATAAAACAATTTTTATTGGTTCTCTTGTGTTCAATTGTAAATGGAAAAGCCGGTACACATGACCGCTGTAGTAGCGATCATATGTACCAGCAGAATGGGGAATGAATGAAGCTGAGCCCTCTGGTACTGGAGTGCTTAGTTTCAACCTCCCCAGCATGATAGCAGCACTCACTGAGGCTCACTGCTATCATTTAACCCAGGACCGTCAGGGCTCCTTAACCCTTTAACGACCCATGACATGCAAGGACAGTCATGGGTTATCTTCCCTTAAGGACCCATGATGGTTCTGGCACATCATGGGTTAAACGATAGCATTAATTCATTGCAGACTGAGACTGAGAGCTCTGGTACAGGAGCGTTCAGTCACAGAGCTTGTCACTTTTGGAGGTTCATGTGATCGCTTCAGGAGGGATCACATGCACCGGCATTTTGATTGAATAGGCAGTGTGTCAGGCACACTGCCATTGTGTCTGCTCTGTGCCTCTCTCTTCCTTTCTATTAAACTAAAGGAGAAACAGAGAGCAGAGAAATAAAACAATGCAGTTGATGGGGGTATTAACCCCTTCAGTGGTGGGGGCTGGCTGGATGCAGGTCCATTTCTGACCTGCTAAAATCAACTTTTTTTAATTTTTTTTTAAATAAAATTAAAAAAGAATAAATATGTAAATAAAAAATTGTAATAATAAAATAAATATTTTAAGTGTAAAAAAAAATAATGGCAATGTGATTGTTGTGGAGCCATGAAATAGAGTTATACACACCGCCACATCTGATCACTAAAAATGTGGGAAAATAGGGTGGGAAAGAGGGACATGGGGATTTTCACCCGGGGGAACAGTGTCCACTTAAAACTGCCCATTTTGTAGGGATGACTGACCAGTCACACCTTTCATGCAGTCCCTAAAAATGTACCCCATTGCACCCAAATAATGCCAAGAGAAAAAATAAAATGGTGTTTTTTTACAGTTTTATTTAATTTTAATAAAGTAAATGGTGGGTTATCCATGTCAATGTTGCATCAAAAGAAAGCACTATTTGTGGGTAAAAAGCAGTTTATAATTTATGTGGATGGAATAAAAGACTTAGAGGGAAAACGCTGTTGAACAAAGACATAGTCAAAAAGGTCAGAATTGCTCCGGTCCTTAAGTGAAATCCACCCCAGATTTTCCTGGTCCTCCTTAAGAGGTTATGGGACGTTTCATGTGTCCTTAAGGAGTTAAAGTGATTGAACCACTGATTCACCTGTGCTCAAGCGGAGATCTCACAAACATGTACTGGTGGATATCCCTGCACTACAGCAATTATAGAGTCTCATTATTGTGTTTTTAACATGTGACCTGGTAGAGCAGTGATTCTCAGTTTAGGTCCTCAGACAAACCAACAGGTCAGCTTTTCGGGGATATCCCTGGTTAAGCACAGGTGGAACAATATATAAAAAAATAGCTGTTACCCTTCTTGTTATCAGTGTGTAATTATCTTCAAACCCTGGACTGTTGATGTGTCCGGAGGACCAATGTTGAGAGTCACTGACTTGTGCAATGAGGTCGCAGGAGGCAGTCGGTTGGAACACGGTTGCCCCGGCAGTGTCAGCACTTGCATGGGGAGGGACAACAAAAACTGGACAAAGCGGAGATGAAAAGTTGCAGAAAGTTCCCTATAATGACTATATTTATAATTCTGCTACACATTTACACAGCAAAATCAGTGATTAATTTACATTCTAAATGAATTGACCTATAAAGGAAGTGTGAGTGTGGTCCTTAGTTTCCTTGTTTGTTGTTATAACCATTTTACAGACAAGTCACATTTGAAAATAAGACGTATTAGTGTGTAGTTGGTGTCCTATTCCTCTTGCACCCCTACAGTATGCCAACTCATACAAATGGGGTGCTGTTTTTCTTAGAGGAACAGAAGCCAATTAACATAATTGCAAAGTCTATAGTTTGATACAATTTTAGTACCTTTTGCAGGGATGGAAATGTGGAGAAAACTATAAATATTTGACTTTTTTTTTATTTGTGGGATTCACAACTTTTAAAAATAATTGACACGTTAATAATCAACAAATCTGTTTGGTACTAGTATATTAGCATTATTTTTATATTTGCTTTATTTTTATTAAATGGAAACATCAACATAAGATACCAGTTGAGATATGTAAATTATAACTTGCATTCTGATGAATGTGTTCCGTTTATCTGGGTGTTGTTCCCCAAGAATCAGTCACTGCAATAGTAAGCACAGGCTCTAAATCACCTAAATGTTTGAAATATGATCACTTGAAAGAACCGGGTGGATCTGGATTGTTGATCCATCAAATTCCTCTAGGAGACATTGCTCTTTGAGGTGCGATATCTATTGGTCAATTCTTTTAGAAAGTCTACAGGAAAGGGGCCTAAATGCACCTATCACATGAATATGGATACATCACTCGGTTTCATATATAGTAACCATCTCCACCCAATATACATTGTTTCTCTATTAAAATTAAAACTGATTCAGCCTTGGATTACAAGCTTTATTAAGGAGTGATTTTGGGAAACATGTAACAAACTGTGTCATCTGAAACATCGTTACAAATTTATTATCATAAACTCAACATGTTTCTAATGGTGTTCAGCCCTGGATCTCAAGATTTATTATTATTATGGAGTGATTTTGGGAAACAAGTAACAAACTGTGTCATCTGAAACATTGTTACGTGGTTTCATACATAGTAACCATCTCCGCCACATTGACATTGTTCCTCTAGTAAAACTGATTCAGCCCTGGATTTCAAGCCTTATTAAGGAGTGATTTTGGGAAACATGTAACAAACTGTGTCATCTGAAATTCCTTTAAGAATTAATTATCATAAACTTAATATGTTTTAAATGGTGTTCTCAGCCTACACCATTCTTTATTGATTTCATGTTTTATTAATGAGTAACTTTGTAAACACATAATAATTCATGTCATCAGTTGTACACCACATTATGAACTCAATTTCTTTATTAATGGTGTTTGTTTATTAATGGTGTTTTTTGGCTCACACCATCTCTTTTTCCTCTTTTTTCTTTATTTTTTTATTATTTTCTGCCATTATTACATAGCAGCTTCATTGATGCTCATTTTGTGAGTTGCGATGCAGTGGTGTCCCATTCTTATTCCCGCTGCATCACGGCTGATAATGGAGAACCTTGTTTTATTATCGTTTATTGGTTGTGAGTTGGCACCGCGTGTTAGGTATGGTGTTAACTCATGATGCGCTGGTGTGAGATGTAGCGGGTTGATGGTTTTAATATGCACCAGCGCACCGCAGACGAGATAGACGCATCAGGCATTCACATTATTGTATGAGTTTGATCACTAAGGTACTTCTGATGTAATTGACGGTTGGGGTCACCACGAGGACGCTGTTTTTGGCACATTCATGGTGTGGACCTACGTTGTCAGTGAGGTCAGTGTTCATGTCTATATATATATCACATATTTGGTGTCCCTTTCCCTGTTTGCCCTGAGGAAGGTCAGTTGTTTGACCGAAAACGTTTGGCAAGGATTGAATTAGACATAGATTGAATAAACCACACTTCATTTACTTCACAGAGTGCTGTCTCCTTGGTCCATGGATATACCTTGGCTGAGTATATTTATATATATATATATATATATATATATATATATATATATATATATATATATATATATATAAATAGTGCCCCCTGGTGTCTATGCGGTTCATCTGTAGCCAGTTCAATATGAATGAAATAATATGTATTTATCCCCTATGGTGCATTCAGTTTTCCCCAAAATAGAGTTTACTCTTTAACATATGGCAGTTAGCGACTGTTTAAAATGTTAAAGCTTCTGAATAATACTTTTTTTGTTTCCCCTAAATAAAACTTTACAGATTCTTTACTGATAAGCCTGTACCCAGTATGATTATAACTGATGTGCCAAGCCCATACCTAGTATTTGCTATGTTGGAAATGAGTAATTTTTATTCATGCCATCATAACATCATAGTAACATAGTTGATGAGTCCATCAAGTTTAGTCCATGCGAAATCACCCCTGTTTAGCTACATCAAGACAAAAAAAAAAAAGCCATTTAAACCAATTAAGCCCCAAATGGGCAAAAAATTCCTTTCTGACTCAAATGACAGTCAGATATTTCCCTGGATCAACATCCTATCTGCTGTGACACCAACTGTCATAACTGTCAGTTTTTTTTTTTTGTTTTTTTTTTAATAAAGCTTTATTGAAAAGGAAGCAGATACAAAATTGCATAAAATGACAGGTTTACAAAGCGTCAGTGAGCCAGGATATGAACAGCATGACATCCATGGAGATAAGGCATTGGTTTTATCCCCCTGAGTAAAACAAGGGAACTTCCACTGCTGAAAGGGGTTTTATTCAAAACCTATTACAGCTCAAACTTGATTTTTTTAGGTGCAGTATCACAGTGGCCTGAAATTGTAGAGTGGCACTGTTGCTACACCATCCTATGGAGGTTTATGGTCAACTGACCAGAGCTGTCAATAGGATGGTGTAGCAACAGCGCCACTGTACAATTTCAGGTCACTGTGATACTGCACCTAAAAAAAATCAAGTTTGAGCTGTAATAACTTTTGAATAAAACCCCTTTCGGCAGTGGAAGTTCCCTTGTTTTACTCAGGGGGATAAACCCTACAATATATATTTTTTACATTTTAAGTATTGCTATCCCTTTAAAATGCTACTGAGGTTTCCATTACAGTGAAAGAAATGCATTGGATAATATTTTAGCATTCGGTGGGTTACAAAAATCTCCATTTAAATAAATGTTAATTTGGTGTAATTACCCCCCACACACACCTAGTTTTGTGCATATATGTTGACCCTTTGAGTGCCAGAGGGGTATGCAACGCATTGCCAAGATATGTATTGCTTATCCCTCTGGCACTGAAATGGTTAAAGACAAATATGTTACTACTTTATTATGTAAACCCCTGTTACACTGTGTATGCATTAGACATCATATGTTCCTGTTCTGGCATTAACCCTTTGAGTGCCACAGGTTCTGGTGACGGACAGCACAGGCGCGCAGACATCACCATGGAAAGATGTCTGCGCTGTTTCCTGCCTGTCAGTCCGGGAGCAGTGTATAATTCTCATTAACGAGGTAATAATTCTGGCGACTAGCGCTACTGTGCAGCTAGTCACCAGATGGGGAATTATTTGGGGCCATGTTTCTAAGGGGTGGTAGTTCCACTTTAATTTAATGTCAGGGTGGTGCAGAGCGTTACATTCCTGCTCTCACATTGTAAATACAAACTGGTCAGTAATAGAAAAACATCCGGCTCATAGAAACATTAATTTCCTTTACTTGTCTTTACCTACACAGGTGTCGCCTACAAGAGAGATCGAAGACTATGATAAAAGCGCTACAACAAAAAAGAGGGAAAAGAGCTCCCTAGAGACGTAGAAGGGAAGGAAAACCAAAAAAACTGTTTTTCCATAACTATCTTGAAATGACTGATTGACACGTTCCAAAAATAAAATTACCAGGTGTTAACAACAATCTGTTGTTCTTTTTTATGTTCTGCATCTGAAAGTCATTACAGCTGACTGCCCATAGTTCTCTGCACTGTAGCAGGTGTAGCTAACCAATAGTCCTCAAGAATCGGTGCAGGTGGATTCCTTAACCCCTTGATGTCTTTTATTCCAGCCACACAAATTATGCACCGTTTTTTCATGCAGAAGTAGGTCTTTATTTTGATACCATACTTACATGGCTAGCCCACCATTTATTTTATTAAAAACAAAGAAAACGATACCCCCCCAATAAAAAACACAACTTTTATTGGTTCTCTTGTGTTCAATTGTGAATGGAATAGCCGGTACACGTGACCACTGTAGTAGCGATCACATGTCCCAGCAGAATGTGGAATGAATGAATGAATGAAGCTGAGCGCTCCGTTCCTGGATCGCTCCATTTCAACCAGTGCTCACTGAGGCTCGCTGCTATCATTTAACACATGACGTGCCAGGACTGTCATGGGTCCTTAAGGGATGTTTACCCATGATGGTCCTGGCAATTCATGTGTCCTTAAGGAGTTAAAATGACTGAACCACTGATTCACCTGTGCTCAAGAGGAAGTCTCACAAACATGCACTGGTGGATATCCCAGCACTACACATTATTGTGTTTTTATCATGTGACCTGGTAGAGCAGTGATTTTCAGTTTAGGTCCTCAGACAAACCAACAGGTCAGCTTTTCGGGGATATCCCTGGTTAAGCACAGGTGGAACAATATAAAAAAAAAAGCTGATACCCTTCTTGTTATCAGTGTGTAGTTATCTTCAAACCCTGGACTATTGATGTGCCCGGAGGACCAACGCTGAGAGACACTGACTTGTGCAATGAGGTCCCAGGAGGCTGCAAGCCATTCGGGGAATCCGGAATCAGATTCTTTAAAAAAAAAAATGCATGCATGCACAGCTGGTCCTTAAGGGGTTAATAGAGACTATTCAGGTGAAAGTTGTGTTACTAGTGGGGACCTCAAAGACATGTACTGGTGCCCATTCATTTAAATATTTTCGTTGGGGTATTGCAAAAAGATCTTTAAGGAAAGGTATTCAGAGATCTGCAACAGGGTAGAGATTCCTGGGAGAATGAGCAAAATAGCAAGTGAGGTAAGTAAAATCAGAAGACATATATTTTTATTGAATTTATTTATTTAGCAAATTCCTTTTAAAATAACCAAGAAAGGTACAAATTGTAATTATTTGCAGCTGGTTGTACAGTAAACCTTTAAGGGATGTTTCCCAAATGCCTATTGGATATCTTTTCTATCATTAAAAGCACTATTTACATCAACTGAAATGTGCATTTGTCACCTAGTGTGCAGATTGTTTGCCCCAGAATTGTTCAGGGTGTTTTAATAGCAAAGTTACAACTATAAATGTATGCAACATACCGATACTTAATCTAAGCAACATACCAGATAATCACATCATGGACAGAAACCAAGAGAAAAAGGGGGGCTGTGATGACCTTATCGTCTTAAATCCAGTATACTTTACCATCAGATCTCACACAAGCAGTAATCCATTTATACACCTGTTTTTTTAGTCACATTCAATTGTGTATTCAGGCAATATGACTAGAACGTAACCTTTATTAGTGTTACTTAAAACATTTCCAATATACCCAAAAAAGTTGACTATAAGACAACCCCTTTCAGTCATTGAAGAAAAAAAAAATCTCTCCACACAATTTAGATTGAGATCAGCAATTGTTAAAGGGATAGTAATATTTAAGTATTACTAATCCCTATAGTAAAGCCCTACTAAAAAAAACTGTATTGCCCCAGTGTCATCTGTCAGACATTTATGGTTTGAGAGATGATCGCATCTAAAGTTGCCCTCTCCCCACCCCTTCTCTGAAGTCAGCGTTGTAGTTAGGGTTGACACCTTTTCTTAAAAAAAATACCGGCCATGGCACTCCCTCCATAGACTTAACATTGGACATAAGCCAATTTTTTACCGGCCTGCCGGTAAAATACCGGCTGGGTGGCAACCCTAGTTGTAGTTGACTGAAGGGAAATCCGGTCAGAGATCATCAGGCGGCTCTGCAGCAGAGCCGCGATCTCGTTAACTAAAAAAAAAACGTTCACTAAAACAGTCTTCTACGTGTGCTTGCAAACCAAGCACAAACCAAGCACACGTAGAAGACCATTTCAGGGAAAGTTTCCTTTTTTAGTAACGTCATCGCGGCTGTGCTGGAGAGCCACCTGAAAGTCCTATGACTGTCTTCCCTGCAGTCAGCTAGAACTCTGACTACGGGGAAGGGGGAGGGAGGGGGCAACTTTAGAAGCGATTATCTCTCAAACCATAAAGGTCTGAGAGATGACACTGGTGCAATAAGTTTTTCTTTAGTAGGGCTTTACTATAGGGATTAGTAATACTTAAATACTTTAAATTTACCCAGTGT
Organism: Rhinophrynus dorsalis; assembly: GCA_037306005.1. NCBI lineage: Eukaryota > Metazoa > Chordata > Amphibia > Anura > Rhinophrynidae > Rhinophrynus > Rhinophrynus dorsalis. The sequence continues at coordinate 546,972,427 of CM074720.1, forward strand.
GTGTTGGGTAAAAATGTTCCTATACCATTGTATGTTGTTCTACTTTTATTTATACTAAATGAGATTTGGTATTTAGTATACATACACGCTATTTTATTTATAGCCCCGTGCTCACTAAATGCTAGCTTTTTCTAATTACCTCCCCAGCTGGGTGTCCTCGCCAGCTATAGCGTTTTGTATCAGCTAACACTTTTGAGTATTATGTCCAGCTAATTACCTCCACAGTCGGGTTTCCCTACACCACTGAATATTGTTCTTCTATTGTTGATACTAAATGAGATTTTTATTAAATATCACATACAGGCTATGTTATTTACAGTTCCTTGCTCTCTAAATGTTATCTTATTATAATGTTACCTCCCCAGCTGAGTTTCCCTGCCAGGTACACCATCTTTTTGCCGCTAGTACTTTGAGTATTAAGTTCTACTAATTACCTCCCCAGTTGGGTTTCCCTGCTAGGTACACCGTCACTAACCTTAATCAATTTGGTATTATTTCTCCTTTCATTCTAGTTTCTTTAAAGTTATTAGGCTTCAGATTCCTGATGTGACTACCTTCCCAGACGGGTTACCCCTTCAGATATACTGTGCCTATGTGGAAGCCTTTAATGATTCGCAAATTACGGTCCTAATTTATTTACCTCCCCAGCTGGGTTTCCCTGCCAAGTATACCACCCCTATAGCTTTATCTTTTCTACTAAGTTGGTTCTTCGTTACTTTGACATATTTAAAGTACCAGGTCCTAATCGTATTACCTCCACGAATGCGTTTCCCTGCCAGGTATACCATCCCTATATATAGGCTTCTACTAGTTGACTGATTGCAGTTAAGATCTAATTACCTCAGTGACATGGTTCCCAGGCAGGTAAACCATCCCTTTCTATAACCTTGAACTAGTTAGCGTATTTCTAGATCTTAGTGAGATTTCTATTCACTAGTATCATTGATTAAACTTAAAGTGATTCTGGGGCTCACAAACAGCTGTATTAGAGAATGAGCTCTGATTTTACCTCCCTGTACGGTTTTCACCATCAGGTACACGTCTCACAGTTCTCAATTCATTATTACCTAAAGTTACATTTTAGACTTTGTGTTCTCAATCTATTAGTATGGCAATTATTAATAACCCCTTATTATAGTAGCCCTATGCGTTTTACTGTTTAACCCAGCGGCTTCATCAGGGACTTCTAGTGTCTAATCAAATCATGGGCCATAGTTTAACAAGTTAACTTGTTTTGTATAACAAAACTAACTATAATTAAAATGTATATTTATTTTCTTAAAACCATGTTACTGTTAAGTGAATTCTGTTATTACAATATTTATGTGAAATTACACAGCAGATCGAGTGTAATAAGATGCACACCACTCAGACACTCACAGTTACATGCAAATCATCTTATTTCTACCCAGATATCCATTTGCATTATTTATTTTGAGAGGAAAATGATCAAATAGCACATCCTATAGTACTGTCATTTTTCTGATAATTCTTATTTCTTGAGTTATTATGTTTAGTTCACGGAGATAGTTCCTTGCAGCCTCAACATAGACAATCTAATATAGTTTCAATAGTTGTGTTGCAAGGTGTTGGATACTTTTCTAGCACTCAAAGAGTTAAGCTTTTTTCTTGAATTATTTCCTTTCAAATAAGACCAGCATCATTCAAACAATAGTGTGTGTATGTTTATATACATTTACACTATAAACTATATGCACTTAAATCTTCCTATTTTCCACTACATTCTAAATAATTTCCTGAAAGTACAAATGTTCAGATACTAACATAGCTGATGAGGCTGGAAGTACATCCAATGATATATCACACCTGTTGATCCAGAGGAATAAAAAAAGCACTGAATTAATTTCAATTAAGCCCCAAATGTGTAAAAAATAATCCTTCCTGACTCAAAATGGCAGTCAAATATTTTCTTGATCAGCATCCTATCTGCTTTGAAGCTGTTATAATTCTCAGTATTGTTCTGTGCTAGATAGGTATCCAATACTTTTATGGAAGCAAATACAGTATCTGCAACCACAACCTCCCGTGAGAAAGAATTTTGGAACTTTACTGCCCTTACTGTAAAAAATCCCTGACTTAATCCGAAGCGCCTTTCCTCTAGTCATAACTGTTTACCTGTTCTATGCTCACCTATTTGAGGAAATAGAGTTCTTTGTATTGACCTTGAATATATTTGTATATATATTAGACATATTTTCTCTAATGTAAAAAGTTTGGCTAGTCTTGCTTCACAATTCAGATCTTCCAATCAGTTTATCAGTTTTATCGCACGCCTCTGCACTTTTTCCAGTTCAATATTGTCTTAAGTACTGGCACCCAAATCTGTATTCTGGATGAGGCCTTATCAAGGATTTACACAGAGGTAGAATTAGATTCCTGTCCCATACATCTATACCCCCTTTTTTTATTCAGAATAGTACCACAGATATTTTTGAAATATTTGCAAGTAGCGTAGGTCCTTAAGGGGTTCTTTTTCCTCTTTTCAATTAGCTTCTTTGCACCTTCAATGTGCTTCAGGCATTCAAAAAGTTAAATGTAAGCAGTAAATATAAATATATATTTGATGCATGATGCAAAATGAAATGCCATGCAAAAACCCTTTTGCCCTGGCTTAAAGGGTTTCAGGGTTGAACTAGATGGACGCAAGTCTTGTTTCATCCTAGATTATGTTTAGAAACCAGATATATATATATATATATATATATATATATCTATATATATAAAAGAAGACTTCTGTGTGCCTGGCAAACACACCCAGGGGTGGTATTAAGGAGGACTTACTGTTCCCATTGGGTGATTCAATCATGCAGGGAGTTGGCCCGCCCCCACTATGCAGCCCGCCCACCACTATCAAAGTCAGAAAAAAACAATATGGCTGCCATTTGCTCCTACACCACAGACAAACACACATGCCCCACTCACACACACAGACCACCACACACACATATGCCCCACTCACACAGCACCACACAAACACACACAGACCACCACACACACACATGCCCCACTCACACAGCACCAAACAGACATGCTCCCACTTACACACACAGCACCACATACACACACAAAGCCAGAAATAAATATGGCTGACACACACACAGTCACTCACCCTGACTCCCAGTGGCCTCAGCAGGACCTGTAGTGCAGCACCAGGGGAACAAAATGGCACTCAAAGGGTTAAGGTAGGCCCTCTGCTGAATTATTTCTTCACTGTCATCATTTGCCATGCAAGACACAGGACAGACAGCCATCAGGTACACACTTAACCCACTGACTGCCACAGGGTTTGTTTATCAAGTTTTACCCCCTCAGGGAATGTGTTCAAACCCCTCACACTGTAAACTTGCATTTCCCTCCCACTTCTCCTCCTTCCCCAGCCTATTACTAACACTTTCACACATTTATGTTAAGCCCCGCCCCCTACTCACGATTAAGCCCTGCCCACTGTTAACCCAAATTGCCCCATTGCTCTCTCCACATCAGCACCACATGAGGGACTCCACAAGTAAAAGTTCACAGGTATTACACACACATGCCTCACTCACACACCACCACCACACACACAAAGCCAGAAAGAAATATGGCTGACACACAGTCACTCACCCTGACTCGCAGTGGCCTCAGCAGGACCTGTAGTATAGCCACAGAAGGGTGCTACAGCACCAGGGGAACAAAATGGCACTCAAAGGGTTAAGGTAGGTCCTCATTGAGCAATTATTTCTTCACTGTCATCATTTGCCATGCAAGACTCAGGACAGACAGCCATCAGGTACACACTTAACCCACTGACTGCCACAGGGTTGTGTATCAAGCTTTACCCCTCAGGGAGTGTGTTCAAACCCCTCACACTGTAAACTTGCATTTCCCTCCCACTTCTCCTCCTTCCCCAGCCTATTACTAACACTTTTCCACATTTCTCTTAAGCCCCGCCCCTACTCGTGATTAAGCCCCGCCCACTTTTAATTCAGCTTGCCCCATTTGTCTCACCACATCAGCACCACATCAGTCCCCTCTAGGGACTCCACAAATCAAAGTTCCCAGGTATGAATACACTTCCCACTGCTATTTAACTCTGACATGCCTCTCTATACCTTAACCATCTGAGTGCCAGAGGGGTACACAACTCATGCACGCATGTGTTTCTGCTCATATATGTTGCGTGTGTCTGTGTGTGTGTGTGTACATCTCTGTTACATATGTGTGTCCATGTGGGCATCTCCAGTGTGTCTGTGTGTACATGTCTTTTGCATGTTTCTGCCGCTCACTGTGTGTGTGTGCATACTTTCCAACATTTCACATGGCCAAAGAGGGACACGTTAGTTTTAGGTGATATTGTTGGGGGCGTGGCTGGTGGGCAGGGCATTATTAAGAATTTTTACGTTATTTCATGACCTATTACTGGCTATTTATGTAACTGAGTAAATGATTTAGTGGAAGACCAAAGTATTTTATTTGCACAGACTAATGTATAAACACATATACTGAAGTTTAAAAAAATATGTATATGAGCTTTATTGCTGTAGAGCAAAGTAATACACACCACACAGTCAGGGCTGGTGCAAGGATTTTTGCCACCCTAGGCAAAACCTAATTTTGCTGCCCATTTTGCTCTGCCCCTTGTGCCCCACACCTTTATACCCCGCCTACTTATACCCAACCTCTTTTCATGATTGTCCTCTCTCTGCCCCCTGGGCCAGTCTGCCCCTGGTCTGGAGATGCCTGTAAGAGATGCCCCCCACCAGCTCCAACTTGCCCCTTATCAGCTTCACTTTGGCCCACCAGCTCCACTTTGCCCCTATCAGCTCCACTTTGTCCCCCATCAACTCCAACTTGCCGCCTCAGCTCCAACTTGCCCCCATCAGCTCCACTTTGACCCCCACCACCTCCAATTGCCCCCATCAGCTCCACTTTGACCCCCTCCTCCAATTGCCCCCACCAGCTCCACTTTGCCCCCCACCGGCTCCACTATGCCCCCAGCAGCTCCAACTTGCCACCATCTGCTCCACGTTGCCCCCCATCCGCTCCAAATTGCCCCCATCAGCTCCACTTTGCCCCCCATCTGCTCTAACGTGCCCCCACCGGCTCCACTTTGCCCCCCAGCAGCTCCAACTTGCCACCAGCAGCTCCAACTTGCCACCATCAGCTCCACTTTGCCTCCCATCCGCTCCAAATTGCCCCCATCAGCTCCACTTTGCCCACCATCTGCTCTAACGTGCCCCCCCTCAGCTCCACTTTGCCCCCTCAGCTCCAACTTGCCCCCCTCAGCTCCAACTTGCCCCCATCCGCTCCAACTTACCCCCATCAGCTCCATTTTGCCCCCTCAGCTCCAACTTGCCCCCATCTGCTCCACTTTGCCCCCCATCCGCTCCACTTTGCCCCCCATCCGCTCCACTTTGCCCCCACCAGCTCCAACTTGCCTCCACCAGCTCCACTATGCCCCCACCAGCTCCACTATGCCCCCTCAGCTACAACTTTCCCCTATCAGTTCCAACTTACCCCCATCGGCTCCACTTTGCCCCCCAGCATCTCCACTATGCCCCCAGCAGCTCCAACTTGCCCCTATCAGCTCTAACTTGCCACCATCAGCTCCACTTTGCCCCCCATCCGCTCCAACTTGCCCCCATCCGCTCCAACTTGCCCCCCATCTGCTCTAACTTGCCCCCACCAGCTCCACTTTGCCCCTCCTTCAAGCTCCACTTTGCCCCCCCTCAGCTCCACTTTGGCCCCCTCAGCTTCACTTTGCCCCTCCTCAGCTCCACTTTACCCCCTCAGCTCCAACTTGCCCCCATCAGCTCCACTTTGACCCTCATCCGCTCCAACTTACCCCCATCAGCTCCACTTTGCCCCCACCAACTCCAACTTGCCCCCACCAGCTCCACTATGCCCCCTCAGCTCCAGCTTTCCCCTATCAGCTCCAACTTTCCCCCATCAGCTCCACTTTGCCCCCCATCTGCTCCAACTTGCCCCCAGCAGCTCCACTATGCCCCTTCAGTTCCAACTTGCCCCCCATCACATACCTGTAGCTCCCGCGCAGTCTTCTCTTCAGTAATGCAGAGCGAGGCGGGAGATCATGACTCCCAGCGCTCTCTGCATTACTAAAGATCCGACCCAATGACGGAGCGCTGTAGCAACACAGACCTGATTGTGTTGTGCTTCCCGGCGTGGTGTGTGCGGGCGCAGCTCTTCTCCGCTGCATGCCCGTGCCCCCAGTACGTGTGCGCCCTAGGCTGGCGCCTACCTCGCCTATAGGTGGAGCCGGCCCTGCACACAGTATGACCTCCTAAAAAGAGGGACAACAGGGTGGGAAAGAGGGACAGAGGGATTTGGCCCTCAAAGAGGGACTGTCCCTCCTAAAGAGGGACACTTGGGATGTATGGTATGTGTCTGCCTGTGTGTTGCATATGTCTGTGTTTATCAATGTGTCTGCATTTCACACACGTGCGCCCAATGGTCATAACATGACGGGCAACACCGTCCCACATTGCTAGTATATATATATATATATATATATATATATATATATATACTAGCAACGTGTGACGGCGTTACCCGTCATGTTATGACCATTGGGTGCACGTGTGTGAAATGCAGACACACTGATAAACACAGACATATGCAACACACAGGCAGACACATACCATACATCCCAAGTGTCCCTCTTTAGGAGGGACAGTCCCTCTTTGAGGGCCAAATCCCTCTGTCCCTCTTTCCCACCCTGTTGTCCCTCTTTTTAGGAGGTCAGACTGTGTGCAGGGCCGGCTCCACCTATAGGCGAGGTAGGCGCCAGCCTAGGGCGCACACGTACTGGGGGCGCGGGCATGCAGCGGAGAAGAGCTGCGCCTGCACACACCACGCCGGGAACCACAACACAGTCAGGTCTGTGTTGCTACAGCGCTCCCTTATTGGGTCGGATCTTTAGTAATGCAGAGCACGCTGGGATTCATGATCTCCCGCCGCGCTCTGCATTACTGAAGAGAAGACTGCGCGGGAGCTATAGGTATGTGATGGGGGGCAAGTTGGAGCTGAGGGGGCATAGTTGAGCTGAGGGGGCATAGTGGAGCTGAGGGGGCAAGTTGGAGCGGATGTGGGGCAAAGTGGAGATGATGGGGGCAAGTTGGAGTGGATGAGGGTCAAAGTAGAGCTGAGGGGGGGCAAGTTGGAGCTGAGGGGGGGCAAAGTGGAGCTGGGGGGGCAAGTTGGAGCGGATGGTGGCAAGTTGGAGCTGCTGGGGGGCATAGTGGAGCTGATAGGGGAAAGTTGGAGCTGAGAGGGCATAGTGGAGCTGGTGGGGGCAAGTTGGAGCGGATGGGGGGCAAGGTGGAGCGGATGGGAGGCAAGGTGGAGCTGATGGGGGTAAGTTGGAGAGGATGGGGGTCAAAGTGGTGCTGATGGGGGCAAGTTGGAGCTGATGGGGGCAAGTTGGAGCTGAGGGGGCAAAGTGAAGCTGAAGAGGGGGCAAAGTGAAGCTGGTGAGGGCACGTTAGAGCAGATGGGGGGCAAAGTGGAGCTGATGGGGGCAAGTTGGAGCGGATGGGGGGCAAGGTGGAGCTGATGGTGGCAAGTTGGAGCTGATGGGGGCATAGTGGAGCTGAGAGGGCATAGTGGAGCTGGTGGGGGCAAGTTGGAGCGGATGGGGGGCAAGGTGGAGTTGATGGGGGTAAGTTGGAGAGGATGGGGGGTCAAAGTGGAGCTGAGGGGGCAAGTTGGAGCTGAGGGGGTAAGTTGGAGCTGAGGGGGCAAAATGGAGCTGAATAGGGGGCAAAATGGAGCGGGTGGGGGCACATTAGAGCAGATGGGGGGCAAAGTGGAGCTGATGGGGGCAAGTTGGAGCGGATGGGGTGCAAGGTGGAGCTGATGGTGGCAAGTTGGAGCTGATGGGGGGCATAGTGGAGCTGATGGGGGGCAAGTTGGAGCTGAGGCGGCAAGTTGGAGTTGATGGGGGACAAAGTGGAGCTGATAGGGGCAAAGTGGAGCTGGTGGGCCAAAGTGAAGCTGATAAGGGGCAAGTTGGAGCTGGTGGGGGGCATCTCTTACAGGCATCTCCAGACCAGGGGCAGAGTGGCTCAGGGGGCAGAGAGAGGACAATCATGAAAAGAGGTTGGGTATAAGTAGGCGGGGTATAAAGGGGTGGGACACTAGGGGTGGAGCGAAATGGGCAGCAAAATTAGGTTTTGCCTAGGGTGGCAAAAATCCTTGCACCAGCCCTGACTGTGTGGTGTGTATTACTTTGCTCTACAGCAATAAAGCAATAAACTTCAGTATATGTGTTTATACATTAGTCTGTGCAAATAAAATACTTTGGTCTTGCACGAAATCATTTATTCAGTTACATAAATAACCAGTAATAGGTCATGAAATTACCTAAAAATTCTTACTAATGCCCTGTCCACCAGCCACGCCCCCAACAATATCACCTAAAACTACAGTGTCCCTCTTTGGCCATGTGAAATGTTGGGAGGTATTCACATACACAGTGAGTTGCAGAAACATGCAAAAGACATACACACACACACAGACACACCGGAGATGCACACATGGACACACATATGTAACAGAGATGTACACAAACACACACGCAACATATATGAGCAGAAACACATGCGCTCATGAGTTGTGCACCCCTCTGGCACTCAAATGGTTAAGGTATAGAGAGGCATGTGAGAGTTAAATAGCAGTGGGAAGTGTATTCATACCTGTGAACATTGACTTGTATAGTCCCTAGAGGGGACTGATGTGGTGCTGATGTGGAGAGAGCAATGGGGCAATCTGGGTTAAAAGTAGGTGGGGCTTAATTGCAAGTAGGGGGCGGGGCTTAACATAAATGTGGAAAAGTGTTAGTAATAGGCTGGGGAAGGAGGAGAAGTGGGAGGGAAATGCAAGTTTACAGTGTGAGGGGTTTGAACACACTCCCTGAGGGGTAAAACTTGATACAGAACCCTGTGGCAGTCAGTGGGTTAAGTGTGTACCTGCTGTCTGTCTGTCCTGTGTCTTGCATGGCAAATGATGACAGTGAAGAAATAATTCAGTAAAGAGGACCTACCTTAACCCTTTGAGTGCCATTTTGTTCCTCAGTGGCTGTAGTACAGGCCCTGCTGAGGCCACTGGGAGTCAGGGTGAGTGACTGTGTGTCAGCCATATTTCTTTCTGGCTTTGTGTGTGTGTGTGTGTGTGTGTGTGTGTATGGGAGTTTGGTGGTGTGTTAGTGGGGCATGTGTGTGTGTAACACCTGTGAACTTTAACTTGTGGAGTCCCTCATGTGGTGCTGATGTGGAGAGAGCAATGGGGCAATTTGGGTTAAAGGGGGCGGGGCTTAATCGCGAGTGGGGTGGGGCTTAACATAAATATGGAAAAGTGTTAGTAATAGGTGGGGGAAGGAGGAGAAGTGGGAGGGAAATGCAAGTTTACAGTGTGAGGGGTTTGAACACACTCCCTGAAGGGTAAAAGTTGATACAGGACCCTGTGGCAGTCAGTGGGTTAAGTGTGTACCTGATTGCTGTCTGTCCTGTGTCTTGCATGGGAAATGATGACAGTGAAGAAACAATTGAGCAATGAGGGCCTACCTTAACCCTTTGAGTGCCATTTTGTTCCCCTGGTGCTGCACTACAGGTCCTGCTGAGGCCACTGGGAGTCAGGGTGAGTGACTGTGTGTGTCAGCCATATTTATTTCTGGCTTTGTGTGTGTATGTAGTGCTGTGTGTGTGAGTGGGGGCATGTGTGTTTGGTGCTGTGTGAGTGGGGCATGTGTGTGTGTGGTGGTCTGTGTGTGTTTGTGTGGTGCTGTGTGAGTGGGGCATGTGTGTTTGTCTGTGGTGTAGGAGCAAGTGGCGGCCATATTGTTTTTTTCTGACTTTGATAGTGGTCGGCGTGCTGCATAGTGGGGGCGGGCCAACTCCCTGCATGGTGAATCACCCAATAGGAGCAGTAACTCCTGCTTTCTGCCTCCCCTGGGTGTGTTTTGGCAGGCACAAAGTCTTCTTTTATATATATAGATCTATATATATAAAAGAAGACTTTGTGCCTGCCAAAACACACCCAGGGGAGGCATAAAGCAGGAGTTACTACTCCTATTGGGTGATTCAATCATGCAGGGAGTTGGCCCGCCCCCACTATGCAGCCCGCCCACCACTATCAAAGTCAGAAAAAAACAATATGGCCACCACTTGCTCCTACACCACAGACAAACACACATGCCTCACTCATACAGCACCAAACTCACACACATGCCTCACTCACACAGCACCACACAAACACACACACATGCCCCACTCACACACACAGACCACCACACACAATGCCCCACTCACACAGCACCAAACACACATGCCCCCACTCACACACACACACACAGCACCACATACACACACAAAGCCAGAAATAAATATGGCTGACACACACACACACAGTCACTCACCCTGACTCCCAGTGGCCTCAGCAGGACCTGTAGTGCAGCACCAGGGGAACAAAATGGCACTCAAAGGGTTAAGGTAGGTCCTCATTGCTCAATTATTTCTTCACTGTCATCATTTGCCATGCAAGACACAGGACAGACAGCCATCAGGTACACACTTAACCCACTGACTGCCATAGGGTTGTGTATCAAGTTTTACCCCTCAGGGAGTGTGTTCAAACCCCTCACACTGTAAACTTGCATTTCTCTCCCACTTCTCCTCCTTCCCCAGCCTATTACTAACACTTTTCCATATTTATGTTAAGCCCCGCCCCCTACGCGCGATTAAGCCCCGCCCCCTTTTAACCCAGATTGCCCCATTGATCTCTCCACATCAGCACCACATGAGGGACTCCACAAGTAAAAGTTCACAGGTATTACACACACATGCCCCACTCACACAGCACCAAACACCCATACACACACACAAAGCCAGAAAGAAAGATGGCTGACACACAGTCACTCACCTTGACTCCCAGTGGCCTCAGCAGGGCCTGTAGTAAAGCCACTGAACGGTGCTGCATCACCAGGGGAACAAAATGGCACTCAAAGGGTTAAGGTAGGCCCTCATTGCTGAATTACTTCTTCACTGTCACCATTTGCCATGCAAGACACAGGACAGACAGCCATCAGATTCACACTTAACCCACTGACTGCCACAGGGTTGTGTATCAAGTTTTACCCCTCAGGGAGTGTGTTCAAACCCCTCACACTGTGTTTCTGCTCATATATGTTGCGTGTCTGTGTGTGTACATCTCTGTTACATATGTGTGTCCATGTGTGCATCTCCAGTGTGTCTGTGTGTACATGTGTTTTGCATGTCTCTGCCGCTCACTGTGTGTATGTGCATACCTCCCAACATTTCACAGGGCCAAAGAGGGACACGTTAGTTTTAGGTGATATTATTGGGGGTGTGGCTGGTGGGCGGGGCATTAGTAAGAATTTTTAGGTTATTTCATGACCTATTGCTGGCTATTTATGTAACTGAATAAATGATTTAGTGCAAGACCAAAGTATTTTATTTGCACAGACTAATGTATAAACACATATACTGAAGTTTATTGCTTTATTGCTGTAGAGCAAAGTAATACACACCACACAGTCAGGGCTGGTGCAAGGATTTTTGCCACCCTAGGCAAAACCTAATTTTGCCGCCCATTTCGCTCCGCCCCTTGTGTCCCACCCCTTTATACCCTGCCTACTTATACCCAACCTCTTTTCATGATTGTCCTCTCTCTGCCCCCTGAGCCACTCTGCCCCTGTTCTGGAGATGCCTGTAAGAGATGCCCCCCACCAGCTCCAACTTGCCCCTTATCAGCTTCACTTTGGCCCACCAGTTCCACTTTGCCCCTATCAACTCCAACTTGCCCCCATCAGATCCAACGTGCCCCCACCAGCTCCATTTTGCCCCCTCAGCTCCAACTTACCCCCATCAGCTCCACTTTGCACCCCATCCTCTCCAACTTACCCCCATCAGCTCCACTTTGCCCCCCATCCGCTCCAACTTGCCCCCACCGGCTCCACTATGCCCTCTCAGCTCCAACTTTCCACTATCAGCTCCACTATGCCCCCATCCGCTCTAACTTGCCCCCCCATCCGCTCCAACTTGCCCCACCATCTGCTCCAACTTGCCCCACCAGCTCCACTTTGCCCCCCTCAGCTCCAACTTGCCCCCCCTCAGCTCCACTTTGACTCTCATCAGCTCCACTTTGACCCTCATCAGCTCCAACTTGCCCCCATCATCTCCAACTTGCCCCCACCAGCTCCACTATGCCCCCTCAGCTCCAGCTTTCCCCTAACAGCTCCAACTTGCCCCCATCATCTCCACTTTGCCCCACATCTGCTCCAACTTGCCCCCTCAGCTCCACTATGCCCCCTCAGCTCCAACTTGCCCCCCATCACATACCTGTATCTCCCGCGCAGTCTTCTCTTCAGTAATGCAGAGCGCGGCGGGAGATCATGACTCCCAGCGCGCTCTGCATTACTAAAGATCCGACCAGATGAGGGAGCGCTGTAGCAACATAGACCTGACTGTGTTGTGGTTCCCGTTGTGGTGTGTGCAGGCGCAGCTCTTCTCCGCTGCATGCCCGCGCCCCCAGTACGTGTGCGCCCTAGGCCGGCGCCTACCTCGCCTATAGGTGGAGCCGGCCCTGCACACAGTCTGACCTCCTAAAAAGAGGGACAACAGGGTGGGAAAGAGGGACAGAGGGATTTGGCCCTCAAAGAGGGACTGTCCCTCCTAAAGAGGGACACTTGGGATGTATGGTATGTGTCTGCCTGTATGTTGCATATGTCTGTGTTTATCAGTGTGCATTTCAAACACGTGCACCCAATGGTCATAACATGACGGGCAACGCCGTCCCATGTTGCTAGTATATATATAAATCATATCCACAGGCCGATGCCCACTCCGGTCTAAGGAAATTAGAATTGAGACTGCCTTTATATATGGGCAGTCTTACTTCTAATTCTCTCACAGCAATTGGCTGGGATATGCCAGCCAATAAGTTTTGGGCGGCTGTGCTTTAAATTAATTGGCTGGGAGGTGCATAAGTATATCCCAGCCAATGGCTGTGAGAGAATTAGAAGTAAGACTGCCCATATAATTCTAATTCCCTCAGACCGGAGCGAGCATCGGCCCGTGGACATGAAGGGGGGGTTGTTACATTATTCTGTCTCCGCTGCCGCCTCAGCGACCTCACATAGCCGCGCTACAACTTATATGAATGCTAAGTATCATTCTGGCAATTTTACTAATGGGAATATGATTTTCTTGGAATAACTTTGAAACATTTAATATGCATGGGGGAATTTATATTTTAACAGCTGGCACACTACTGTGTAATTGAACCCTTTGAGCTCCAGAGATTTATGCAACATATTGCTTTGCAATGCGTTGCGTACCCCTCTGGCACTCATGGGATTAAACTATGTATTAGTGTGCCGCATATGTATGCTTTTAACTTATACTTTTTTTTTTTGCTTTTTTTACAGGAAGAAGATAAAAGATACAAGAGAAGACAGAAGAGAAGAATAAAAGGGATAGTAATGTTTCATAATAAAAGCAGCTCCAATTAATCATCATAGTATTTGGATTTTGGAGAGTGTTATTTCAATTCTGTCAGAGTTGTAGTTCAAGAGTAATTCAATGACAAAGTAGCCCCCTCCCGCCCCTTTTACTGATGTAACACTGCTCAGCCAGATCAGTAGGGAGGTGCCCAGGTAGACTGCAGAGAGGGACAATCTTCAATTAAGATAAGGGAGAAACCTGAAAAACTTGTCAAGGGGGGCAGGGCTTTTATTGTTCTCATAGGAAGAAGATTGTCCCCTGCTGTTATCTGTCTGGTCTATGGACTGCATTCCACATCTGAGAAGAGATGGCTTACACTAGGTAAAAGGGGCGGGAGGGGAATCTTTGCTTGTGAATATCTCTCAAACCATAAAGGTCTGAGAGATAAGACTTATATTGTTCTTCATGTTTTTTTAATGCCTACAAAATAAAATAAAGATAAAATGAAGTATTACTATCCCTTTAAGGACAGAAGATGACCAGGAAGCTGAGGACTCCGCTGGACATCAGGATTAATGGTAAGTGTTACTTGTAATGTGATGTTTTATTACTTAGTCGGGTTAACCCTCTGAATGCCGGAGGGGTAATTATACCACACAGGCACTCAGAGAGTTAATTCTACTAACGTCTGACACATTTTTCATACTTCCACTGAGCACTTAGGGTTTTTTTTTAATTCAAGTTTCTTCGTCAGCTGTTTAAACAGGCGATAAGGGACTCAAGTTAAAAAAAAAAGTAGGTCTTAAAGGGATAGTAATACTTAAAATGTAAAAAAAAATATGTTGTAGGGTTTATCCCCCTGAGTAAAACAAGAGTACTCCCACTGCTGAAAGGTGTTTCATTCAAAAGTTATTAATTTTCAAAATTGAATTTTTTAGGTGCAATATCACAGTGGCCTGAAATTGTACAGTGACGCTGTTGCTACACCATCCTATGGAGATTTATGGTCTCAGGACCAGAGCTGTCCATAGGATCGTGTAGCAACAGCGCCACTGTACAATTTCAGGCTACTGTGATATTGAACCTAAAAAATGCAACTTTGAAAATAAATTTGAATGAAACACCTTTCAGCAGTGGGAGTACTCTTGTTTTACTCAGGGGGATAAACCCTACAACATATTTGTATTTACATTTTAAATATTACTATCCCTTTAACTTTCCTGCGATAACTTGAGTCCCTTATCGCCTTTTCTTGGCTAACGCAGACATTTGAATTTACGGTGTTTTCATATTTTTCAATGGATGAAAACACCTATTAACTTTAACACACAACGGCTCTTTATTTTTATGGTATTTGCATAGCTTACTGTGCTGGAAAAAATGCCGTTGGCAGAAAAAACAGTCATCTCCAACATTTGATTCGAGCCCTTAAAGGGATAGTAATGTTTCATGATAAAAGCAGCTCTAATTAATCATCATGGTATTTGGACTTTGGAGAGTGTTATTTCAATACTGTCAGAGTTGTAGTTCAAGAGTAAGTCAATGACAAAGTATCCACCTCCCGTCCCTTTTACTGATGTAACACTGCTCAGCCAGATCAGAAGGGAGGTGCCCAGGTAGACTGCAGAGAGGGACAATCTTCAGTTAAGATAAGGGAAAACCTGAAAAACTTGTCAAGGGGGGCAGAGCTTTCATTGTTCTCATAGGAAGCAGATTCTCCCCTGCTGTTATTTGTCTGGTCTTACAACCAGATTCCACATCTGAGGGGAGGTGGCTTACACTAGGTAAAATGGGCAAGAGGGGAAACTTTATCATTCAGTTACTCTTGAACTACAACTCTGACAGTATTGAAATAACACTCTCCATGGCCCAAACACTATGAAGATTAATTGGAGCTGCTGTTTTTGTGCAACATTACTATCCATTTAATACCAAAAAGATAAACTAAGTTTTCTATGATTGGTACTTGCCAGCATTGTCCACGTTAATACACAGAAGGCAGTACATGCAAGCTAAATATCCGTAACAAGGTTTTTTTTTATAATTTAACTCGTTTTCTAAACTTTTGCGCTGGTGTACAACTCTAATTAGACAAAGGTGCCTAGTAACTAGATTATCCTATTGAATGGTAATGGAGTAGAGACACTGACCTGTTGCCAGGTTTATTATTTGGAGTGAAGAGGGCAGAAACAGATACGTTGTTGAGATTATTTTGTGAAGATGGGTAGGAACGGAGAGCCCTAGTAAACTGATGTTAGGGTAAGATGATAGGCGACACATAGGCAGGACAGCTAAACTGCTGACTGATGTCTATGGGAGCGAGCGTGCCACTTCGTGTTAGTAAGAGGAGGAGACACTGGCAGGGTTCCTCGCACGGCAACACCCTGCTCAGGCTATAAGACAATAATTTATAAGCTAAAATGTTATATTTTTAGGTAAAGCATGGTAGCGTTTTAGCCACAGAAAATGTAGGAGACTAGAGTTAAAATGATACCATTATTGGCTGAATGGCTTTGGATGCAAGCTTTCGAGAGAACTTGGTCTCTTCTTCAGGCAGACTATTCTTGCTTTTGTATATGAATAGTGCCCCCTGGTGTCTATCCGGTTCATCTGTAGCCAGTTCAACAGGAATTAAAGTGTTAGTAATGTCCAAAAAAAGTTTTTTGCATTTAGAAGAGCTTAAAAAGCTGAGCTAAATGCAAAAAAAAACGTATCTCTCAAACCGCTATGGTTTAAGAGATACAGGCGTTTAAAGTTCGCTGTTTCCTACTGACAGCTGTAAAGCTGTCAGCAGGAGATTCGTGGCGGTCAACAGGGAGGCGCTTGAGAAGTGCCGAGATCTCGTTACTTACGAGGAATCCTGTCACAGGAATGTTCTAAAACGCATGCCTGAACAACAGGTACACGTTTTAGACTATTCCAATGAAGGGATTCCTTGTACGTAATGAGATCTCGGCACTTCTCAAGCATCTCAGTGTCGACCGACACGAATCTCCTGCTGACAGCTTTACAGCTGTCAGTAGGAGAAATCAAACTTTAAACACCCGTATCTCTTAAACCATAGCGGTTTGAGAGATACGGTGTTTTGCATTTAGTTCAGCTTTTTAAGCTCTTCTAAATGCAAAAAGCTTTTTTTTGGACATTACTAACACTTTAAATAATATGTATTTATCCCCTATGGTGCATTCAGTTTTCTCCAGAATAGAGTTTTCTCTTTAACATATGGCACTTAGCGATAGTTTAAAATGTTAAAGTTTCTGAATAATGCAGCTCCCCGTGTTTTTTTTGTTTCCCCTAAATAAAACGTTACTGATTCTTTACTGGTAAGCCTGTACCCAGTACGATTATAACTGCTGTGCCAAGTCCATACCTAGTGTTTGGTATGTTGGAAATGAGTAATTTTTATTTATTCAAGAAAAAGAGGAAAAAGGAGGAGGGGCGCCAATAGTGTGTTATCTCAATATAACAAATAATGACATATCACATATAGATCCACTCACATTTATAATAAGTTGATCTAAAGACATATGTCAATGACCAACACAAATCACATGCAGGGTACTTTACCCGTCCCTGCTTGGGCTCTCAAACTCTAGTCAGTCCCGGAATGTTCCTATCCAACAATCCAGATGAGGGAAATGTATCGTTTTAAGACACCATACAAAGATAAAATAAAAAACCTGTAGCCGAATTCTTCCGATATAAAATATTTTATTTCAGAACAATTATGTGTTCAATGGCAAAAAAAAGGCTCTAGGGAACGCGTTTCGTAGCACCCACGGCTGCTTTTTCAACCAATCTGGCCTCCAAACCAGAAAGAAAATGAAACGGCTACAAAGTGATGAAATTTAAAAACTTCATGATTGTATCCGATTGGATACCTATCATCAAAGACAAGTATCAAATGTGGCTATCTGAAACGTCGATAGCATATAGACCGAACCAATCGGACAGAATCATTATCCAACTTTATACAGCATTAATAATTTCAAATATACACAAAATTTGCTGCTACACATTATATATTATCAATTATATATTATCAACCCCCCGTGTGCCGGAAGAACACGCAGAGCTCCAATACATCCGACCTCACGCACACCTCCGGCACACAAAGAGTCAACCACATTCACAATAACTTCAAATATAACCTCCCAAATAAATACACAAAATTTGCTACTAAACATTATATATTATCAACCCTCCGTGTGCCGGAAGAACACGCAACGCTCCAATACACCGGACCTCATGCACATCTCCGGCACCCAAAGGGTCAACCACATCAAATCACATAAAAAATATAACATCCCATATACATTTTTATTTATGCCACTAATGAGGGCGCAGTAGCCTCTGGACTCAGGTAATAGGTCAGTTCACTCTCTAGTCATGTGAACTCTGTGCTTACCAGCAACTCAGCTTTATCAGTTTCCATTATAACATTGTAATAATATAGTTGATGAGGCTGAAGACGTGTCCATCAATTTCAGTCTATGCCAAAAAAAATCATTCCTGTTTAACTAGAGGAAGGCAAAATAAATAAATGAAGCCATTTAAACCAATTAAGAGTGTTAAATTGAGGAGGAAACCGGAGGTTGCATTGTTACATATTGGGTGGCCAAATATGGATAAATCACGGAAGTTGTTGGTTACCCATTGCATGGTGGCAGCCAAGGTGGTGATAGCAAGGTTTTGGAAGTCTCCGGTGATAGGTTCTTGGAGACAGGTGGCAAGGCAATTGTATTTTCAATTAACCATGGAGGCTGGTCTGTGGTGGGTAAGCCAATCAAGTGGGAGAGCCAGCAAATTGGCGGAAGTTTGGTTGAAACATGATCTGTTTAAACATATACAGGATAATTGTTAGGGATATTGGATAAATGAGGAAAAGTAGGGATTATAAGGGGAAACTGTAACGGGTGACTATGGGTAGCGTGGTTGGATTGGGTGGATTTTGAATGTATTATTAAGCTATGTCTTTTATGATAAGAGTTTGTATTTTTATTGTGAATGTGCTAAAAATAAAGAATTAAAAATAAATAAATAAATAAATAAAATAAAGCAGTTAAGCCCCAACTGGGTAAAAAAAAATCTTTCCTGACTCAAATGACAGTCAGATATTTCCCTGGATCTACATCCTATCTGCTGTGACACCAACTGTCATAATTCTCAGTATTGTTCTGTGCTAGATAGATCTCCGTTGCTTTTTTAACCCTTTGAGTGCCAGAGTGGTACACAACGCATTGCAGAGCAATGTGTTGCGTACCCCCTCTGGCACTCAAAGGGTTAAAGCAGTTACAGTATCTGCAAGCACAGCATTCAGAGGCAAAGAATCCCACAGCTTTACTGCCCTTACTGTAAAAAAAAAAAATCCACCCTTAGTTTTAGTCCAAAGTGCCTTTCCTCTAGGTGCCACCTTGCTCTTTGAGTAAATAGTTAATTGGAGAGTTCTTTGTATTAACCCTGAATATATTTATATGTAAATGGTAATCATCTCCCCTTAGATGTCTCTTTAATGTAAACAAGCCCGGTTTGGCTAGTCTCTCTTTATATAAGTCAGATCCTCCAATCCCTTTATCAGTTTTGTTGTACGTAGCTGCACTTTCTTCAGTACAATAATGTCCTTTTTTAACCCTTTTGAGTGCCAGAGAGGTATGCAACGCATTGCAGAGTAATGCATTGCGTACCCCTCTGCTAGTCAAAGGGTTAAGAACTGGTGCCCAAAACTGTACTTCATATTGTAGATGAGACATAGAACTTCTAGCAATGTAGCCACTGAGCTTATTCAGTTCCAACTATGACATCACAAAGGGAATTCCATTCCAGCCATTTAACAGCTTGCTCAGTGTAAACTGTCACAGTTTTGTCTTTGCTCTAAAAGACTGCGCTAGTTGTTACGTCTAGAAGAGTTGTTGTGTTTATTCTCTGTATCACATTGGTTCGATCACAGATAAAGAATGAACTGGTTTATCTTTTTACTCACCTTTCTATGCATCAATCTAACATCAGGTAAGAGACTGTAAGGACCAATTCATCAACCTAGATAGGTGCAATTTAGTGGAAACTGTAGCATAGGAGAGGAATTAAAGTTCTCATTGGTTTAACCCTTTCATTACCAGAGGCTTGGGCCACTCCATATATATACTGTAGGCCAGAAACACACACACACACACACACACACACACACACATATATATATATACATACACATACACACACATATATAAACATATATACACATACACACATATATATATATACACACACACACACATACACACACATACACACACACACACACACATATATACACATATACACACACACACACACATATATATATATATATATATATATATACACATACACAGATATACACACACATATATATATATATATATATATATATATATATACACATACACAGATATACACACACATATACACACACATACACACACACACACACACACGGTCTGAATAAAAAAATAATAAATAATCCAACATCCCATGGCTTACACAGGGTTAACTTTTTTCCTGTTATAAAAAGGAGGGGATAATGTGAGAGTCCCGCCACTTGCTGGACATGGGTTTGGCTGTGCAGGATCACATGGCCAAGCCTGTCCCACATGTGGCTGGCACTCTACAGGTTAAATGGGACTTGTAACCCCTTCAGAGCTAGAAAGGCTTCCAGAGCATTGCAAAGTATGTGGCACAAAGCCGCTGCACCATATGGAACGTATAATAATCCCCATTAATGTAAAATGCTACTGAGGTTTCCATTGCACACAAAGCAATGCATTGGATAACATTTTAGCATTCAGTGGGTTAAAAAAAAACTCCATTTAAATAGTCATTTGGTGAAATTATGATCCCCCTGTGGTGCAGGTGGTTTGCTCCAGAATTATGTCACGTTACTTTTCTGCATGCATGTTAACTCTTTGGGTACCAACATATTGCCAAGGGTTAAAGACAATTCTGTTATGACTTTATCATTTAAACCCCTATTACACTGTGTATGCATTAGACATCATATGTTTCTGTTCTGGCATTAACCGTTTAAGATCGGGGTGTGCCATGCATTTCTTCCCCAATAAAGCCGCTAGTACAGTAAGAACAGTCAACATTGTTTAACCCTTCAGTAAAAGATCAGTATTTAACACATTGTGTTACCTTCTGGCATTGAAAAATGTAAACAAAAGGAAGAGGTGCCACAATAAGGAGGTACCTGAATCCCATATAGTGACTCACTTTTCATCAGGATGTAGTAAAGACTGAACCAAAAGGCTTTACAGTTAACTCAAGAAACCACAAGGCCCATATAGAGTGAGACCTAAACCTCTCCAGCAGCCATCTTGTAGAGGGATCCCAGTAGGTCTCCCAGAGGTGACTAAACAGACCTTAGTCCAGTCTAGATATACATCTTCTCACTCTTAGTTAAGGCTCAGTAGCTCAGTAGCAGTGAGTGATAATATTGACGCTACGTGGATACAAATTAGCATGCAATGCCAGATTGTGCCGCCAAAAAAACTCAGTTTTTCAAACTATGTATAATATAATCAAAAGGCTAACACAAGGTAGAGGCAGTTTTTAACCTCTTAAGAACCAATGACATGCCAGGAGCATCATGGGTGAACTTGCCAAAAAGACCCATGACGGTCCTGGCAGTTCTTGGGATTCAGTGCTCACGCCATGTGGGGAGCCCTGAAGAGGATCTTGAGAAAAAAAATGCCCTGTGGTCGTTGACAGCTGGTCATGCGTGTTTGTCTTTAAGAGTTAAATATCCTTAAAGGGATAGTAATACTTCATTTTAACTTTATTTTATTTTGTAGGCATTAAAAAAACATGAAGAATGATATAAGTCTTATCTCTCAAATCTTTATGGTTTAAGAGATATTCACAAGCAAAGTTTCCCCCTCCCGCCCCGTTTTCCTAGTGTAAGCCATCTCTTCTCAGATGTGAATCTGGTTATAACACCAGACAGATAACAGCAGTGGACAATCTTCTTTGTATGAAAACAATGAAAGCCCTTCCCCCCTTGACAAGTTTTTCAGCTTTTTCCCTTATCTTAATTAAAGATTGTCCCTCTCTGCAGTCTACCTGGGCACCTCCCTTCTGATCTGGCTGAACGGGGGGGGGGGGTACTTTGCTTGTAAATATCTCTTAACCCCTTAAGGACCAGAGGTTATGGGACATTTCCGTACCATAACGACTGCATAGGGGCACTTTGACGCGCCGGTACACGTGACCTGTCACGTGTATCGGCGCGTCACTATGGGGCTTGAAAGAGATCGCTCCGATCTTGGAGCGGTCTATTTCATGCCCTGTTTTTACTTACAGTGCTCCCGGTAGAGCGCTGTAAGTGAAAAGTACGTGACGTACCATGACCGTCATCGGTCCTTGAGTAGTTCAAGGACCGTGACGGTCCTGGTACGTCAAGGGTCCCTAAGGGGTTAAACCATAAAGGTTTGAGAGATAAGACTTATATTGTTCTTCATGTTTTTTTAATGCCTACAAAATAAAATAAAGATAAAATGAAGTATTACTATCCCTTTAAAGGGATAGTACTGTTTATAAAAACAAGCAGCTCAGATGGTTTGTTATAATAAATAGTACTGATGTGTGAGGCTCTTCATAGTTATACTGTAATCGTATGATTAATTTTACCCCTCCCGCCCCTTTTCCCAACGTAAGCATTTCTGTCTCATATCCAACAGCAGATCACAACGAGGGGCAATCTTCTCTCTGTCAGTACTCCTTTGTCAAGGAGGGAAAGCTTTTGCTTAAAGCAGAACTATCATCACATTAATATTGAGCCCCAAATCCTAATGACAATAGCGATATGCATAGACATATTTTGCTGAATAATTGCGGCGTTAGTGAAAGACAGAACTTTTTAGGCAGACAGGTAGCGGCAGGGATCCTGCAGTAGGCGCTCTCTGCACGTGCACTGTCAGTACCTTCCGGTGTCTTAAAGGGATAGTAACACTTCGTTTTAACTTTATTTTATTTTGTAGGCATTAAAAAAACATGAAGAATGATATAAGTCTTATCTCTCAAACCTTTATGGTTTATGAGATATTCACAAGCAAAGTTCCCCTCCCGCCCCTTTTACCTAGTGTAAGCCATCTCTTCTCAGATGTGAGTCTGGTTATATGACAGTACAGATAACAGAAGGGGACAATTTTCTTTGTATGAAAACAATGAAAGCCCTTCCCCCCTTGACAAGTTTTTCAGCTTTTTCCCTTATCTTAATTGAAGATTGTCCCTCTCTGCAGTCTACCTGGGCATCTCCCTTCTGATCTGGTTGAACAGGGGGGGGATACTTTGTTTGTGAATATCTCTTAAACCATAAAGGTTTCAGAGATAAGACATATCATTCTTCATGTTTTTTAATGCCTACAAAATAAAATAAAGTTAAAATGAAGTATTACTATCCCTTTAAGGTAACCAGACATTCAACTCACCAATCTTGGAGTTGAAGGTGACAGGCAGCGCAGACTCACATACGATGTCTCTGCAAGATGTCTGCTCTGTTCCCCGCTGCCTGTCTGCCTAAAAAGTTCTATTTCTCACCAATGCCGCAATTATTCAGCAAAATACAAGTATGTCTATGCATATCGCTATTGTCATTAGGATTTGGGGCTCAATATTAACGTGATCATAATTCCACTTTAAACTGACACCGTGAAGATTGTCCATTGTTGTGATCTGTCAGGTCAAGCAGCCGGACTTCAGATCTAAGGGAAGGTGTCGTCCAAACTGGAAAAGGGGCGGGAGGTGTAAAATCCATCATACAATTACAGTGTAACGAGCAAGTTATGAACTTTGAGAGCCTCACACATCAGTACTATTCATTGTAACAAACAATCTGCGCTGCTTGTTTATGTAAATGTTACTATCCCTTTAAATTTAAATAATCAGTTACACAACACATCTTTCAACACTTCGATTACAACAAAGAGTTACAGGACTTAAAGGGATAGTAAAGCTTGAAATAAAGTGAAGCTAGGATCCATACTTATACTGTCTACTACTGCTCAGTTACATTCATAATGCTGACATTGCTATATATTCATTGAAATTATATAATTAACCCCTTAAAGACACATGACAGTCATAGTATGTCAAGGGTCGATCTGACTGAACGTCGCATGACGTACTATGACAGTTCGCTGCTGCATGTCATTCAGGGAGTCCGGAACCGGAAAAAGAAAAAAAAATGCTCAGTGGTCCGTAAGTCACGTTGCTACGATGATCGGCCGGTCATTAAGGGGTTAATTGTCTCCATGATACCCCTTTTCATGCTGTGAAGCCATCTCCCCACAGATCTAAAATCCGGTCTCATAACCGGACAAATCGCAACGTGAGACAACGTTCATTCAGTATAAGGAAAATCATGCCTTCCTTGATGGAGAGCAGGTTTTTTCTAATACCGAATGAAGATTGTCCCTTGTCGCCATCCTCCGTTAGTTCTGAGGCAAGGACTAGGACGTGAATGAAAGGGGCATGAGGGGGCAATTTATGATATAATTTCTATGAATATCTAGCAATGTCGGATTGTTACAGAGCAGCAGTACACTGTATGAGGACGGATTGTCACTTTTTAAAAATTACTAACCCTTTAAAACAGTAAAATAGCTGACCATTTTAATACTTCTAAGGATTGCAGTTTTAAACATATTTTTTTTTTTCTTCTTTTAGCTCGAATCGTTTTCATCAAAACGCCAAAAAATGTGAAAGGAAAATCCAAATCTCCACTTCTCATCCCTTGTAAATTCTTTACCAGTGAGGATGATTATAACCCTTTCGACCTACATATGGAGTGGAATTTTTTTCCAGAAAACGGGACACAATTCATTCCCATTGTACGTGTCATTGGTGGCAAGGACACCCGGAGCAAAAGGGCAGAAGTTTTTTCATCTGATTTCCGAAAAGGAAATTGCTCTTTACGCATCAAGTCTGCCAGGGTTAAAGACAGTGGAACTTATGAATTGCAGATTAGTTCACAAGGATTAGAGTTCCACCCATTCAATAAAGTGGAAGTAAAGGTATTGAAGAGTCCAGGTGAGTTCTAGAGTTATGTGACTGTGAAATATCTGCTGTCACCATACAACACAGAGGGTGGTGCACTAACAAGAACTAGTGCTTCTGGGGCAAAAGAACCACACTTTTGGAAACAATTACAAGTTCCTACTGCATTAAAGCGGAACTACCACCCCACACAATGTTTACCTTCACTAAGTCCCCATCTGGCGACTGGCTGCTTAGTAGCGCTAGTCACCAGAATAATTACCTTATTTAATAGATTTCTTCTCTATTCCATGGGTGACAGGCAGGACGGAGCGCGGACATCTTCCCATTGTGACATCTGTGCGCCTGCACTGTCAGTCCCAGCTGGGTCTAGGAGGTGTTGCTAGGTGCCGCTTGGCTTCGGCTGGGACTGACAGCGCAGGCACACGGACGTCACTATGGCAAGATGTCCGCGCTCCGTCCTGCCTGTCACCCATGGAAGAGAGGAGAAATCTATTAAAAATGAGAAAAAAGGATTTTAGTCTTACCAGTTAAATCCTTTTCTCTTAGTCCATCAGGTTACTGGTCTCCCACCTAGTGAAAGGGATGATGCTGGGTCTCCTGTGGCTGGATGTGCTTTTGGGTTAATCACTCACAGGAGTTTCCTTCTCATCCTTCTTGCTATCTACCTAGATAGGTTATTGTCTCAAATTTATCTGGTGGGGGAGTGGCTAGGTAGGCTGCTATGGAGGGGTCCACCCCTTCAGGAATTGTTCCAGCCTACTGAGAGAAGCCGTCTCCTCTCCGTGGTACCTGTGAGTTATATGGACTAAGAGAAGAAGATTTAACAGGTAACACTAAAATCCTCTTATCCTCCAGCTCTAGCATAGTAAGACTGATAGACCACTAATTTGATATAGGTAAAAGCATTACAGCTGAATACAAAATACATGACAGGTGATACAGTCTTGCACATTCTTTTTACACTTGAATTCACTGGAGGTGGAACTCATCACCAGTTCCTGTGTTAATTATTGCTTAGATTCCAGTAGAGGCACCTGTTTGTAGTTGGCCAAGTGGTACAAGATTGATTTCCCTTTTGATGCGTGAATAGCTAAAGTAAATTTAGCGTGTAGAGAGTTTGACTACAGCCAAAGTTTACTAAATATATTGAATTAATGAGTAAATCCTTCGAGCACAGAGGTTTGCGCAAGACATCACTATGCAATGCATTGCTCACCCTTCTGGCACCCAAAGGACTGAAACCATGATTGTGTGGAATAATGTGACATAAATTCGTTGTCACAGTTCAGTCCACAGTTCAATGTTTTGAACTTGGTCATCAATTTATACTCCCAGACATTTTTGTCTCTGTGACCAGTCTTGCAAATATGTTGAATCATATACTTAGTTTGCCCTATCTCACCTACATATAATCCTGTTGGGACATTTCACATACATTAGGTAGACATCATTAGATCTGCAGTAGAAGGCAAACCTAAGTTATACTGAAAACTTGCATTCTAAAGCTACTCAGCCAATGAAGGTATCACTTTTACTCTTCCAGTCTTCTACTAATTTAAGTGTTTCCTTCCTTGTTGGGGAGTATATCAACAGTGTGTTTTTGAACGTGCAGTTCTATGAAAGAGAAAATATATACAGAACTAGTTGAACAGCCCGTTACACGGGCCACAGTGCCTCAGGCAGCCGGTCGCGGGGCAGTCACCCAGTGGAGACTGCCCGCGCCTCGGCTGATACAGAGCCTCTGGCAGCCGGTCGCGGGGCAGTCACACGCGGTGGAGACTGCCCGCGCCTCGGCTGATACAGAGCTGGACGCTCCTTCGGAGCACCCAGCTCTGTATCAGCCGCGGCGCGAGCAGTCTCCACTGCGTGTGACTGCCGCACGCGCAGCAGTATCTACTGCGCATGTCGGGCGTTACACACAACTTGGTGAATTATTATATAGGATATGATTGTTGTGCTATGCCTTACTTCTCTCATAAGAATTTTGCCCAACACAGTTTCATCCCAGTATGTCAAAAAAGATCTAGTAACCTTGTGAATTTTACCTATCCCATCTCTAGGGAACGATACTGAAGAAATCGAAGTGGTCACCACAGCGCCAACTGTTCAAACTACAACAAAAAAGCAAGTTGGTCTTGATCCTGGTATAGCTGCGTTTCTTAACTGGCTCCAGTACTTAAAATCCAAAGGGCTGCTGAGACCTATACAGATCGTGGTAGTAGTCTTTCTGGTCTTCCTAGTTATAGGTGCATTGGCTGGCTGTCTTGGATGGTAAGCCACTTTTCTTAATCTAAATGTTCTTTGGAAAACAGAAAAAATATTAGCTGTTGTGGTCTTATACTTCCATGGGCTGTTGGGTGGGATTTATGTTTACAATCAGATACTTAACACCCACTTAGATTCTCAAAACACACCATGAAAATGCTATAGTGTAATATTCAGTTTGCTCTTCTCTATAATGGTCCAACATAAACATATCCCTTTTTAAAGGGATAGTAATGTTTCACAAAAACAGCAGTTCCAATTAATCTTCATAGTATTTGAGCCATAGAGAGTGTTATTTCAATACTTTCAGAGTTGTAGTTCAAAAGTAATTGAATGATAAAGTTTCCCCCTCCCTTTTATCTAGTGTAAGACACCTCCCCTCAGATGTGGAATCCGGTCCACAGACCACACAGCTTACAGCAAGGGGCAATCTTCTTACTGTGAGAACAATGAAAACCCTGCCCCCATTGAAAGGTTTTTCAGTTTTTTTATCTTATGCTAATTGAAGGTTGTCCCTCTCTGCAATCCACCTAGATACCACCCTGCTGCTTTGAGGTGAGCAGTGCTACACTAGGTAAAAGGGGCGGGAGGGGGATACTTTATCATCCAATTACTCTTGTACTACAACTCTGACAGTATTGAAATAACACTCTCCATGGCCCAAATACTATGATGATTAATTGGAGCTGCTTTTATTATGAAACATTACTATCCCTTTAAAAGGGCTTTATGCTGCAATATTGAATATGAAGACCTGGCATACTGCCTTAGACTGATATATTAGCCCATGGCAAGAAATCACGCATGATTACTCTTTGGAAGTTAGAGAGATCTCTGTTACATTGGGAAGCAATGTATGGGAGATATTTCTACCATCCACCTCATATTTGAATGTGGTTTGGATGAATTTACTTCATAACAGGCCAAATGTATCAGAAGGTTCTAGAAACTGCAGCTGATCAGCACTTTTGGTTCTGCTCAATGCAGAAAACATCCTGGAATGTGATATCTCTACAAGTTCTACAGCCATTGATGATGCATAAAATAGACTTCAGTTATTCCACTGTCATTATCGAAATAATTCTGTTTTTTTTAAAGCCCATGCACATTAGACCTAAAAATAATAATGATAATAATAATATTTTAAAAAAAATGAATGTACTATGCCCATCTAAAAACTTGTAGCAACTGTTATGTTATGGGGACAATATTGATACATGACACAACTTCAGATTCTGCACACAGAATGGGGTAAAGGGCAAACTGCATCATCCAGAGCAGTGGTTCTCAACCAGCGTTCTCTGGCACTGTGGTGTTCCTTGGACATCAATTTAGGGTTCCCCCTTTAGCAAACATGGAAATATCAAACAATCTCCACAAATATACATTGTAAACTCAATATGCTCAGTCATTCTCACTGTGATGGTTATATTTATATATTAGTCCACTTTAATAGGTCTTAAAGAAAGATCCATAAATACAAGGGGTGCCCTGAAAATGCCATATTCTGTGTTAGGGGTGCCATGAGCAAAAAATGATTGAGAACCACTGATTCAGAGAGTCTTGTCAACTAGAGAGGTGCAGATTCTCACCTGTTCTTGATCAGGAGTGGACAACTTTGTTTCTCAGCTTTTGGAGACTACAAATCCCATAATTGTTGGACAAGGATAATGGGAGATGTCATATACTATATATGTAGACCGGATCTTCTCTTCCAGGGTTACCTCTGCAGAGAGGATGTAGACAGTCTGGCTTTGACATCATTGCTGTTGAAGCCTACATCTTAAGGAGGAAGGGTTTTTCTCCTGAGGTGGTCTCCACCATGAGCCAAGCCAGTAAACCTGTATCCTCTAAGGTCTACCACAAGGTTTGTCTACCTTCCATTCTTGGTGCGTGGACAGGGATCTGTCCGCACAGGAGTTTGATTATCCATCCATATTGTCCTTAGTCTTAATTACTTGAAGGTCCAGACCTCAGCCCTTTCGGTCTTTCTCTAGAGCTGTATTGCCCTTTTGCCAGATGTCAAAGTCTTCTTTCAGGGTGTTGCTCATGCTTTCCTTGCATTTAAGGCTCCCAGTCCTCAGTGAGACCTTAACTTTGTTCAGGGAGTCCTTCATGCCTGTGTTAGGGGTTCCATGAGCAAAAAATGATTGAGAACCACTGATTCAGAGAGTCTTGTCAACTAGAGAGGCACAGATTCTCACCTGTTCTTGATCAGGAGTGGACAACTTTGTTTCTCCAGCTTTTGGAGACTACAAATTCCATAATTGTTGGACAAGGATAATGGGAGATGTCATCTCCTACAGATGGAGAACATAATGTTACCTTCCCATTACAGACTACTCAATGGAATATTTGCTTATTTTAATGTGAGTGTTGGTATGTCTTAGAAATCTGCTGGTTATATAAACTGAATAATCTTTATGCTCTCGTGAAGAAACATTTAAAGACCTTTACTTCTCTTTGTCTATACAGTGCCCTGTATTGTAAGCTTAGAGCCGATAGACAGGATGACATAGAAATGCAACGGGAAGAGCAGGAAAGAAAAAAGGCTGAAAAACCTCCTAACGGTCCAGATGCCTCAGGAGCAAAATTAACTTCGGTTGTGGTTATAAACGAAGTAGCACCACAGCAGTTTATAGTTCCAGGAGCTGGAGATGGTAAGGTCACTTCTGCTTCTGCTCTGCAGAAAAATGTTCTGAAATGAGATCACAGATACATAACGTGTGGAATAAATCACATTTTATCTCAATGACTCTGGATTTAAAGCCTATACACATCAGACCTTATTAAAATGGATTGGGTGTACTGTGTTCATCTAAAAACTTGCAGTAGCTGTATGTTTTGGGGTTAATACTGTTACAGAAACCAACTTCAGATACAGTACACCAAGAGAATAGGGTGGAGGTAAAACTCCAGTTATCCAGAGATCCGCAATCAACAACTGAAGCCGTATATGTCTTCACCTGTTCTTGATCAGGGTGAGACAAACTTTGACTATCCAGATGACTCACGGCCACTGGCTGCGATGTGTGCTTACGCACCTCCCAGCCAATCGGCTTCAAGCGGGCATCAAAAGAACCTGCTAGAAGCTGATTGGCTTCCAGTATGCATAAGCACACATCCCAGCTAATGGGTGAGAGTCATTTTGAACAGTGTCTGCCCATATAAAAAGGTAGTCTCTATTCAAAATTCCCTCATACTGGAACAGGCATCGGCCCGTGAGTTACCTGGGGGAGGGGCGGCTCTCTGTCTTCTCTAATTCCTGTAGCTGCCGACAGCGGGGAAAACCACAAAGGGGGCTTGTTCATAAGAATTAGTTTTTCACACACAAAGGTTTAGTTTTCTATTGGAAAACCTAGATAGCATATTAGCAAAAAATGGGGAAAATATTTTTTTCGTGTGGAAACATCTACTATAGTAACTCAGATATAAGTACATTGCTTAACCCTTTGAGTGCCAGAGAGGTATGCAACTCATTGTTCTGCAATGCATTGCTACCTCTATGGCACCCGAGGGGTTAAACTATACACATATGTCCGAGTTATGTTTGGGGCACACAGTTAATATTTCTTTTTTTTTTTTCTTTCTTTTACAAAAAATGTGAATGTAAAACAGAACAGAGGAAGAAAGATGGCAAACATGGAAAGTAGCTGACCAGGGTGCCGGAGAGACCGCTGGATATCAGAATTACTGGTAAGTGTTTGTTTTCAGGGGCTGTTTTGTAACTTAGTTGGATTAATCCTGTGAGTGCCAATGGGATAAGCATACCAGTTATAGGGTTAATTCTAAAATTCGACACATTTTGGGTGTGTTTAGGATGTAGTGATATGGGGCTTAGGGCCCAACATTAATACACCCACTGGAGACTTAGTTTTTTTTTTTGCACATTCAATTCATGCGTCAGCTGTTTAAACATGTCTTAAGGGACTCTGCACCCCAAAAAATGGGTGGCGATTTTCTCACTTTAAAGTGGGTCCCTTAGCGTATCTTACTGCTAACGCAGCCAATTGAATGACACATTACGCCTTCTGTAGTATGTTTCTATGCAGGGCTGGTGCAAGGATTTTTTTATACACAGGCGAAGGTGCATTTTGATGCCCCCCCCCCTGACACGGACACAATCCCCTGACCCCCCCCCGACCTTGCCACAATCCCCTGCCCCGCCCACATATTCACCTCCACACTCTCCCCACCTCCAAATTGCCCCTTCCACAATGCTCCCCTCATCTCCACAATACCCCCTTATCTCCGCATTGCCCCCTTCATCTCCACAATGCCCATTCCACAATGTTCCCTTCATCTCCACAATGCCCCTTCCACAATGCTCCCTTCATCTCCACATTGCCCCCTTCATCTTCACATTGCCCCCTTATCTTCACATTGACCCATCCATAATGCCCCCTTCATCTTCACATTGCCCCCTTCATCTTTACATTGCCCCGTTATCTTCACAATGCCCCCTTATCTTCCCAATGCCCCCTCATCTTCACAATCCCCCCTCATCTTCACATTGACCCATCCATGATGCCCCCTTCATCTCCACAATGCCCCCTCCACATTGCCCCTTCATCTCCACAATGCCACCTTCATCTCCACAATGCCCCCTCCACATTGCCCCTTCATCTCCACAATGCCACCTACATCTCCACAATGCCCCCTCCACATTGCCCCTTCATCTCTACAATGCCCCTTCATCTCCACATTGACCCTTCCACAATGACCCCTTAACTCCACATCGCCCCTTCATCTCCACAATTCCCCTTCACAATGCTTCCTTTATCTCCACAATGACCTTTCCATAATGCCCCTTCGTCCCCCTACCTTGAGTCCCTGGTGGTCTAGCGGTGTGCCACAGCTTAAAGCTCTGTGCCTCCTTCGGCACAGAGCTGAGGCTCCCGCGCGCTGCTCTCAGTAATGCAGAGCGCTGGGAGATGATGTCATGTCTCAGCGCTCTGTATTACTACAGAGCCTGGGTCTCTCTGCGGTGTGTAACATAGACGCTGCGAGGGAGCGCTGATTTACACTACTAAGCGCTCCCTCGCGGCGTCTTTGTAACACACCGCAGAGAGACCCAGACAGCTATATTTGTAATGAAAAAAAAAAAAAACTTACCTCTTTTCGGCGCCCCTCCATTGCGGCGCCCTAAGGCAGCTGCCTGTTCTGCCTTAATGGCAGCGCCGGCCCTGTTTCTATGGGGTCAAATGGGTGATACATTTAGCACCCAAGATTATTTTTTTTTTTTTGCTGCCGACATTACTTTATAGCACAAGTAATTGAATTGCTTACCGTGCTTGAAAAAAATGCTGGCAGGGTTTTTTTTTTTTTTTTTTTTTGATAATGCAGTGAATTAAATCGAGGTCTAAAAGTCTAATCAATCTGAGATAACCAACATCTTGTGGGATGATAGAGTTGTAGCCTCCAGTGGGTAGAGAGCCTAATGTTGCCTTCTCCTGTTCTAGATTACCCAAGGCTGTATTTGCTTAATTTAATGTCAGGGTGGTGCAGAGCGTTATATTTCTGCTCTCATATTACAAATATAAACTGGTCCTGTAATAGGAAAACATCCGGCTCAAAGTAACATTTAATTCCTTTACTTCTCTTTACCTACACAGGTGTCATCTAAAAGAGATCTTGGATAAAAGAACAACATATGGAGGAGAAAGAACAGAACTCCCACTTATGGAAAAACAAGACTGGCATTTACACAAATAAAATGACCATGATTAACAACAATCTGTTGCCCTTTTTTGTGTTCTGCATCAGAACTGCCCATAGTTATATGCACTATAGCAGGGGTAGCTAACCAATAGTCCTCAAGAATCGGTGCAGGTGGATTCCTTAACCTCTTAACATCTTTTATTTCAGCCACAAAAATGATACACAGTTTTTTCACGCACAAGTAGGTCTTTATTTTGATACCATCCGTGGATTGCCCACCATTTATTTTATTAAAAACAAAGAAAACAATTTAAAAAAAAGAAACATAAAAAATTTTTATTGGTTCTCTTGTGTTCAATTGTGAATGGAAAAGCCGGTACACGTGACCGCTGTAGTAGCTATCATATGTACCAGCAGAATGGGGAATGAATGAAGCTGAGCCCTCTGGTACTGGAGTGCTTAGTTTCAACCTCTCTAGCATGATAGCAGCACTCACTGAGGCTCACTGCTATCATTTAACCCAGGACTGTCAGAGGTCCTTAACCCTTTAACGACCCATGACTTGCAAGGACAGTCATGGGTTATCTTCCCTTAAGGACCCATGACTGTTCCGGCACATCATGGGTTAAACGATAGCATTCATTCATTCATTGCAGACTGAGACTGAGCGCTCTGGTACCGGAGCGTTCAGTCACAGCGCTTGTCACTTCTGCCGGTTCATGTGATCGCTTCAGGAGGGATCACATGCACCGGCATTTTGATTGAATAAGGCAGTGTGTCAGGCACACTGCCATTGTGTATGCTCTGTGCCTCTCTCTTCCTTTCTATTAAAGTAAGGGAGAAACAGAGAGCAGACAAATAGAGAAATAAAACAATGCAGTAGATGGGGGTATTAACCCCTTCAGTGCTGGGGGCTGGCTGGATGCAGGTCCATTTCTGACCTGCAAAGATCAACTTTTTTTTATTTTTTTTAATGAAATTTAAAAAAGAATAAATATGTAAATAAAAATTTGCACTAATAAAATAAATATTTTAAGTGTAAAAAATAATAATGGCAATGTGATTGTTGTGGAGCCATGAAACAGAGTTATACACACCGCCACATCTGATCACTAAAAGCGTGGGAAAATAGGGTGGGAAAGAGGGACATGGGGATTTTCACCCGGGGGAACAGTGTCCACTTAAAACTGCCCATTTTGTAGGCAGGGCTCAAAATTTCCACTCGCCTCCTCGCATTTGGCGAGTAGAAATTGAGTGAGTGCGAGTGGAAATTGAAGCCCTGTATGAAAATTGCCTTTCATACGTGCTAGCTGCCAGAGTGCCCCATTGAACAGCAGCTTAACCCTTTGCGTGCCAGAAAGGTGAGAGACGCTTTGAGAAGCAATGCCTTACCTCACTAGCACCCAAAGGGTTAAGAAGTCCCTCATTCTCTGTACCTGTATTTTGCTACTCAGCTCAGTTGATCAGTTCCAGGGGCGGACTGAGGGTTGGTCATGAACAGAGTCATCACGGCCTGCTGCACTAAGTTATCCCAGGCCCGAGGGTGAAGGGGGTCTCAAGCAGGGCTGTCTTTAGTGAATGCCTGCTTCTTAATTGGCTCCACATCCTCTTATCTTATTATCTTGCCGTTACAGGTCTGTGCCTTCTCCGGCACAGAAAGAGGTGTAGCGGAGGCCCCCTCTGGACTTGGGGCCCCCCCAAAAGCGTGGGCTTTTATTTTACTTAGGGCTGTGCTCCAAGGGTTTCAGATATTGCCCTCCATTTGTCCCAGACTCCTAGTCGCAACGGCGGTGGCTTGCGACCACAGATTAATGATCCGATGTTAGCACTAAAACACAGTGCTAACATCAGCAATGCAGACAGTCTCAAGCCAAGCGGAGTGGCAGAAACGCGATTGGCTATAACAGCCAATTGCAGCAAGTGGCTGACGGCTGGGCGGACAAAAGCCCTCCAGTGAAATGGTACATGAAGAGCAATGCTTGGCTCGCGTGGAGTAGCTGTAGTGAGCAGCACGGTTATTTTCCCATCCAGTCATCTTTCCAGGGATTACATAAAGTGAGCGTTGTGACCTGGGGCAGCTTCTAGAAGAGGGAGGGTAGGGGGAGACCCGCGGGAAGTGTGTGAAAGTAAGATGTGTCATGTGTGTGTGTGTGTCTGCTGCCAGTGTGATACTCTCCCTGTTGCAAATTTCTGCTTTCCCCTGCTGTAAGGTGACCAGATTTTTAAAATAAAATCCGGGGACATTTTTTTATCCACAGCCTGTCCACCCTCACACCCTGTCCACACACTGCCCACTCTCTGTCCACCCTTTCACACTCTTCACCCTCACCCAGCCCATCTCCACACATTGTCCACCTCAACACTGCACCCCCACACACTTTCCACCCCCACATTGCCCACACTACACTGTCCAATTGCACACTGTACACACTGTCCTCCTCCACCACATTGTCCACCTCCACATTGCCTATACTGTCCACATCTACACTGCCCACATTGTCCACCTTGACACTCTCCACCCCACACACTGTCCATACCCACATTGCCCCCACTGTCCTACTCCAAATCCCAACATTGTTCACCTCCACACTGCCCATATTGTCCATCTCAACACTGTCCTCTCTCACACTGCCCACCCTCACACACTGTCCAACTCCACATTGTCCACCTCCACACTACCCACTCTGTCCTCCTCCCCGCACTGCCCACTTCTACATGGCCACAGCTGTAAAGTTAGAATAGTTCATTTAAGTCAATGTATGTCAGTACCTGGTCAGGAGATGTCTCTGTTCTGCCAGGCAATACCCTTCCCACTCTGAACAGTGCAGCGTGCTCACTCACTGCTGCTACAGAGGAGGGCAGGGTGTATTACGTAATTACTCCAAGTACACTGCACACGCATCTTATGATGAGGCCAATCAATTTTCGGCATCTCCTGAGTAAGCAATGTGGCTGAGCCTGAGGGTTCATCTGGGGACACGTTCTATCTGGGGACAGTGCCCTCAATCCGGGAACTGTCCCCCGAAAATGGGGATGCCTGGTCACCCTACCCTGCTGATACATTATGTCTCCCTTTGCTGCCAGTGTGTGCATTACATGCACCCAGATTGTATCTCCCTGATGGTAATGTGAGTCCTCCTTTCTGCCAATGTTAGCCTCTCTGCTAACAGTGTGTGTGTGTGTTTTAGTAGGGGCAGATAACTGACCTGGGACAACAAAGTCCCATGCAGAGAGCAAGTTCCCTATACAGGGGAGATCCGCACCGTGTGTCCTGGCCCACTTCATAAGCTGACACATTGAGAGGATCTCCACTGTATAGGGAGCTTGCTCTCTCTGTCTGTTTCTTGGAAAACAATACAAATAGTGCTTATAGTTGTGGGAATTTGGTAGGCCCTGTATATGTTACACACATATCTCTCTATCTGGAGAGCCAGTTACTCTACCCCACCCCCGGCATCTATATATATTTTGTGTGCTACTTCCCTATTTTGTTTTCTTTATTTTGTACCCTTTATTTTTTTGTTTTTAATTGGTTTTGGCTAATAAAGGTTATGTTTTATTTTGTGCTTGTGACCCTGGGCAGCCAAGATATCCAGTACTGATTGCTAGTAGACTAAACCGCAGATGTACTTGACACCTACCTCAGTAACCATCTGTAAAACAAGTTAAAGAGATACCTCCATAGCCTGATCTTTTACTGTGGAGCTATTGTTATACCATCCCATGGCCTTTAAAAGGTTAAGCACTGTGTTGCTTACTATGGCCTTTATGTATAAAGACAAATTATGGCAAGTCAACTGGACCATGTTTATTAAGAGTTTGAGCAATTAAACCAAATAATTTTTGCCTCCACTTGTTGATGTCTTATGCACTTATTATGTACATTGTTTGCTTGCTATTGAACATTTTTGTTAATTTTATTCTGAATAAAACATAGAAGCAGGGCTCAAAATTTCTACTCGCCACTAGCCAATGGCGAGTGAAAATGTAGCCCTGGCGAGTAGAAATTTAGCCCTGGTTGGTATGTTATGGCTTGCAGTGGACAGTAACTTTTCAGGTTTGGCTCGTAGCAAAGGACTTCAGATTATAAGCCCTGTTAGAAGAACAGTGTAATTTCATCAAAGAGAACTTAACTTGAGATGGGTGGGGTTAAAGGCGGGGATATGGTTGGGGTTAAAGGCGGGGATATGGTTGGGGCGAGGTGTGGAAACTGGTGGCGAGTAACTTTTCAGGCCTGGCTAGTAGCGCAGGACTTGAAATTGTGAGCCCTGTTGTAGGTATGACTGACCAGTCACACCTTTCATGCAGTCCCTAAAAATGTAACCCATTGCACCCAAATAATGCCAAGAGAAAAAATAAAAATGGTGTTTTTTTACAGTTTTATTTTATTTTAATAAAGTAAATGGTGGGTTATCCATGTCAATGTTGTATCAAAAGAAAGCCCTATTTGTGGGTAAAAATAATTTATGTGGATGGAATAAAAGCTTTAGATGGAAAATGCTGTTGAACAAAGACATAGTTAAAAAGGTCAGAATTGCTCCGGTCCTTAAGTGAAATCCACCCCAGATTTTCCCAGTCCTCCTAAAGGGGTTATGGGACGTTTCATGTGTCCTTAAGGGGTTAAAGTGACTGAGCCACTGATTCACCTGTGCTCAAGCGGAGATCTCACAAACATGCACTGTTGGTTATCCCTGCAATACAGCAATTATAGAGTCTCATTATTGTGTTTTTATCATGTGACCTGGTAGAACGGTGATTCTCAGTTTAGGTCCTCAGACAAACCAACAGGTCAGCTTTTTGGGGATATCCCTGGTTAAGCACAGGTAGAGCAATATAAAAAAAAAGCTGATACCCTTCTTGTTATCAGTGTGTAATTATCTTCAAACCCTGGACAGTTTGATGTGTCCAGAGGACCAACGTTGAGTGACACTGACTTGTGCAATGAAGTCCCAGGAGGCAGTCGGTTGGTATACTGTTGCCCCAGCAGTGTCAGCACTTGCATGGGGTGGGACAACAAAAACTGGAGAAAACGAAGATGAAAAGCTGCAGAAAGCTCCATATAATTACTATATTTATAATTCTGCTACACATTTAGGATGAGAATATAGTCAAGTTGATACCTTCATTGGCTAACTAAACAGATTTAGGATGTGATCTTTCAAGACCTCTTAAGTCTCTTCCTCAGGCGAATATAGTTAAGTTGATACCTTTATTGGCTAACTAAACAGATTTAGGATGCAAGCTTTCAAGACCTCTTAAGTCTCTTCCTCAGGCGAATATTGTCAAGTTGATACCTTTATTGGCTAACTAAAAAGATTTAGGATGCAAGCTTTCAAAATCTCTTAGGTCTCTTCCTCAGGCGAATATTGTCAAGTTGACACTTTCATTGGCTAACTAAACAGATTTAGGATGCAATCTTTCAAGACCTGTTGGTTCTCTTCCTCCGGCATGCCTGAGGAAGAGACCTGAGAGGTCTTGAAAGCTTGCATCCTAAATCTGCTTAGTTAGCCAATAAAGGTATCAACTTGACTATATTAATCTCCTGTATTTCTACAGCTAACACAGTACCAAATCTCATCTGTTGCTACACATTTAGACAGCAGAATCAGTGATTAATTTACATTTTAAATGAATTGACCTTTAAAGGAAAGGAGAATGTGGCCCTTAGTTTTTATGTTTGTTGTTTTTTAACAGGCAAGTCACATTTGAAAATAAGACATATTAGTGTGTAGTTGGTGTCTTATTCCTCTTGCACCCCTACAGTATGTCAACTCATACAAACGGGTTCTGTTTTTCTTAGAGGAACAGAAGCCAATGAATATAATTGCAAAGTCTATAGTTTGCAAACACTTTAGCACTTTTTGCAGGGATGGAAATGTGGAGAAAACTATAAATATTTGACTTTTTTTTTATACTTGTGGGATTCACAACTTTTAAAACAATTGAAATGTTCACGATCAACAAATGTGTTCGGTAGCAGTTTATCAGCAAAATAATTGTTTTTTATATTTGCATTTATTTTTTTATTAAATGGAAACAGCAGTATAATATAATATCTCATTCAATTACTCTTGTACTACAACTCTGACAGTACTGAAATAACACTCTCCATGGCCCAAGTACTATGAAGATTAATTGGAGTTGCTGTTTTTGAGAAACATTACTATCCCTTTAATATGCAGGAATGTAGTAGCGAGCTCACTGAAAAACAATGAAAATTGTATCTACTGGGGAAACCTGAGGATCAAAGCAATCCTTTATGCCTTTTTTTATACATACTGGTGCATAGTCATAGGCTTTCATTTTAGTTTTCCAATCCATGTATGTACATTCTGTTTTAATAAGCATTTCAGTAAATACATTAATTTTATCCTTGGAGGATTCCAAGGGTATAGGTATTTGCATATACTGTCTTGAGATTTTATTTATTTACTCTCATGGTTAATTTTATTAATAAAAAATGTATGATCTGTCCATCAGTTGCTGCCTGTAAACAAGATTCATCCAATTACAGATCTCGTTAATAGCAATCCAAAGGATTGCTTCCTAAAGGAATTCATTACTTATAACCTGCTGTTACTATAAAGATTATCTTATTATGCAAACAGTCACAGGGTGCCTTCATACTTGTATGTTTATCTGCAA
This sequence comes from Rhinophrynus dorsalis, assembly GCA_037306005.1. NCBI lineage: Eukaryota > Metazoa > Chordata > Amphibia > Anura > Rhinophrynidae > Rhinophrynus > Rhinophrynus dorsalis. The sequence goes on from CM074720.1 coordinate 547,011,510, forward strand.
TCCATTTATCAAATCTATTGATAACCTCTTACGCTTCTATGAACTACATTTATTTTGTGTTCTGCAGTGCTTCTATTAAAGGGATAGAACTTGACTTTCATAAAGTTGAATGTTGTTCATATTACAAAATTAAACTAAACTATGTAAGTTCCGTTGCTTACAGTTGTCTAGTTTTATAGTTCTATGCTTTTAAAGGGATAGTAATGTTTCATAATAAAAGCAGCTCTAATTAATCATCATAGTTTTTGGACTTTGGAGAGTGTTATTTCAATTCTGTCAGAGATGTAGTACAAGAGTAATTCAGTGACAAAGTATCCCCCTCCAGCCCCTTTTACTGATGTAACATTGCTCAGCCAGATCAGAAGGGAGGTGCCCAGGTAGATTGCAGAGAGGGACAATCTTCAATTAAGATAAGGGAAAAACCTGAAAAACTTGTCAAGGGGGGCAGAGCTTTCATTGTTCTCATAGGAAGAAGACTGTCCCCTGCTGTTATCTGTCTGTTCTATGGACTGCATTCCACATCTGAGAAGAGATGGCTTACACTAGGTAAAAGGGGCAGAGCTTTCATTGTTCTCATAGGAAGAAGATTGTCCCCTTCTGTTATCTGTCTGGTCTATGGACTGCATTCCACATCTGAGAAGAGATGGCTTACACTAGGTAAAAGGGGCGGGAGCGGAAACTTTGCTTGTGAATATCTCTCAAACCATAAAGGTTTGAGAGATAAGACTGATATCGTTCTTCATGTTTTTTTGTAATTCCTACAAAATAAACTAAAGATAAAACGAAGTATTACTACTCCTTTAAAGTCTCCCCCTCCCCAAATGTCAACTATCTAGCTGACAGATTGAGATCCCTGAGGCAGCTGGGAAGTCCTCATACGTCATGCGGGACATACAGGGTCGCCTAGAAACCGGAAGTGCCAGATGTTGACGGGTAAATATCTCTACTAGGGGATTTTTTTTAAAAAAGACACACAGCGTTAATGTTGTTTTAAAGGTTAAAACCCATGGGACAATTTTTATTTTTGGTGATAGTTCTGCTTTAAAATTATCTGCCTGCACTAAAATGGTCATAAACATTATAGTAATGCAGGAAAGGTATACAAACCATACCACATTGGAAAGAAGAAAACATGCCGCATCGAATGATAGGTCACTTGCCTTTCTACCCCTAAGTTATTGTGCACAACTAGTCACTTCAAAGATACTAAAATGGTTCAACACCATGGTATTTCCTAGGCCTGCCAGCCTAAGTAAAATGGTTCCCTGCTGGTTTGGGTTGACCTACCATATTGGGTGCCAGGAAAATTTCTTCCAGTGGAACAAGGATGGGGAAGCAAACAGTGTATGCGTGATTCTATGGCTACCATTTGAAATAAGCCAGGGGGTCAGGCAGTGTGTGTGCTGACCTGTGTCTGCCAGTGGAACTAGGTGTGGGGTGGTGAGGGATCAGGCAGTGTATGTGGGTATATCTACCAGTGGGCAGCGAAGTAAGGTTGGTGGGGGGGGGGGGGTCAGTGCATATGGGGAATCTGTGACTTCCAGTGCACTGTCTGTTCCTCCACATACACTGTCTGATTCCCAGCCTGTATCCAGTGCACGGTTGGTAGGCAGTGGAACCAGGCTGGGGGGTGGGGGGGTCAGGCTGAGGGAATAGGACAGCCAGTGGGCTGTGGAACCAGGTTGAGGGGGGTTAGGGTACATTGGAGGGGGGACTGGAGGAACTTTGTTTGCATGCCACAGGGGTGTCCAATGCATTTTTTTTAATTATTATTTTTTATTCATACTTGTTGAGAGGGGGCATCAGGACCACTCCTGATGCCCCCAATAAGGTCTGAATAAAAAATAATGGGGAGTAAAAAAACACATGGGGCAACACATCCCAAAGCACTGTGTTGGACCCCCCTGTGGCATGTGTAGGTTTTTTGTTCCCAATATTTTTATGTAGACCTTGTTGGGGGGCATCAGTACCCCTTATGATGCACCGCAATGAGGTCTGAATAAAAAATTATGGAGGGGGGTAAATAATAATCCTTTGTGTGCTACAGGGGTATCCAGTTCATTGCAAAGCGTTGGACACCCCTCTTACATACAGAAGGTAGTCATTTTTTTTATTCATACCTTGTTGGGGGGAGGGGGGTCAGGACCCATCCTGATGCCACCCAGCAAGCTCTCAATAATAAGTAATGAAATGAAACCCCGTGTGCACAGTGGTGGGTGGGTGGGGGGTTCATCTGCATTGGACCACATAGGGTTTATGATTTTTCTCTCAGTTTTTTTTTTTTAAATTTCAAAACTCATTTGGGGTCATCAGGACCCCTCCCGATTCCCTCCAATGAGGTCTGAATAACATGCCCTCCAAAAGAAGATATCCTGTGAGTGCCACGGGGGTCTCCTGCACGTTGCAAAGTAATGCTCTGGACATCCCTGTGGCACTCACGGGTGCTTTTTTAAAAATTTTATTTCAGACCTAGTGGGGGGGGGGGGGGGGCATCAGGGCCCCTCCTGCTAGCCCCCCAGTTATCGATCTCCCAGTCAATTGTGCTGGGACATAACTCACACTGATTTTTTTTTGGTTTTCCTTTGTTTTCGAGGTGGTGTGGCTTCTGATTTTGTTTGTTTATAAATTAATCTGTGTAAATAAAATACTTTTGTCTTGTTGCAAGTCATTTATTCAGTTACACAGACAGGGCCGGATTTACATCTCAGGAGTCTGTAGGCACGGAAATCTGAAGTGCCCCCCCCCACATTGGCCATCTCCACAATGCTCCAAATCGCCACATTACCCCCTATATCCATATTGCCTTCACATTGCCCCCATCAGCTCCAACTGTCTTGCCCCATCAGCTCCAACTTGCCCCCATTAGCTGCAAGCTCCAACTTGCCCCCATCAGCTCCAACTGTCTTGACCCCATCAGCTCCAACTTGCCCTCACATTGCCATCAGCTCCACATTGCCCCCTGTATATGTTTCCTACCACCCTCGTGGTCCAGCGGCAGGATATGTCTGTGCCTCCTTCTGCACAGACCTGTAGCTGCTGTTGCTCCCGCGCTGTCTCTTTAGGGATGCAAAACGCTGGGAGATGATGTCATCTCTAAGCGCTCTGCAGTAGAGCCGACGAGGGGGAGCAACAGCAGCTACAGGTCTGTGCCGAAGAAGGCACAAACCTTAGCATGCGACGGCTTACTGTACGTAGCACTGTAAATATATATATAAAAAAAAAAAATGCTGTGAATTAAAAAAAAAACATTATTTCAATGACAGGCTCCCCTCTGTGGGGTGCGCCTGTAGGCAGGCGCCTACTCTGCCTTATGGCAAATCCGGCCCTGTACACAGAGGAGTCAATAGCTCTTGAAACAACCTACAAATTCTCGGTAATGGCCTGCCCACCAGCCAAGTCCCCAGCAACATCACCATAGCTGGGAACTTTCAAATGAGCTGACCCTGAGATTGTGTAAATATTAACCCTTAAATCTCCCATAATATAGATTATCCGCGATATATCCCTGATCTCTGTAATCAAGAGTTGCTCCAATCAGCATCCAAACAGCCATTAATACACAACAACTTACAGATATCACTGCATAAACACACACAAATCAAGCAGGACTTCTCCCTCTGCCTTTCTGGTACAAGTGGCACCAGTTTAGAGACTAAAGAAGCATTTAACTGTAGCAGAATATATAACAGGTAGCAGTGAACTCGTTCACCCTGAGATTATGGCTCTTCACCCAAAACCCTGAGTCTCAGGGTCAAACCCTGAGAGTTCCCATGTATGAACATCACCATACCTGGGAACTTTCAGTTGAGGGCTACCCGGAGGGTAGTCCTCTGTTCAGCAGGGGGTAACAAAATTGACGCTAATCGCGTCAAAAAGGGGCGGGGTTTAACTCGAGTGTTGGGGGGATTTAACCATTTGAGTGCCAGAGTGGTACGGAATGCATTGCAAGGCAATGCATTCCGTACCACTCTGGCACTCAGAGGGTTAAATGTGTCACACAGAAGGCTGGGGACGGAGGCACAACGGGAGAAAAAACAGATGTGGCAGAGTTTCAATAGAAACTCTCCACATCCGGAGGAATCTGCCTCTGCCCCGGAGACCCGGTAAAGCTCTGTCAGAACCGGAGTCTCCGGGGCAAATCCGGAGAGTTCCCAGGTATGAACATCACCCAACACAAAAGTGCCCCTCTTGGCCTTTTGCAATGTTGGGATGTGTAGATTTTGAGATATATATTATATATTCTTTTTGATTGGGAATAAGCTTGGGTGCTGTAGTCAGGATGGATAGTGTACAGAAAGAAGAAACCCAGCACTCACAGGACGTTAGATATAAAGACCAGCGTATATTACATGTTCAACATCTGGGACAGGCACAGCTGGCCTTCCTCAAAACCAGCTGTGTCGGGCCGAAACGTTGATCATGTTATAAACCCTTGCCTCTATATTTAAAACTCCTGTGAGTGCTGGAAAGAAGTACTATGCCTCCTAAAGATGGACATTAAGAAGTACAGCGCCGCCAAGCGACACAATGAATACTCCTCTGGAAGACCGGGGAAGGAAACAAGACTGCTCTGCAGTTAAGGGGTGGAAACCCCGCCCCTTTAAACACGTGACATTTCTCCCGGAAGTTCGCTGTTTGGCAAGGACAGGCAGAGCTAGGGCTGAGATGCGGCGAAATGACAGGAAATGACATCAGACTGCTTCCTCCTCTGATTGGCAGCGGTAGTGTGAGGGTACTTGGGCCTGGTTTCCGCTGGTCTGGTCTGTTCAGGTACTGGGAAGCTATTGAACACGGTAGGGGAACGTTAGTCTGTGTAACGGATATGTTCTGTGCTGTGAAATGAATGTGTTTGCATTAGTGTATTATTTTGGAGGTAGAGGTGCCATCAGCACATTGGGGAATGCTTACACCTCTTGCACACTGACAACCTTTGGCTCACCAGCTGGTGCGATTTATAGTATCCCGCAGCTGATGAGCCAGAGGTTGCCTGTTCCTGTTCTTCCACCAGTATTTTCTGGTATCATAGACGGTGTCTTGAGTGTGTATGTTATTTTTTTGGGGTTTAGCAAAAGTGTTTTGTTACTGTGATTCAAACTGGAAGTTATAATTGCGCATGTGTCTAGAGCCATTGAATTATTTGTATATATCCAAAGCAATGTCTGTCCTTGGCTGGGTAGTCTTCTTCTCTAAGCACGTAGTCTGGTTTTATTAATCACCTTTACACATTTATATTAAATTGGGTAATAATTGAAAACGATAGACAATCACAATATATCCTCCCTGGTAAAGTACTTTGATATTATTATATGTAAGAGTGTGTGCAACACAGTGCAGAACCATGTGGTGCCCTTCTGACACTCCAAGGGTTAAAATAAATATTACGTTATGCACTGTTTGTTTGGTAAATTGAAATAAAATCAGATTACTGTAGGTTCTGTTTTTAAAGATGCAGTAAAGATGTAAAAAGATGGCATGAAATGTAACCATGCATTGTGTACCCCTCTGACACTCAAAGGGTTAATGGGTTACCATTTGTCTTTAAATCAATAGGAATTATATTCGCCCCCTGAAAAGTATTTGACTCTAAACCAGTAGTAGGAATTGTGAGGCTGCTGCCAGACTAAAAATCCCATTATTTTTTGTCAGCCAACGGGTGTCGTAGTGTGGCAGCAGTTAGTTGACCTGAAGTTGCCCATTTCTGCGCTAAACCCTTGGAGGGCCTGGGTGGTATGCAGTAGATTAAAAAGACCCTACGACACTCCAAATGTTTTGTTATTCAGAGTCAAGTCAACCTAGTATAGTCTGGAAACAGTATGGTGTTTATATTTTGCTCCATACTCTAGTGACACCATATTCAACCACTACTGGATTGGTCTCCAGAGATGTTAGACTTGGAAACTGATGTACTAAGAGAGTTTCAGTTGTGGAACTGACCAACTGCACTATAGATAACAAATAACTTCCACTGATTTTGATGTGCTGGAATTCAATGCTTGTGATACTTCTCTAGCAATTAAATTAAAAGCTCCATTTAAATCAATAGAAATGTTGGGATATTTTTTTTATTATTTGCTCCTTATAATGCAGTCGGTTTTCACCAGAATCCCACAACTTTTATTAGCACATCAGGCCCCCTGACATATCCCCACACAGACTGCAGCAGGTAGGCTTCTATCAGTTCCTCTGTGTTTTTACAGGGTTAGATTTGATATTTGAGGTGCCAATTTTCAACCAGGTCATGCCAATTCAATGACCATGTATCTTTTGTATGTGACCTGGTACTGTTTGTCCAGTACCTTTTTCAGTGACTGTACATTTTTCTGACACATTGTCTCCCAAACATAAGATTTATTTTTTTTAAAAACTCACACTTGCCTTAGCCTGATGGAGGTATGCACTCCCATTACTCCAGCTTCTGCACAGGGACCTTTTTTGATAGAAAATAGGTAGCGGTTGGTGGTATATGCATAACACTTATCCATTTCATCCACTCATTTACTCTATCCTGCCATGTGTCAGTGGTGAGATGGGATGTGGATCTCTACAGCTTGGTGATAGTGGATTTGCCTGATTTAGGATATGTAAATGTGGGTTCTTGATAGGTGGACAATTTACCTTGAAATCCTAAATAAAATTACAAATAAGGTACAGCAGATCAGGTGGGAATTTAACCCAAAAAGATAATTGCTAGCCCCCTGAGACCCATTCCCAATAAAATCTGATAAGTAGGCAACCCTTCCACAGGTGGAGCATGGAACCCTTTTCATCTAAGCAACTCCATTAGACATGTGCGAATTCATTCGGAGACATTCGGATTTCGTCGAAAATGGGGTCATTCGGAGACATTCGGCCAATCCGAAACTCAAGGGTCGTTTGGAAAAAATGATCCGACTCTGAACAGCCCAGGTCCGAAATTCGGCGAAACTTTCAGAAGTTTCGGCAATCGACACATTTCCAAAAGTTTTGACTACTTTTGACCAGGACTTTTTTGTACTTCCTGTGCACGCTCAATTACTTTCCCTCCATAATTTTCCCTCCATGTCTCTAGTCCAATTCCATTCTCCGTTTCAAGCATTACTTCCCTCTTTTGTCTGTATTCGAATAGCCTTCTTCGTTTCATGATGGTGTTTGGACTAATGACACAGTCACACAGACAGACAGCCTGCGTTTCCTCATTGGGTTGTTGGAGCTCAGAGAGAGAAGAGATTAGAGAGTGTACAGTTGTTGTCTAGGCAGGCAGGTAGCATTAGGCTAGGCATAGGTAACCGGCACCTTCAACCGGCACCTTCCCATCCTCTTTCAAACATGCACTAATCACTCCCATCCTAAAAAAACCCTCCCTAGACCCAAACTCATTGTCAAATTACCGGCCAATTTCCCTACTCCCGTTTGCCTCCAAGCTTCTCGAGCGCCTTGCATATAACCGGCTCACTAAATTCCTCTGCTCCCATTCCCTGCTAGATCCCTTGCAATCCGGATTCCGCCCTCATCACTCCACTGAGACTGCCCTCACTAAAGTGGCCAATGACTTGCTCTCAGCCAAGTCTAAAGGCCACTACTCCCTACTCATTCTTTTGGACCTGTCAGCCGCATTTGACACAGTCGATCACCCACTCCTCCTCCAAGCCCTCCACTCCCTAGGCCTCTGCGACACTGCACTCTCCTGGTTCTCATCTTATCTCTGCAACCGCTCCTTCAGTGTTTCATACTCCGGCTCCACTTCCCCACCCCTCCCACTGTCTGTTGGTGTGCCCCAAGGATCAGTACTGGGACCCTTGCTCTTCTCAATCTACACTGCTTCCCTTGGAAAACTAATAAACTCCTTTGGGTTTCACCATCATCTCTATGCTGATGACACCCAAATATATCTTTCCTCCCCAGACCTCTCTCCTTCCCTCCTGTCCCGAGTGTCTGACTGTCTGTCTGCTGTGTCTTCCTGGATGTCCTCCCATCAACTCAAACTTAACCTTAGCAAAACTGAACTAATTCTCTTCCCTCCATCTGCAACCAGCCTTATCCCAAACATTACCCTCACCGTTAACAACACTTCCATCACACCAACCCCTACAGCACGCTGCCTGGGGGTCACATTTGACTCTGCCCTATCCTTCATTCCTCACATCCAGTCAATCTCCAACTCATGCCGCCTCCACCTCCGCAACATCTCTAGAATCCGACCCTTTCTCACAGAAGACACTACCAAAATTCTAATCCAAACACTCATCATGTCCCGTCTTGACTACTGTAACTCTTTACTAATTGGCCTTCCTCTCACCCGAATAACCCCGCTACAGTCCATAATGAACTCTGCTGCAAGACTAATCTACCTCACTCATCGCTTCTCTAACACCACACCCCTCTGTCAGTCCCTACACTGGCTCCCGTTAGCATACAGAGTCAAATTCAAAACTCTGGTGCTAACTTATAGAGCCCTCACTAACACTGCACCCCCCTATATTTCATCTCTCATTTCCAAATATACTCCCGCCCGCCATCTTCGCTCTGCACATGACCTTCTGCTCTCCACAGCTCTTATTACATCCTCCCACTCCCGCCTACAGGACTTCTCCCGTGCTGCACCTGAGCTGTGGAATTCCCTCCCCCGCCCCATTAGACTCTCCCCCAGCCTTCAAATCTTCAGACGCTCCCTGAAGACTCACCTCTTCAGGGAGGCCTATCAACTGCCTCCATAAACATCATCACCAAGATTCACCCCTTGCACGGACTACTGCACTCAATGGCACTTCTCACTCCCACCCACTGACTGGCAGTTCATGTGGCAGGAGGCACTTAAACACAATAGCACTTACTCCTTCTGTATCAAACCTACCTTCCTCTAGACTGTAAGCTCTCACGAGCAGGGCCCTCTGATCCTCCTGTTCTACACATCTGATTGTACTATTTAATACCACTGTATGTCTATTCCCCAATTGTACAGCGCTGCGGAATTAGTTGGCGCTATATAAATAAAGAATAATAATAATAATAATAATAGGTAGGCAGCCAGCATTAGTTCCAGTTATTGCCACTGCAAGAGCAAGTAATATTTGTTCCTGTGCAAAATATAAAAAAATATTAGGTATTTGTTCGAATACAGGGCGGCCCTTACATGGGTCCCAGTGGGTCCATGGACCCAGGCGGCACTTTGACAGGGGCGGCAATTTGCCGTCCCATAGCATGTTTATTTTGTGCTCTTCCGCCATTTCTGTGTTGCAGGGTGTCCCATCAGTGTGACTGTCAGCAGCCGGGCAGCCCTATGCTCACTCAGTGGCGATGCCTGCTGGCTGCTTCAGTGACGTGAATTATGTGATAGTGAAACATTATGCCTATTTTGTATTGTTTATCGCCCACCTAAAGTCAAGACTTGAGTAAATAGGTCTACCATCCCAGATTTGCTAGAGAGGTTTTACAAATACAGGAGGGTGCCCCCTGTACGAAATGAGTCTAAACATTTGGGATCCCTAGTATGAGTGCACAACAGTGCATGATGTGTCCTGAACAGGATTGCTGTGAGGTGTCTCCACCCAGAAGGTGCTGGCCGGGCTGAGCTTCAACATTGCGACAAGTGACCAATTAAGAGCACCGTGCCGTGCAGCCATAGCATCACCCCCTCCTACTCTCCGGGTCCCGCTGATTGGCAATAACAGGTGAGTCACTAAGAGATCTGAAGCCTTTCTGGAAGTCCTTTCACTTGGAAAGGGGCTAGGTATTACTTGGGGGAGTTGCCTCGTGTGTAAATAATTTCTAGGTGGGAGATGAATGTGCATCACTTATGTGTTTCCTAACAGAAGTTAGAATACAACTCCCATCATCCCCTGATTATGACTTTGGGAAATGCCCAGCAATTACCGTAGAGCCCTGTATTGCACACTCACGGAAAACGGTGATATTGCTATACTAAGACAATGCTGTGGACCCCTCTTCAAGCATTTTTTTTTTTTATTTCTCTCCTGTGTTGCAGTTCGTTCACAACAGAATGTCTCAATTTTTCTTTTTAACACATTACATCTACAGTAGTACAGTTGGATATTACCTATACAATAATACTACATGTAATTATTTAATCCTATAATTAATTAATAATAGCAAACACTGGTAAGATTGTAACCTGTTCATCTATGGATGACAAGCACAGAAAATATTGGATTGCATTTCAATGTTAAGGTCAGGGACCAAAAGAGCCTGCTGGGTCCAGAGAGTCAAAACCAGGGACAGCTGGCAGGTGTGCATTATGGTAAAGTGACCAGAGTCTTAAAATTAAACCTTTAAACATTTTTTAAACAGTCAAATAGTGAAAACCATTTTATGAACATATTCTTCACAGATTATACATGCATTTTATTTGGAGTGAATGTATATCCCATTCAAAAAACAGAAAACATTTTATTTTTTGGCAGGATGTCGCTGCAGGTGGAACAAAGCTGGGGAAGCAGACAATGTAATTACGATCTATGGCTACTAATGGAACAAGGGTGGGGTGTCTGACAGTCTATATGTGGTGCTGTGGCTACCAGTAGAATGTCACTAAGGAAACAGTGCATGTAGGTTCTACAACAGTGTTTCTCAACTCCTGTCCTCAGGACCCACTAACAGGCCAGTACTTAGGGATTTCTCTGCTAGTGTGGTGATCAGAGGCTCATGCACATTGATTAACTCACCTGTGCTCTAACAAAGAAATCATCAAATCCTGGCCTGTTAGTGGGTCCCGAGGACAAGAGTTGAGAAATACTGTTCTACAGCAACCACTGGGGCAGTGGAACAAGGCTGTGGCTGTTATACAGTGTATATGTAGCTCTGTGACTACTAGAGGACAGTGGAACAAGGCTAGGGTGTCAGAAAATGTATGTTTCATTCTTTGCCTACTAGTGGTACCATACTGGGAGCAGACAGTGTAGATGTTGTTCTGTGGCTACTAGTGTAGCAAAGCCGCCAGGTCTGTGTTTCAGATCAGTATGTCTCATCATTGTCACTCTCAGCAGCTGGGTGGCCCTATGCTCATTCAGTGGCGATGCCCGCTGGCTGCTTCAGTGATGTGAATCATGTGATAGTCAGTGTCCGTCCACACAGACACACCACCAGGCTCAGTTCCGGAGTGTGCTATGCCTCACAGCCAACCCACAAGCACCATCACATCACCAGCCTGCCACCAGCCAATTAAAGAGGAGCATATTTGCTCACTCAATATGGTCCATCCACATTGGCTGGTTGGGGTGCGTACCGTGCGTGTGGTGTGAGACCGTGCATGATCTGACTGTTGCTGTGACTCTGTCTTGCTGAATTCTGAGCTGAGACCGTGAGTGAGTTCACCCAGGGCCCAGGGGTAGGACGCTATGGTTCTGAGATAGATAATGGCTTATTATTTCCCTCATCTTCCTATTTTCTTCCATCCCAAGTCACCAGTGGCTGTAAATGTGCTCTCTCTAATTTACAATATGTCTGTAGACACCAAGTCCAACCAAGTGTAAGGGCATAACTGCTATTAAAATATCGGTTACGCTCTTACGCTTGATTGGTGTCTACAGGTATATTGTAAATTAGAGAAAGCACATTCACAGCCCCTGGTGACTTAAGCTGTCTATGGACAGAAGACCCCACCATCATATTTACTGGCTGAAATATTGTAAATCAGAGTGCATGTTTACAACCCTGGTGACTTAAGATCTCTCTATGGGCACAAGACCCCATTATAATGGATGTGGGTGTGTTTTGGTGCATTTAATCCTTGGACCCAGGCAGCACAATGTATTGGGCCGGCACTGTTCGAATAATTTTCAATGTCACATCAACCAGTCTGACAGTCCTATAGGCAGGCAGGGTGCCTTTTCGCCACCGCAAGGGGGTCATCTGTGTTTCTTAAAAAAAAAAAAATATATAAAAAGTACAAGTCATTTGTTTGAATATTCTTCAGCGTCACACTGCCAGTGTCACAGTTGTATAGGCAGGCAGCGTGCCTTTTTGCCACCGCAAGGGAGACCCACATGTGTTGGTTTTAGTAAAATTATTCCTAATACAAGTTATTTTTTTGAATAATTTTCAGAGTCATACTGCCAGTGTCACAGTTGTTTTGTGGGCAGGTTTTAAAGTTGTAAAACTATAATCGTTCTCTACCCACCTTTCCGTAATGGATTTGAGTCCTAGTGAACAACCTGTTGTTCCTCTTCCTGGTACCAGCTGCCGTGACCCAGCAAACACCAACACCACCACAGTGCAGTTGCTTTCAAGCAGAGCTAGCAGCAGCAGGCGGGGAAAGAAGAGTACTTTGATTAGTACTACTCAGCAGCAGAAGTCCAAAACAAAAACTAGAAAGAAGAAGGGAACTGCTGGTTGTTCTACCTCTACTAGCAGGGTAGAGAGGTCCAGTTCCTCCTCTAAGACCACGAAGCGGCCCTCACCCGTCTCTCGCCAGCTGTTTCGTGATGATCCCCCCAGAACCACCTGCACAATGGCTATTGCCACTGCCAGTTCCGTCACCACTTCTGCTACAACCAGTTCTATAAACCTGGGGACACCTAGCTTGTTGAACATGAACACTACTGGTGGGAAACTGCGGGTAGTATCAACGCGGGAGTTTTACAGCGAACGTCCGAGTGAGCAACCCAAACTTGAATTATTAGAGTATTTTGAGAAAATTTCTCCTGCCGCCACTGTCACTGACACAGAGCATATCGTCTCCAAAAAAGGTTATTGAGGGAGATAATTTACCATTTCCCGGTAGCCACCAGGCAGAAGAGGGAATTCATCAGCTCTCCCCAAAATCTGCTGCTGATGATTTTTCTTCCTGTCCAAACCTACAAGAGGTGGAATAAGAATATGAGGGACCAAAGCCTGCTAAGCTTGATTTTTCCACTGACCTTGATTTTTCTCCTAAGCTCCATTTTTCCACTGCTGCCCATAGTACTCCTCCTGTTTCTCCAGCTACAATTCTGTCTTCTATTGATGAAAACTCACCACCTGACTCTCCAGTTCCAAATGAGTCTCCCAGGCAGGTAGTAGCCGCTAGTGTCTCTGCCACCAGTGTTACTCCACCCTCCTCCAATCCCAGTCCCGACATCCCTGCTGCCATCTTTGGGTCTACTAGTAACCCTGTAAAGGTATGTAGAAAAAAAAAAGCATAGTGAGGTTGCTTCAGCATGTGAAGATGAAGAAAGTGTCACCTCAGTTTCTTCTTCACCACCTTCCAAAGTCATCTGTCGCTCCAAAGCGTGGGACCATTTTGTGACACTTGGCGATGGCCGGCTAGCAAAATGTAAATTGTGTGTCAGGGAAGTCAGCCGTGGGAGGGTGTTGGGTCATCTTTCCACCTCTGGGATGAAACAACACCTGAACCACTACCACAAGTCAGTGTTGATGGGTGCAGAACGTGGTGGCACTACTACATTTACCAGTGTAACACTCACCACCAGTAGGCAGGAAAAAAGGCAGGGAGATCATGCCACATCTGGTCCTAGTAAAAGCAGTAGACAGTCACAGCCCATCCCAAAGTCAATACAGGCCACACTGGAAGATTTTGGTGGGTTTCATTCCAAGGGGATGTGCAGACAGCAGTCCAGGAAAATTACACGCCTCATTGCACAGCTGTTGGGGGTGCAACTTTCAATTTGGTGGACGGGGAGCCCTTCCATCAACTTATGGAGGTTGTTGCACCCCGATATAAAGTTCCATCCCGCACCACATTTAGTAGAGCTATAGTGCCCTCACTGTACCAGTCGTGCGTTAGTCTTTTGAAAGAACTGCTAGGAAAGGCTGGTGGCCAGTCAGTGCACTTTACCACTGACTTATGGAGTGCTCCGAGTGGCCAGCATGGCTTCCTGTCATTGACGGCACATTGGTGGCAGACCAATGTGTTGCAAGACACACTGATAGCAACAAGTTCAGGTGCAGTAGCCAAGCAGGCAGGGCACTGCTCTTTCCTCCTCCATGCTGAGGTAATGGATCAGCAGCACACCTCAGATAACATTCGCAAAGCACTGCAGAACATGGTGGCGCAATGGCTAGGGGAGCAGGCAGGCACACAGGCATAAATGGGGTTTGTGGTTACTGATGGTGCAGCTAACATGATCAAGGCTCTCCGGGATGGCAGATTTGTGGGTGTGCGCTGCTCAGCGCATGTTCTGCATCTAGTAGTGAAGGCTGCTCTTAAAGGGATAGTAATACTTCATTTTAACTTTATTTTATTTTGTAGGCATTAAAAAAACATGAAGAACGATATAAGTCTTATCTCTGAAACCTTTATGGTTTAAGAGATATTCACAAACAAAGTATCCCCCCCCGTTCAACCAGATCAGAAGGGAGATGCCCAGGTAGACTGCAGAGAGGGACAATCTTCAATTAAGATAATGGAAAAAGCTGAAAAACTTGTCAAGGGGGGAAGGGCTTTCATTGTTTTCATACAAAGAAAATTGTCCCCTTCTGTTATCTGTACTGTCATACAACCAGACTCACATCTGAGAAGAGATGGCTTACACTAGGTAAAAGGGGCGGGGAGGGGAACTTTGCTTGTGAATGTCTCATAAACCATAAAGGTTTGAGAGATAAGACTTATATCATTCTTCATGTTTTTTTAATGCCTACAAAATAAAATAAAGTTAAAACGAAGTATTACTATCCCTTTAAGGATGGCAGTAACACTGGAAGGTTGTCAGCACTTCTGGAGTCGTGCCGACAAATTTCTGGCCACTTCCATCGCAGCGTCAAAGATAGCCAGCTACTCAGGGAGGAACAGAAAAAGGCAGACGTCCCAGAGCAACGCCTAAAACAAGATGTTGGGACCAGGTGGAACTCCACCTTAGATATGCTAGAGCGTATCCTGGAGCAGAAAAAGGCAATTCATGCAATGTCATGTCACCATTTCATTGGCAGTAACAGAACACTGGGCAGGGCTGACTGGGCCCTGATGGAACAGGTAGTGACAGTCCTTACGCCTTTCCATGCTTTCACGGAACTTTTGAGCAAAGAGAACGCTAGTCTGGCAGAAGTCATTCCCCTCTTCACGCACCTCTCTTTAAAATTGGATGATTTCCTTTCCCATAGGGAATGCTTGCCTGGTGCTGAGGGTAATATACTTCCAGATGTTGCTGCTCTTCTAACGAGGTTGAAGAAGGAACTTACTTGGCGCATGGAAGAGAGCATGGACAATTGTCCCGTGTTAATGCTTGCCACAATTTGCGATCAAAGGCAAGTTGGCACTTCGTTCCAATTCTGTCAGTCTCTGAGAAAGGTTAACCCTTTGAGTGCCAGAGGGGTATGGAACGCATTGCTTTGCAATGCATTTCGTACCACTCTGGCACTCAAAGGGTTAAGTGAGGTGATAGTTCGAAACAGGTTAGGATGATCCAGTCCACAGTACTGCAGAGTTCGAGGCTGGATCAGAGGGGATTTGGAGTTTCGAGGAGGTTCGAGACTGGATAGGTCAGTGGTCGGACCACAACCCCACTGTTCTCTACTGGAAGAAGATGGAGGGGTATCGAAGGAGTTCGAGACAGTATAGTATGGTCGTCTGCCTACAAGTCACGGTTCCCCTTAATCGAAGGTTGAGGGGTGTTGAAAAAGTTCGAGACAGGTTTGAGGTCGACGGACTACGAGACCTCTGTTCTCCGCTGGTTCGAGGTTGAGAAGTATGGAAAGGTTCGAGATAGAACCGAAGGTCGACAGTCAACAAATCCACTGATCCTTTACTTGGAGATGGAAGTTGAACCAACCAGAGGTCGGGGTTGGACCTGAGGCCTAGTAGGACTGGAAGCAGGTCTGGGGTATTCGAGTTCCTACACCCTCGACTGGCCGGGGCAGTCACCTGAGCAACCGGTGATGGCAACCCAAACCAATCGGAGCCCCAGAGGTGTAGGATCGAGTTGACTGGAACCAAACATTGAGAGCAGCTGGAGGGACTCTCGTTGCGAGGCAGAAAGTTCCGAAGGAGAAGCGTGGTCCGGGACAGCAAAGGTCAAGCCGGAATCGAATCAAGGAGCCAGAGAGACAGACAGAGACGAGGTCAGGCAAAGCTGGGTCAAGATCCAGGGGCAGAAGACAAGAGACTCGCTCGGTTTACAAGCAGGGTTCGGTACACAGAATCAGCAAACACGGGAACTCGACGGCAAAGGTTTTCTCAGACTATTGGCGCTAAACTCGAGCGAGGCTTGGAGGTTGACCCAGGTACATAAAACCTGCAGCCGCCAAAAGAAATGAAGGTAAGAGGAGCGGTCAGGGGCAGCGTGACAAATTCCCTCACTGCCTGGAGGGAACAATTGATAGCGAGGGTCATCTCTTACAAACATGGACCCAAATAATTACCCATCTGGCGACTCTGCTGGACATCAGGATTAATGGTAAGTGTTACTTGTAATTATTTTTTTTTACTTAGTTGGGTTAACCCTATGAGTGCCGGCAGGGTGATTATACCCCACTGGCACTCATGAGATTAATTCTACTATCATTTGACATTGTTTTGGAGTGCTTTGATGTATTGATGTGGGGCTTAGGGCCCCATATGAATACACCCTCTCTATTTTCCTTTCTGTTTCGTCAGCTGTTTGAAGATGCGATAAGTGACTAAAGTCAGAAAAAAAAGTAGGTCTTAACTTTCCTGCAATAACTTGAGTCACTTATCGGATCTTCATAGCCAACGCAGACAATTGAATTGCAATTTACGGTGTTTTCATTATTTTCCTATGGATGAAAATACCTTAACTTTAACACCCCAAAAATGCGTCGGCAGAGAAAACAGCCGTCTCCATGATTTGAATTGAGCCCTGTCAGTCACATCTCCCTTTGACTCCTTTACATTCATTCCCTCTGTCCATCAGCCTCCTTCCTTCTCTGTCCATCCATCTCCTTCCCTTTCAGTCCATCCATCTCCTTCCCTTTCAGTCCATCCATCTCCTTCTCTTTCTGTCCCTCTGCCACCCTCCTCCTCTGTCAGCTTCCCTTCATATGTTCGAGCATATGCTAAATTGAATGACAGGCATGGGTTCTCGATGTTCGACGTTTGCATTGTGACTGGCATCCCATGCTGGAGTAGAGGTGACATGCACAGACTGGCAATGTACGACAATGTCCGTTTTTGGGATGGATCTTTTTCTAAATGCACACCCTGTCTGCAAAGAATGATAGCAGCGTGCACGGAGGCGCACTGCTATAATTTAACCCATGTTAAATTCGGCCGAATAATTCGGAATGGATCAGAATTTAGTCCGAATCGAATAGGCCCGGTCCGAAATTAGGATCATCCGAATTAGAAAAAAAAAATTCATCCGAATTCGAATTTTACTGAAAATTTTGCCCGTGCACAAACTAAACTCCATCATAAATTAGGTAGATTAATCTTCCTGGGGTCCTATACCATCTGGAGTATAGTTTATAGTTCATCTCTTTGATAGAGGAATCCCTAGAATATTTAAATATATCATGATAAACCTTGTGCCAAGTTAATACCTCCCAATTCAGTTCAGTCCCCGCTCAGACTCCCATTCTGATGTGACTTTATATTTGCTGGTGGAAGAATATATTGTCAATAGTTTGTAAGTTTGGAAAGAGCTGATCGGTAGTACTTCTTCCAAAAGTAACTGCTCGAAGGGTGTAAGCTTCCTGTCTAAGTAAACTGGTGGCACAAATCCTATAAAATAAAAGGCCAGATGTATTTTTGTCGGATGCAGGCCTGCGCAGGCGAGACTGCCCGGGCGCAGGCGAGACTGCCCGGGCGCAGGCGAGACTGCCCGGGCGCAGGCCTGCGCAGGCGAGACTGCCCGGGCGCAGGCCTGCGCAGGCGAGACTGCCCGGGCGCAGGCCTGCGCAGGCGAGACTGCCCGGGCGCAGGCCTGCGCAGGCGAGACTGCCCGGGCGCAGGCGAGACTTCTCTTTGGCCCGTGTACATGGCCTTTTACACTAGTCCTTGTATAAAGTGATGAATCTGCATGTAATGCCTCTGTGAAACTGACTGGCCATTAGGCAGACTTAAAAGGGAGTATGGCTTTTTCATATTGGTGTTGCCAAAAGTACATGGAACCCCCAGGATCCATGGTTGCCAGCTGGTGGGGTTTGGGTTCCCTACTTAAGCATCCAAAAGATTAAATCTTGTTGATCAAAGTGTCCTCTGTTTTAAAAATTCAGATATGGTAACCCTACCATAAGCACTTTGTTTCCTAAAGTGTCCATCTGCTTTGCATATTGATTTTGGGAAAGATATTCCACGGTTCCCAGGCGAGTGGGGGCACTGTGACAGTGATTGGTAGCACATTATTTCACAGCCTATCCAAGATCTCCTAACAACTGTAACACGAGTGAAGCTCCACAGCAATAGGCGACACTGCCCTGTGCCTTGGGTTAACACAAAAAAATGTAGCCGACTTACATGCAAACACTCAAAATGTATTTTGGTTTCTTCCTGGCTGGAGATTTACTTTGCATATTGATCTGTGTACTCTCACTTTAGGGATATTACAGTTAGTGTTTCTTGGGAATAGGAGAAGACAGTGCTGGGATTCTATTCTATTAAAATGGAAACTAGGTTGGCATAAGTAGGACAGTTGCTTTTTTACTTCTTTTGCTGTTGCACTTTGGACTCTGTGTACTGAATTTTGGAATTCTGTATATATTTCTAAACAGCTCAAAAAAAAATGGTCATTTGTAATTATCACATCTCAGAAGCATGGTCTTTGCAAGGCCCTTCCCTTGTCTAGCTGCATAGGCCATCCCAGGCTTGGCAGTTTGGGTATGTAAAGTCCATTCAGCCTTCAAAGGACATGGCCCCCAGTTTCTCCATGTGCACCCATCCAACCACTCCACTCTCAAACAAGTCCCACTTATACCACTACCCCGATGCAAAAACCGTGTTCGAGATTTACTTGGATCAGTAGTTTCTTGTCCTTTTAGCACTCTCCATACAGAAGAGTGCTTGTTGTGTCATCCTCTCATCTTTCTGCACACCTGTACCATTTAGCTACTTGCCACTCACAAATTTTGTAAAATATTTGTGCACCTTATCACCTCAAAGGCATAATATGTACATGAACCTCAGGCTGGGAATCCTAGCCTACGTTCATTTCAAAGTAGCATACCCATCTGGACTTTAAAGGGTTAAGATTATACTATGCACAGTGGGTGGAGTTTGTCTGTTTTGGCCCTGCTAGCAACTGTCATGTCTGCCTCCATGGATAATGACATCCAGGTCTCATAGGGTCAGTAGGATTTTCTGACCATAATAAGGAAAGTAGACTGTTATTGGGAATTGCTGATTCTCCTTTAAATGGACATTAGGACATTAAAAAAATGATTCTTTTCAAAGTGGTTGACTGCTGTCGGAGTGATAAAATTAAATCCTGGAACAAATAAAAATAAAAATACACATTCTTAAAATGATTGTTTTAGTTAAATGTTGATTTTAAAGCTATAGAATTGCACCACTTCATCTTATTTAATTGCACCTTTGGCCTTCATTGTTTTTGTTGGTACATATGAGGTGGAAAATACAAATATTTGTAGCAGAGTGTAGATTACAAAGATGAGAGATGTAAGGACAGGCACGTGTGTAGTGGAACATTCAGTTCTGTATGGTCTTATCCACAGGTAACAAGTATTTACTGCTCTGTTTTCCTTCCACATACAGACCCAGCGACTGTCTCTGCTGACGGCGACTCTTTAAACACTGCCTGTGTGCTTCTTCTGAGTGGGCAACATGTGAGTATTGCTCCAATAGTTTAGTCTTCTGTGACAGGAACATTTACAGAACATAAAAACATAGCGGTTGACAGCAGATAAGAACCATTCTCTAAATGGTTCACTTTTAAAATATCGCATGCAACATCATAAAGCATTGAACATGTCACCGCTCCCCTTCCCCGCACCATCAAGACCCCATAAAACAATGTAAAGAATCAATGAGTATCTCATCCGGATCTTGCTGATTGCTGCCCCCAACTATCTCTCCCATTGCCTTGTTGATTTTTTTTTTTTAATTTGTGGGGTGTTGATGGCACTGGGAAGAGAAGCTAAGAAGAGGAGAGACGACGTTTCATTTTGCAAAATGAGAATCTTACGCTTTCCTACAGTGCGAGATTCTCATGTCGCCCTTTTAATGAGTGCGACATGTTCAATACTTCCTGACATCGCACGCTGTTTTGCGTTCAACATTTTAAAAGGATACCCTCTAAATATGGGGAAATCTTAGTGCATTAGTTCCATAGAATAACATATGACTTTGAAAGTATATAAAACTGGAGAAGTCCTCTCCACTTTATCACCTGTTTATCACACCCTCTTGCATCTTCCCTCAGGAGTGTTAAAAGGAGTGATAAAGCTCCATGGGATTAGGCACTAAGATGTGATACAGTGCGATAACTCTCCAAGTCCTATTTTAATCTATGAAGCATATGCATTTGATCCCTCAAGTTGGAGAAATCTTAATGCATTGGCCCCATAGAATAACTTAGGAACTGGAGAGTTTATCACCCTGGAGAAGTCATAGAAACATAGAAGTTGATGTCGGATAAGAACCATTCGGCCCATGTTGTCAGCCCATTTTTCCTACTGTAAAAACCTCAAACCTTATTTGAACCTCAAACCTTATTTGGTTGTATCTTATGTTCAGGACAGCCTTATGTCTATCCCATGCATGTTTAAAGGGATAGTAATACTTAAAAATTACTATCCCCCATGTTGTAGCCACTAAAAAACGGAGTTAAATGAGACCAGCGATCTCTGCTCTGCTGCAGAGCCGCAGGCTGATCCCAGGAGTGGATTCCCCTACTCTCAGCTAGAACAATGACGTCAGGGGAAAAGCCAAAAAGAGGGAACTTTGAAAGTGGATATCTCTCAAACCATAAAGTTTTGAGAGATGTCGCTGGTCTCATTTAACTCCGTTTTTTACTGGCTACAACATGGGGCATAGTAACTTTTAAGTATTACTATCCCTTTAAATTCCCTCATTATATTAACCGCTACCACTTCTGCAGGTAGGCTGTTCCCTTTTTCTGCTACCCTCTCGGTAAAGTAAAAGTTTCTTACTTTACATATAAACCCGTGTCCCTCTAGTTATAGATTGTGTCCGCTTGTCCTATCATTTCTGCTCCTTTGAAATGTACTTCCCTCCTGCACTTGAGTGTTCATGTATCAGTTCTGTTAGGGATGGAGCTGTTATAGCCTTAGTGGAAAAGGGGCTGCAGAACACTGCTTTCTTTTGGGCTTCGTAGGTTTTGAGTAGCGGTGGGCATTGGTGAACCGCAACTCCCATCATCCTCCAGCAACTATTGACTTCTGAAAAATGATGGTAGTTGTAGTCCAGCGACAGCTGGAGGGCCTCAGTTTGCACACTTCTGTGGTAGAGATACTGCAACATAGTCAGGGTTCATTCTCCGAGGCAGATGTACTTGGAACTGGAACAAACCAAGTATGTACAGCCCTTAAAAAAACATTAAAAATTACATAAGTCTTATCTCCCAAACCTTTATGGTTTGGGAGATATCAGCAAGTAAAGTTTCCCCTGGAGTGACGTCACTGGTCTAGCTGTTAGATTTGGAATCCGGTCCGCAGACCAGCTGCGGCTCTTCAGCAGTGCCGAGATCACGATCTTTAAAAATAATTTCTTCATTAGAATGGTCTACAAAGTGTGGTTGCAAGCCAGGCACACATTTTACACAGTTCCAATGAAGTAGTTCTTTTTAAAGATCGTGATCTTGGCACTGCTAAAGAGCTGCCGTCTGATCTGTGGACCGAATTCCAAATCTGTCCACTAGATGGCAGACTTGGCTGAAACAGCCAGGAAAAGGGAATGTTACTTTACTTGCTAATATCTCCCAAACCATAAAGGTTTCGGAGATAAGACTTATATCATTTTTAATGTTTTATTAAGGGCTACAGTATAAAATAAAATTATTTTCAAGCAATACTATCCCTTTAAGACAAGATAAAACAAAAGTTCTGGGACGGATCAATTCTTCATACTGGACAAACTACCATCAATTTAACCTTTTGTGTGCCAGAGGGGTACGCAACGCATTGCAAGGTAATGCATTGCGTACCCCTCTGGAGCTCAAAGGGTTAAACAGTTCTATTAACACGTTGAATTCTAGAGTGTTCCTGTGCATTGCTTCAATTTGTATGTTGAGGCCTCTAGCATTCGAGGGGTTAAAAGCCCCATTTACTTCAATGGAAATTTGTATTTTTCCAGTTTGCAATTTGTTTGACTCCCAGTTGATCCAGTTTGTGCTTTATGCATATGACCCACTGTGCCAGTCCTTGTAGCTTCCATATAAGGTTGATCACAGGAAATGCTTGATGTGGACAACCTGCATGACCTGTATCTTTTAATCCAACTTCTGCTTTGTCACTGGACAAACGGACAACCTTTGGCTCTCCAGCTTTTGTTAATCTATGGCTTCTTTCATACTTGGCCAGCCAGTTACTAGCAGAGGATGAAGACTGTCACAGTACAACAGCTGGAGAGCTACATTTTGCCCAGTCCATTTTTCTGAAATGCTAAATGTGGCTATCGCCCTACAGGTGGGAGAGGTGACCTCCTATATGTTGTGAAGCAACGTCCAAGCAAGTAAACTAGATTGTAGGGCCCAAGTGGAATAAACTAAATATTATCCATATAATACAGTATCTATACAGTACAGTCCACAAAGATCCGCTGTCACAAAGAGCTAGCTCACAGTGGGCCATATACGACAAGTAAAAGAGGATAACGTCTGAGGAAAATCAGCTGAATCGCAGGGAACTAGTACAGATGACCACAATTCACGTTGATTCAAATGTCTCTTAACCCCTTCAGTGGCAGAGGGGTACAAAAGGGTTAACTCTTTAAAAGCTAGAGGCATCCATTTAACTGCTTTACGTCAGTCAACCTTTTACACGAGTGAGAAGTTTTATTTGCCCCCAGTTGGTTTCCTGCAGTATTTCTCCTTTCTTATTCTGTGCGTATGTCCTGTCATTAAAAGGGATAGTAGTGTTTTGTTATAAAGTGCAGTCTTCCTACTTTTTTTTTTTTATAATGATGTGTAGCAGTAAAACCTTATAAAACTTTGGCAATTTACATTTATTATCGAATAAACTTCCCCCTCCCTCTGCTTTTACTTACGTCAAGCCGTCCCAGCAAGCTGGTCCGGATGAGCGCCGATCTTCTTCCATCATACGGAAAAACCTACCTTCCTTCGTCAAGGGGGCAGGGTTTTCCTTTCACTATAAGAGGGAAGATTGTCCCTCGCTGCGATCTGTCCAGTTCGATGACAGGATTACAGGGGGCAGATTCACTAAACAGTGATAAAGTGGAGATGACTTCTCCAGTTCCTAAGTTATTCTATGGAGCCAATTTACTAAGATCTCCAACGTTGAAGAAATCTTAAAGGGATTGTATTGTTTCATAATAAAAGCGGCTCTAATTAATCATCATAGTATTTGGACTTTGGAGAGTGTTATTGTCAATCCTTCAATTTAAAGTAAGGGAAAAACCTGAAAAACTTGTCAAGGGGGGGCAGGGCTTTCATTGTTCTCTTAGGAAGAAGATTGTCCCCTGCTGTTATCTGTCTGGTCTATGGACTGGATTCCACATCTGAGAAGAGATGGCTTACACTAGGTAAAAGGGGCGGGAGGGGAAACTTTGCTTGTGAATATCTCTTAAACCATAAAGGTTTGAGAGATAAGACTTAAATTGTTCTTCATGTTTTTTTAATGCCTACAAAATTAAAATAAAGATAAAATGAATTATTACTATCCCTTTAATGCAGTGGCTCCATAGAATAACATAAGAACTGGATAAGTGACATCACTGGAGAATACATCTACACTTTATCACCTCTTTATCACCACTTAGTGAATCTACCCCCAGATCTGAGAGGCAGCGGCTTGTGTAATTAAAAGGGGAGGGAGGAACTCTTAGAATAATTATAAAACATCAAAGTTTTAGAAAGTTTTACTACTACACATTGTAATAAAAAATAGGAAGGAGACTCGACTATACTTTAATAATAAAACAATACTATCCCTTTAAAGTATTAGTAATGTCCCAGAATAAATATCATCTTGTAGTGCTTAATAAGTTGAACTAAATGCAAAAAAACCTATCCCTCAAACCGCTATGGTTTGAGAGATATTCACTGTGAAAGTGTGCTTGCAAACCAGGATCACTTTGTAGACCTAATGAAGTTATTCTTTTCAAATAACACAATATCGGCTCTGCTGCAGAGCCGCCAGTTGGTCCCTGGACAGGATTCCTCTGCAGTCAGCACAGCGCTGGCGTCAGGGAAAGGGGAGGGAGGGGGGAACTTTGAATAGGAATATCTCTCAAACCATAGCGTTTTGAGAGAGCAGGTTTTTTTTTTTTGGTTTTTTTTTTTCGTTTAGTTCAACTTATTAACCCTTTGAGTTCCAGAGGGGTACGGAATCTGGCACTCAAAGAGTTAAGCCGTACAAGATGATAAATGTTTATTCTGTGACATTACGAACACTTTAACTCCTTGTTTTAGTACTTCTGTGTTTATCCAAGAGCAGATGGTATCTTTTCATTTCTCCTCAGATGTCATCAATATGAACGAACACCCTAAGAAAAGAAAAAGGAAGACGTCTTTTCCTTCCCGCTATTCGGGGCAGAGCACTTCTGTGACCTCTCCTGGTAAGGCTTTCAAGGCTAAATCCTTTCTCTGTGTTTAGTATGGAATGGTTCTCACTGGCATAAATAGGCACTTTCTTGATCAACCCAACTACTAGTGTCGAGCCGTGCAACCTGAAGCCCTCACGCTATTGCTCTCCAGTCATCCCTAGCCCTCCAACTGCACACAACTGGTGTTGTAGTCCTCAACAGCGGGAGGAACTAGCGTTGCCCAGCCCTGTACTAGAATGTTTCATTGCACGTCAAAGATCCCAGGGGTTTTTCTGCAGAAAGCAAAAGATGAGCAATTCTGAAGAAAATTAACTACATCGTATGGAACAAATAACCCCTGTAATTGAAATGGGGCTTCTTACCCCTCAAACATCAGGAGCGTCTCCAGTGCATTGCTTCATCATACGTCAGATTAATCATTCACATTGGGAAGGGTAAAGCACCCTTTGAATCAATGGGAATTCTTGTGTCCCCTATGACATGGTTAACACGCTCCTCAATTGCTCAGTCTCTGTTTTCTCATAAGGAACCAAACGTGCTGCTTTCAGCTTCTTCTTGGACAGCCCACCCCCTCAAATAGTGTGTGGTTTGTGTGTGTGGTTTGTGTGTGTGGTTTGTGTGTGGTTTGTGTGTGTGTGTGTGTGGTTTGTGCGTGCGTGTTGTGTGTGTGGTTTGTGTGTGCGTGTTGTGTGTTTTTTTTGTTTGTTTTTTTGTGTGTGGTGTGTACACAAATGTTCTTGTGAAGAAATTGGTATTTAATGTATGATGTGAGGAGGTGGTTGTACTGAATCGGGGGCCCAGCTTTAGGAAGTGTGAAGCAAACCACCTGCCCACAGGAGACAAATGAACATCCCCATTGATTTATAGGGAACCTTTTAACTCCTTGAATGCTAGAGATCTCCAATGCGTTGAGGGGATTAAAAACTCCATAATAATTGGGAACTTTCATTAGTCCCCTGTTTGCTTCAAAATGGCCTATGTAAATGCCTGTATATGCCCCAGTGTCCTTTACACACACATGAATATAGGAGAAACTAAATGGCCCACCCCTTCACCCAGTTCATTCTGTCATTTAACCCTTTCAGTGCCAGAGAGGTATCCAATGCATTGGATACTTCTCTGGCACTCAAAGGGTTAATATCTGAGTGATGTCCAACGTATTGCTTAACCCTTTGAGTGCCAGATGAGTACGCAACTCATTGCAACTGCAATGCATTGTGCACCTATCTGGCACTCAAAGGGTTAATAATCCGCTAGACACATCCCTGGCACTAACAGGTGTGTAACGTGTGATGGAAGAGGAGGTGAGATGCGTTTCTAAACGGCTGTGATAACGTCTGTTGACAGAGGCTGCAGTTCCAGTCAAAACCACAGAAAACAATGGAATATTCTTTGATCACTGTTACAGTGTCTGCTCCATAATCCAGACTGAACCCAAAGCGCCAGAAATAGAAGGTGAGTCCAGTGTCTGCTATCTTTACCAGTTAAAGGGGATCTATCGCCCCTATACAGGTTTGTGTTATTAGGTTAGTTATATAGCGAATAGGGGTAATATTGTATTAAAGCGGAACTTTCAGATAATAGCCAGTCGCCATGCCTTCATTAAATGCATGGAGACTAGCTTGAAAATGTATGTCTTACCCCAAAAAAAAAACTTGATTCTAAATTAATCCGTCGCGTTTGGAGACCAGAACTGAGGCTAGAGGGCAGACATCTTGTCTGTGCGCATCCTCCGTCAGTCCCGGTCTCCATAGAGTAGACTGCTTTTCACCATATTGTCACCGGAAGGGACTGACGGCGCAGACGCACAGACCGCACTAACCTGCCCGTCAGTCCCGGTCGCCATAGAGTAGACTGCTTTGTACCATATGGTCACCGGAAGGGACTGACGGCGCAGGCGCACAGACTGCACTAACCTGCCCGTCAGTCCCGGTCTCCATAGAGTAGACTGCTTTGTACCATATGGTCACCGGAAGGGACTGACGGCGCAGGCGCACAGACTGCACTAACCTGCCCGTCAGTCCCGGTCTCCATAGAGTAGACTGCTTTGCACCATATGGTCACCGGAAGGGACTGACGGCGCAGGCGCACAGACCGCACTAACCTGCCCGTCAGTCCCGGTCTCCATAGAGTAGACTGCTTTGCACCATATGGTCACCGGAAGGGACTGACTGCGCAGACGCACAGACCGCACTAACCTGCCCGTCAGTCCCGGTCTCCATAGAGTAGACTGCTTTGCACCATATGGTCACCGGAAGGGACTGACGGCACAGGCGCACAGACCGCACTAACCTGCCCGTCAGTCCCGGTCTCCATAGAGTAGACTGCTTTGCACCATATGGTCACCGGAAGGGACTGACGGCGCAGGCGCACAGACCGCACTAACCTGCCCGTCAGTCCCGGTCTCCATAGAGTAGACTGCTTTGCACCATATGGTCACCGGAAGGGACTGACGGCGCAGGCGCACAGACCGCACTAACCTGCCCGTCAGTCCCGGTCTCCATAGAGTAGACTGCTTTGCACCATATGGTCACCGGAAGGGACTGACGGCGCAGGCGCACAGACCGCACTAACCTGCCCGTCAGTCCCGGTCTCCATAGAGTAGACTTCTTTGCACCATATGGTCACCGGAAGGGACTGATGGCGCAGGCGCACAGACCGCACTAACCTGCCCGTCAGTCCCGGTCTCCATAGAGTAGACTGCTTTGCACCATATGGTCACCGGAAGGGACTGACGGCGCAGACGCACAGACTGCACTAACCTGCCCGTCAGTCCCGGTCTCCATAGAGTAGACTGCTTTGCACCATATGGTCACCGGAAGGGACTGACGGCGCAGGCGCACAGACTGCACTAACCTGCCCGTCAGTCCCGGTCTCCATAGAGTAGACTGCTTTGCACCATATGGTCACCGGAAGGGACTGACGGCGCAGGCGCACAGACCGCACTAACCTGCCCGTCAGTCCCGGTCTCCATAGAGTAGACTGCTTTGCACCATATGGTCACCGGAAGGGACTGACTGCGCAGACGCACAGACCGCACTAACCTGCCCGTCAGTCCCGGTCTCCATAGAGTAGACTGCTTTTCACCGTATTGTCACCGGAAGGGACTGACGGCGCAGGCGCACAGACTGCACTAACCTGCCCGTCAGTCCCGGTCTCCATAGAGTAGACTGCTTTGCACCATATGGTCACCGGAAGGGACTGACGGCGCAGGCGCACAGACCGCACTAACCTGCCCGTCAGTCCCGGTCTCCATAGAGTAGACTGCTTTGCACCATATGGTCACCGGAAGGGACTGACGGCGCAGGCGCACAGACCGCACTAACCTGCCCGTCAGTCCCGGTCTCCATAGAGTAGACTGCTTTGCACCATATGGTCACCGGAAGGGACTGACTGCGCAGACGCACAGACCGCACTAACCTGCCCGTCAGTCCCGGTCTCCATAGAGTAGACTGCTTTGCACCATATGGTCACCGGAAGGGACTGACGGCGCAGGCGCACAGACCGCACTAACCTGCCCGTCAGTCCCGGTCTCCATAGAGTAGACTGCTTTGCACCATATGGTCACCGGAAGGGACTGACGGCGCAGGCGCACAGACCGCACTAACCTGCCCGTCAGTCCTGAAACGGGACGGATTCCTTTACACGCAAGTATTTTTTCTGGTAAGACATTTATTTTCAAGCTAGTCGCCATGTATTTAATGAATGCATGGCGAGTGCCTATTATCTGAAAGTTCCACTTTAATTTATTTTTTTAAATCGCTAGTTGGCTGAAATGTAATGCATAAAGATTGCTCCGTACTGCAGTCTGTCACCCTTCCTCTGCTCCTCCCTGTATCTAGCCTCCTCCAATGACGGAGGATTTCTGCCTGTAAGCTGGAGCACTCTCATTGGCCAGAGACCACTCTAGCTTACATGCAGAAATCCTCCGTCATTGGAGGAGACTGGATAGAGGGAGGGGAGCGGAGGAAGAGTGACAGACTGTGGTGCGGAGCTTGCACCTGTAGTTTGTCTGGAAGTAGGTGCGGGGAAATATTTATGCATTACGCTTCAGCCAAAGAGCGATTTAAAAATACAAAATTACTACAATATTACACCTGTTCACTATATATCCTACCTAATGAAACAAACTTGTGTAGGGGTGATAGACCCCCCCCCTTTAATTTAGAGCACTTACAGGTATAATTTACAGGTAAAAAGGTAATTTCCTTATGTTTTAAAATCCCAGGAACAAAAGGCTTTCTTGAGAGACATGTACAAAACCAAATTAAGAGAGCGCTGACAGCATATCGGGGCTCTATTTAAGCGAAAGTAATACTTAAAATGTAAAAAAAAAAAAAATTTGTAGGGTTTATTTCCCTGAGTAAAACAGGGGTACTCCCATGGCTGAAAGGTGTTTAATTCAAAAGTTATTACAGCTGAAACGTGATTTTTTTTTTTTAGGCGCAGTATCACAGTGGCCTGAAATTGTACAGTGGCGCTGTTGCTACACCATCCTATGGACAGTTCTAGTCAGTTGACCATAAATCTCCATAGGATGGTGTAGCAATAGTGCCCCTGTACATTTTCTAGCCACTGTGATATTGCACCTAAGAAGAAAATCATAATTGAGCTGTGATAACTTTTGAATATAACACCTTCCACAGTGAGAGAACCTTTTTGTTTTATGCGCATATTTTTTTCCATTTTAAGTATTACTGTCCCTTTAATCCGGATTCTTGCAATTCTTGTTTCTCTTGGCATGAACCAGGTTATATATATCTAGAGGTACAATGAGTTATGTGAAACTGTATTTCACATTTAATATTTTAGTAATCTTTTTGACTTAGCACTAATATACAGACACTTTTTTTTGCCAGTCTTTGAGAGGGTGAACTTTAAGGTTCTGGGTTTTTCCAAATATAGGAATAAGATATTGCCGTTGTTTTCCCCAGTTATCATCTTTTTAGTATTTCCCGTACGCTGAATGGATGAATGCAGTAGTGAGTATTACAGAATGCCTCTAGGATATTCTATAATAACTGTGTATTGGGTCAGTGCGTTGCCAGTTTTGCTAGCACAAGGCTAGAATGCTTAGTATATGGATATCCCAGAAGCACTGATATCCCCAACTCTGCAGAACATGGAAACCGTGGAGAGCATTAAAGACAACCTAATGTATTTAGACTTTCTGGAGACAGAAGGCGGTTAAGTAATTGGAAATTCATACCCAGGTCTGTCCATGGGGAACAACACCTTAAAGGGGAACTCTCACCTCCTATAAATTAATACTTCTTTGTCCCCAATAAAGGTTGAATAATTTTTTTCTTTTTTCACATCGCTAATTTTATGGACAAATAAGCATCTAAAGTGTTACCGCATGATGTCACATCGGGCCTCGCTGTGGTACAGCTATGTACCGCAGGCTGGCTGTCTTCTCCTCCCCTGTTGTGCCTCATACTCTACTCCTTTTCTGATGCTGGAATCCTCCATGTGACCTGGCGCACTCTCATTAGCAAGAGAGCATGCAAGGTCACATGAAGGATTCCAGCATCGGACAAGGAGGAGAAAAAGAGGCACAACAGGGGAGGAAAAGATGGACAGTCTGCAGTACAGAGCTGTACCACAGCAAGGCCCGATGTGACATCATGCGGTAACACTTTAGATGCTTATTTGTCCATAAAACTAGAGATTTTAAAAGAAAAAAAAAACAAAAAAAAAAAAACACAGCTATTCAACCAGGGCCGGATCATCGGGAGCCTGTAGGCACAGAAATCTGAAGCACCATCTCCACAATGCCCCAAATCTCCATATTGCCCTCACATTGCCCCATCAGTTCAACATTGCCCCCATCAACTCCATATTGCCCCCCATCAGCTCCACATTGCCCTCATATTGCCCCATCATGTCAACATTGCCCCCATCATCTTCATATTGCCCCCATCAGCTCCACATTGCCCTCATGTTGACCCATCATCTCCACATTGCCCTCACATTGCTTCCCATCAACTCCACATTAAGCTTCACATTGCCCCCCCCCCATCCGTTTCCTACCTCCCTGGTGGTCCAGTGACAGGAGAGATCCATGCTTCTGCACAGACCTGTAGCTGCTGGAGCTCCCGCGTGGTTTTCTCTTTAGTAATGCAGAGCGCTGGGAGATGATGTCATGATGATGTCATCTCCCAGTGGTCTGCATTACTAAAGAGCCGGGAGAGCTCAGCAGCTACAGGTCTGTGAGGCACAGGCCTTGCCATGCAGCGGGTGGCGCAGTGCAGCGTGGCTGGCCACGCCACTTAAGAAAAATAAATAAAAATAAAATATATTGATTGCAATGGCAGGCGCCCCTCTGTGGGGTGCGCCTGGAGGCAGATGGCTACTCTGCCTTATGGAAAATCCGGCCCTGTATTCAACCTGTATTGGGGACAAAGAATGAAATAAGTATTACTTTAGAGGAGGTGATGGTTCCCTTTTAGAAAAAAAACTTGCCACCCTAACCACTTGAATACTAGAGGTCTGGTCTCCAGCACATAACAGAGCAATTTGTTGGAGACATCTCTTGTATCCAGGCAGTTTATTATGTTTCTCTAATCTTTATAACGAGGTAAGCGTTTAGAATGAATAAAAATATATTGTCATTTTGTTTACTCTACAGAGGAGCCCAGTGCTAATGGTGAGAGCAGGGAGGTTTGCGAGTCTCCCACATTAATCCCTCAGCCAGTGCATGAAGATGCAGTGGTAGAAGTTCACACTGAAGAGGCAGAGAGTGTTCCCTCCCCTGCCATTGAAGAGGAAATCAAAGATATTCCACTTCAAATTAATGAGAGTCCTGAGCACAGCCCCTCCTCCAATTTGACTACACCCCAGAAGTGGCCTTTACTCAGGGCCAACAGCAGCGGCTTATTCCGATGCGAACAGTGTGACTACAATAGCAAGTACTTCTCTGATCTAAAGCAACACATGATCCTGAAACACAAGTGTGCGGAGTCCCATATCTGTAAAGTGTGCAAGAAAAGTTTCTCCAGTGACGAGTTGCTACTGGAGCACGGAAAGTTACACGAGGAAGAACCGCTAAGCTGTAAACACTGCGACTACAAGACCAGTTCCTTTGAGAGCCTTAATCAGCACGTGGCAGATGCTCATTTCAATGACTTCCTGTACTGGTGCGAGCAGTGTGACCTGCAATTTTGCGCAAGTAGTGAACTGTACCTACACTTTCAGGAGCACAGCTGTGACGAACAATACTTGTGCCAGTTCTGTGAGCACGAGACCAATGACCCAGAAGACCTGCACAGCCACGTGGTGAATGAACACACTTGCCGGCTCATTGAGCTAAGTGATGCTTATAACAATGGGGGACGTGGACACTTCAGCCTCTTAAACAAAATCAACTTTGATAAATCGAAAAACTTCTTTGTTTGTCAGGTTTGTGGTTTCAGCAGCCGGCTCCATACCAACGTGAACCGACACGTAGCAATCGAACACACTCGTTTTTATCCGCATGTTTGTGATGACTGCGGAAAAGGATTTTCCGGCATGTTGGAGTACAGTCAGCATTTAAATTTGCATTCATCCGAAGGTGTCTACTTGTGCCAGTATTGTGAATACTCCACGGGTCAGTTAGAGGATCTAAAAACTCACTTAGATTTCAGGCATTCTGCTGATCTGCCACATAAATGCAGAAAATGCCTTCTGAGGTTTGGATCAGAAGATGAACTGAAAAACCATGTTCATTCACATGACAGAACATGAAAGGACTGACGGAGAATGTGTCCGTGTAGGATTAACCCCTTAACGACCCTTGACGGTCATAGTACATCATGGGTAGATCTGAGTTAACACCAATGACGTACTATGACCGTCCTGCAATTCCGGGCTCCCCCGCAGATGCTCGCCGTTCGGGGAGTCCGGAAACCACCAAAAATTGTAAAAAAATGCTCCGTGGTCCTTACGTGACCGTAACGCGCCGATCGGCCGGTTGTTAAGGGGTTAATTAGTTCCAAAAATGCAAAGCTTATCGACCATGATGATAAACCATTCTTGTAAAGATTTAACAAGTACATAAATGTGAATCTCCTAAAGCACATTGGGGCATATGTATAAAGAGAGAAGTGGTAAAGACTGCAACATAGGGGGACAAATAATTTGTATTACATAATTGGGCATTACACTTATAGGGTGTTACCTGATAGGGTTAGTTAGGGTCATCCTTATGCTCAGTGATTTTTGTCACTCAGCTCAGGGTTATTTATTTGAATCAAACTTGGCAAAAGCCAACTGGGGTTCAAAAACTACATCGATGTTTCATGGTGCAGTCTATGGAAGAGCCTTAATCGTTAACCCTTTGAGTGCCAGAGGGGTACGCAACGCATTGCCATGAGTTGCGTACCCCTCTGGCATGCAAAGGGTTGAGTGATACGAACAGCGCCTCCTGGTGCCCACATTAGAAAACTGCACCTTATAAAAACATGTTTTGAACTCTAGTAAAGTTTGAATGAAATCTCCCACTCGGTGAAGTAAAGTTGATTTACTCTGCATGGAAAAACCCCATTTGAAAGGAAATTTAACCCTTTTAATATAGACGTATTCAACATCTGGCTTCATCATGTCAGACCTCTCTAGCATTCGAGGGGTTAAAATCCCCAATTAACTCCATAAAACATTAGGAATATTATTTTGTACCTGCGGTGCAGTTGGTTTGCCACCAGAATCACTTCGCATAATCCTTTATACATTTGCCACGTTGCTTATATTTGGGCCACACTGCTCTGTATTGGTATTGCAGCTCTTGCAGCAGGTAAAAGGACACTGTATTTGTTTAGAACCTCTGACTTGATCAGGAAATGTAAAACGGCGCATCCTTTTTTTTGATCATTGATTACCTTTGCAAACACTATTGTCATTTTTTTCCATTTTAGATGTACGTCCAAGGAAGGCAATCTATAAATAATAAAACATAATGGTAATTCTTTGTGGTTATGATTATCTCCACTACAACTGTGTTTTGCATCAGTGTATGTAGGTGTTCTCGTCCTATTCCTGTGTATTTGTATACTTTTTTTGTCACTTTGAGACCAAGGAGAACCTTGATAACCTTTTTGAGTGATAAAATGGGTATTGGGCATAACCGTTTCCATAATTATAAAACTGAAAGTCAGTCATATTTTGGCCTGAAATAATATAAAGACATGGAACCTTTATTTTTTTTATTCTCAATATGTTTATTGAAATACAAGAACAATATCAGTAACAAATTACAATCAAGCATAAAGGACAGGACAAAGTTTCAGAGTAGAGCATAGTCCAAAATAACACAGTAACAAAGATCACACTCTGGCAGTAATTACACAAGTGAACCGGTTTAACCCGGTGAAACTTCGCATATAAGTCAGAAGAGCAGATTACAGAGCTATAATGCCCCAAGAAAGAGAAGATGACAAGAAGTCCAGAGCAAGGAAAATAGTAAAGATAGAAAAGAGAAAAAGGAAAGAGGAAAATAGAGAGGTCCAATATCAAGGTCAAATGGATCCTGCTTCCAGGGAAGGTCCTACAACAGCAGCACGTCCGTTCACAACACTGGGTACTAATGGTCAATGGTTAATGGGTAATGGTTAATTGTCATTGGTTAATGGTCAATGGCTCCCAGGGGACCAAGCCAGGGGGCGAAGGTAGACTGAAAAATCTCCATGGTGCCCGTGGAGTAAGCATACATACGCTCCATATTTAACACTGCCATGGCTCTCATTTTCCATTCCAACAAAGTAGGCGAGCAGGAGGTCCTCCAATGCTTGGGAATGCACATACTAGCTGTTGTAACCAAAAGCATCCAACTCCTGTAGGCCTGTCTCGCACTACGTCGCCCCTGAGTCGACTCTGGAAGAATACTTAGTAACAAAACTTCGGGTGTAAAGGGCAAAACTAAGCCTGAAATGGAAGTCACCAGGTCATACACTGACTTCCAGAATCCACGAATCAAATCACAGGACCACCAGATATGCAAGAGGGAGCCTTCTTGTAATTCACATCTCCAGCACAAACCTTTTCCCCCATCCCGAAATTTAGCCAACAATAATGGAGTTCTATACCACCTAGTCAGTAACTTATAATTCGTTTCCCTACATTGTATATTCGGAATATACTGTTTAGAAAGAGCCATGGCCCATCTCCACTGCCCTTCAGTAAAGGAGATTGCTAAATCTTTTTCCCATGCAGATTTAAATTTACAACACAGAGTAGACTGCGGATCAACTAACAGAGTATATAGACAGGATAGCTCCCTATGCAGTCCTCCTTGAGCAATGACAATTTTCTCAAAAGTCGTAAGTGGGCGAGGGTTATACGTACGAAATTTGGAAGTTGAGAATAAATGCTTAATTTGCAGATAATGCCAAAATTCCGAGCTAGGTAATCCAAAATCTCTGCACAGCTCATTGAAGGAAGGAACACCACTCTCTCTCCATAGATGATCTAGGTCTACCAAACCCACCTCCTGCCATCTAGAAAATGCCGAATATTCAAGACCTGGAGCAAAATCTGGGTTGGCCACAACCGCGTATAGAGGCGAAGGATGTGGAGACAAAGAGTACGTCTTATTGCAGTAGGACCAAGAGTCAAACAAGTGAGACAGGATAGGATGTGATCGCACAACTGATACTCGAAAGCCAGTCACAGACCACAGCAACTGACTAACAGAGAGGGGCCGAATCATATCCCGCAACATAAAAGCCCAATCCTTCGAACTATATGAACCACATAGATCAAGAAGAGTGACCAGTGTAGAAGCCCTCCAATACCTAAGCACATCTGGGGCCCCCAGACCACCCTCCCCAAGTTTCCTAGATAAAACTCCTAAATTAAGTCTGGGGGGTTTATTCTGCCAAATGAAGGTTAGGATCAAACGTTGAAGAGATCTAACATGAGCTCGAGGTAGGCGCAACGGGAGAGATCTAAACAAATACAATATTTTCGGAAGTAGTACCATCTTAGACAGGTTAACCCGTGCAGTCCAGGACAAAAAAATAGATCCCCAGGAGGTAATATCAGAGCGTAATGTTTCTTCCAGCTTAGCAAAATTAACCCCCATCAAAGTCTTAAGGGTCGGAGTGAGATAGACTCCCAAGTATTTCAGATGGCTCTGATTCCAAACGTACGGGAACAACCTAATCAATTCCTCCCGAAGGTGCTGAGAAATATGTAACGGAAGAATCTCTGATTTGTCATAATTAATTTTCATACCCGAGAGAGCTCCATAAGAGGTGAGGATAGATGACAGGGCTTCCAGTGAAGCTTTAGGATTAGACAGAGTAGCCAAAATGTCATCAGCGAAACAGGACAATCTAATTTCCCGATCACCACAACAAATACCTCTAATCTGAGGAGAGGACCTGATCTGGGCCAATAAGGGCTCTAGAGATAAAACAAAGATGAGTGGGGATAAGGGACAGCCTTGTCGTGTGCCGTTCCGTATAGGAAACACTGAAGAGAACACTCCATTCGCAACAACCTGAGCTGAGGGGTTAGAGTATAACGAGAGGATGGCAGTCAAAAAATTATGTCCCAGACCTATCCATTTAAGTACCGCCTCCATAAAGCTCCACGTAACCCTGTCGAAGGCCTTCTCCGCATCCAATGATAATAATAAAGAGGGTGCCCCCGACAGGTTAGCAGCATGAATTAGACATATAGAACGAATCAAATTATCCCTTGTTTCTCTACCAGGAACAAATCCAGCCTGATCAGGCGCTATGAGCGTCGGTAACAAAAGGCGCAGTCTATTAGCCAAAATCTTCGCAAATAGTTTCAAATCATTATTCAATAATGATATGGGCCTATAACTACTACACCGGGTGGGGTCTTTACCGGGTTTAGGGATAACTGACACATAGGCCAATAGAGACTGTTGGGACCAAGGAACTCCAGACATCACGCTGTTAAATACCTGATGCAACCGAGGAAGCAGTAAATCCTGGAAGGATCTATAATAAAGTATGGATAAACCATCAGGTCCCGGGCTCTTCCCTAAGGGGGTCGAGGTCAATGCCGATTTAATTTCCTCAATCCTAATGGGGAGTTCTAAAGTCCGAACCTCCTCCGGAGATAGACGCGGGAGATTCGAGGCCTCCAAGAAGGAGGCGATTGCCTCTGTTCCAGGCTTGTGTCGGTCAGTGGCACTCCCCTCCAAATTATACAATTTCGTATAAAAGTCGCCAAAAGCTTCAGCTATCTGGGTATAATCATGTGTCCGAGATATTGGAGAAGTCTGGATACATGGAATATGGGAGAGACCCCTATCCCTCTTAATGAGCCTCGCCAGAGTTTTCCCACATTTACTCCCATGTAAATAATTCTGATAACGATACCACATATGGGATTTAATCGTCTGAGCCTTAAGAATAGCACTCAATTCTGCTCTTGTGGACACTAGTTTATCATACAAGGGAGGGGAGGGTGTAGACTTATGTGCCCTTTCCAAATACTGAATCACATTTAATAAACCTAATACTGCCTGATCCCTCAGCTTCTTCTGCCAGCTACCAAGAGAAATAAACGACCCTCTAATGCAACACTTATGTGCTTCCCATACTACAGGAGTAGGTATTGAACCACTACTATTAATAGCAAAGAAATCCTCCAAATCCTTCTCCACTCTAGACCTGACCTCAGCCATTGCCAACAATGCTTCATTAAGTCTCCACCGTCTCGCGGGTTTCGACATACCAGAAAAAATGAGGGACACACTAACCGGGGCATGATCCGAAATATGTATAGGAGCAATATTGGCATCCTGTACCATTGAAAGGCAGAATTGGCTGATATATAGATGATCAATCCTGGAGTATGAGCCATGAGGAGCTGAAAAAAAGGTAAAATCTCTAATGGTGGGATGTAAACAACGCCACACATCCACTAACTGCATGGACAGAAGGAGTTTAGATAAGCCAGAAGAAATGAGCAGCGCAGTCCTGCCTCTCCCTGTAGAATAGTCCAAGGAGGCATCCATACCAGCATTAAAATCTCCTCCCAACACAATAACACCAACACTAAAATGCTCCAACTGACGAAATACATCCCTATAGAATGACAATTGTCCAGTATTAGGAGCATAAATATTAGCCAGAGTAACTTGAGTACCAGCAATAGTGCCCTTCAAAAATAGAAAGCGGCCATTTGCATCCTCCAAAACGCCTGAACACTGCCAAGGCACTGCCCTGCCTACCAAAATAGCCACCCCCTTCCGTTTTTCATCGCAAGAGGCAGTCCAGACAGAAGGATACTGCTTAGAGACAAGTTTAGGATGTGCATTTCGCTTTAAATGAGTCTCTTGTAAGAAAGCGATATCAGTTTTAGAGCGGACAAGTTCCCTGAGAACCATTGACCTCTTCTCAGGGCTGTTATAACCCCTAATATTGTGGGTGGTGACCCGCAAAGCCGGTCTAGCCATAATCCAGTATGTAAATAGACAGTCCTATAGTAGTGACCACTCCAAGCCATTTGTACACACTAATGGACCAAAAAGGGAAGATAAAAGGTATAGAGAAAAGGAAGGAGAGAAAAGAAGAGGCAGAAAGAAGGAAAAAAGCCAAAAAGAGCAAGAGAATAAGAAGCAGAAAGAGAAAACAGTTAGCAAAAGCCGCTATGCGAGCCGGAAGGGCCCTATAGAGCCCATGACTCACACGTCTGCAAGGTGCGGCAAGGATCCACAGATCCAATAAGCACTGTACTAAAGTCACAGGAAATAGCATCATCAGGAGGGGAAAGAGGTCAAACGCAATCCCCCCTGACCCACTGGTTCCATTATATACTTTTAAATGAAAACTCCCAGAAACAGAATTAAATCATAAACCCCAAAACAGCTAATACGAACATTGAATATTAAAAGACCGATTTCACTAAACAGAAAAAAGAACAAAAGCATAGTGCGATGTCGAGTCGGACCGACAGATCATGCGCAATCAATAATTGTGGGAAGTCCAAATGAGCAGTCGGTCCAAGTCGAGATCACCCACTCATAAAAGCAATAAGCCACCAAAATAGCTTGATTCCACCTCCCCCCATACCATAGGTCACCTCAGAAAGCAGGAGAGGAAAAGCGTATCACTATGGAGACCCGTCAGGACTCCTAGTACCTCATAGCCCTGCATGAACAGTACCCGAGGGAGGCGGAATCCCCAGAACCCTCTTACACATATAACCTCCCAACAAAACCCATATCACCTCCAACCCATGATGTCCCGGGCCTCGAAAGAACCGCGACATCACGGGTTAATCAAACATACTCGAATCCCCTCTCATTGTCAAATCCCGACTTGCACAAGACATAATACCTAGTACATTGAAACAATAGCATAAAATAGGGAATAGAACACAATAAGATAATAGGCCAAGTCCAACGCTAGACTCGGGGTGGGGTATGCGCAACAGCACCTACCCCCGACCGAGTGCAGATGGCTCTGAAAAGAGTGGCACGGGGCGACAAAACGTCGCCTCAACCCTAGTTACAACACACAGTTAACAGGTAAAGAGTACATGAACCAAGTCTCCATAATAGCAAATAATGTCCAACAAACCCCCGGAATATCATACAATTCCATGTACAGTTCAGTCCAGTAGGTATCGGGTCAGAGTTCGGAGAGATAGTTCCATAAAAGTGGCATGAGGTATGATAATAAAGCGCCATACGACCTTAATGAACCGCATCCACTGGGCCGTGTGCCCGGGGCTGGATCTCCGCCTTCCTCTTACCGCGGGGCTGCTCCGCCACCAAATGCCAACGCCACCGCTGGTTGGACGCCAATGCCGGGCGAGGTGTTGCGACCATTTCATCCGCTGCTGGAAGCTGAATACCCAAAGCTGCACAGAAATCCGGGGTATCCTCCAACGACCGAAGGACTGCTGAACGTCCATCATGTTGAGCCAGTAAAGAAAAGGGGAATCCCCATTTATATTTAATTCCTAAGGAGCGTAGATGGGTGGTCACCGGTTTCAGCTGCCTCCGTAGGAACAGGGTATATGGAGAGAGATCTTGGAATATTTGAATATCAACACCAGCATACTTCACAGAATCCAGGTTTCTACAGGCCTCCACAACATCAGATTTATCTCTAAAATAGTGTAGGCGGCAAATTACATCCCTTGGTGCGTCACCAGGTAAGCCCCTAGGCCTCAAGGCCCTGTGAGCCCTGTCAATAATAATAGTAGTAGGATCCGGACGATTCAGAATCTGGGCAAACAGGGACTGCAAAAAGGAAGGTAAGTCTTGAGCTGGCGTCGATTCAGGAACTTGCTTCACCCGCAGATTATTGCGTCTCCCTCGGTTATCCAGATCATCAATCCGGTATTGAAGTTGCGCAATAGCGTCGCGTTGTTCCAAACAAGTTTGTTCCAGAGTTTGAAAACGATCTGCAAGTTCTGTTTGCGATTCCTCAACCAAATCAACTCTAGTGGAGAGAGATTGTACATCCTTTTTAAACTCAGCCAACTCCTCCCGAAGTGTCGTAGTAATACCATCTGCGATAATTTTCATGTCCTCCTTAGTCGGAAGGGCTGCCAGGGCATCAGCAGGTAGTACTAGTGGAGCAGGAGTATTACCACTCTCCGTCGTCGCCATAACTGTAGTCTGCAGCGGGTGTGGAGCAGTCTCCAAGGTCTGGTCCGGAACTGTGAAGTAGTGCGTCACTGTGTTACCCCGACATTTCTGAGCGCCAGATTTCTTCTTTGGGGGCATTTGAAGGAGCAGATCAGCACCTGTACCTGCCAGACATACGATCTAGGGGTTAAATGTAAAAAAGAATCGGGGAATTACTCCATAGGTTGGGTCAGGGCTCAGGAGCTAAGGGATCAAGCGACCATCTTCGTCCGCCGACATGGAACCTTTATGCTAGTACTTGATCACACCACAGTGCCATAGCTCCGAGGGTTAGAGGGTAAAGATGTCTTTCTGAGTCATTGTTTGCTCCTTCACCGATCATTGAAAACTTTTGCTCCTAATCAGTGTGTGTGTGATAGATATGAGGATAGATAGATAGATCTAATAATCCATTTTGGTTCACTGTCATGGGGTGGCAGGTGATGGATATCTGCCTCTGGCAAGACACACACAAATTTAGAAAAGGGGCAGCATCCGTGGAACTTTTTTGTATACCAATTTATTGATGAATATGCAGTACAGTGGTCTGAGGTTGACGCTTTGGTCCTCGCAGGGACCTCTATCAATACAAATGAAGTGTTTTACCCGCATTTTAAAATGGATCCTTCCTCAATAACGCTTTGGACGGTGGTGACGTCATGACTGCACCACTTTTGATTGGTTGGTGTACGCCTCAGTGGTCAGATGACACAGTGTGGACCAGTGGGGATTGTCGATTCCCATTGACCAGTCGTAATCCATGCAGTCATGATGTCACCAGTGTCCCTAGCGTCACTGACGAGGGATTGAGTTTAAACTTCTCATTTGTCTTGATAAAGGTCCCTGCGAGGACCGAAACATCAACCTTAGACCACTGTGTTGCATATTCTTCAATTTATTGCTATACAAAATATCCCATGGGTGCTGCACCCTTTACTCCATGTGTACATAACTTTATTTAGGGATTGAGCACCTGGCAGTATTTGAGTTTAACCCGTGTGTGTGTGTTCTCATAAGCATAAAGACAAGTGGAGAATTGATAGGCAAACAGCACAACAGGGGAAAAATGGGAATCCCTACTGACTTGAATGGGGCTTTATTTCCATGCATTGAGAATTCCCATTTACGGTATTTGGAATTCTTATTTGTTTTCTATGGATGCTGTTGGTTTGCCCCAGATTAGCTCCACTTCTGTGTTTTTGCAGATGTCCCCAATGAGCTTGTTTCCATAATTGTTTTATATACTTTGTCCAAATTCTCCACTGAATGAACTGTTTTTTTCTTATGGGCTGGTTAGCGCACATGCTTAATTGTCTCAGGCACAGGTTATCTTGTTCCAGTAATTACTGCTCTGTGATTGGAGGACTGAAAGAGGGAGAGCAGTCAGTCACTTCCATTTTGATGAAACCAGAGTCTGGAGGTCCATATCCGCTCATGCTTTTGTTGGAACAGGGTTCACAGTCCTGTACCTTACATCAAATGCTAGTCATTTGTTAAAGGGACAGTATTACTTCAAAATTACTATCCCTCATATTGTAGCCCTTAATAAACCGAGTTAAATGACACCAGCGGCATCTCTCAAACCTTTATGGTTTAAGAGATAGCCGCTTTCAAAGTTTCCTCTCCCCTGCTGTCAGCGTTCTGCTGCCAGCAGGGGAATCCGGTCCCGGGACAGGCGGAGGCTCTTAAACAGAGCAGATATCTCGTTATGGAAGGAAAAATGATTCATTGAAACAGTCTTCTACGTGTGCTTGGTTACCTCTGGTATTTGACGACTTAAAGGGGCACTAATGTCCCATAAAAAAAAAATCTTCTAGTTTTATAGAGCTTAAAAAAATAAACACTGTCCCGCTATGGTTTGAGAGATATTCGCACTGAAGGTTCCCCTCCCCTTCTCCTGACATCAGCATCTAGCTGACAGCAGGAGATGCCAGTCTGGGGACCAGCCGGCAGCTCTGCACCAGAGCCGAAATTGCGTTATGTGAAAAGAATTACTTCATTGGAAAGGTCTACAAAGTGTGCCTGGTTTGCAAGCACACTTTGTAGACCTTTCCAATGATTTATGCTCTGCTGCAGAGCCTCCGCGAGTTGCCCAACCTCTAATTTCCTGCTGTCAGATTTACAGCTGACATCAGGAGAAAGGGAGGGGTAACTTTCAGTGTGAATATCTCTCAATCTATTGTGGGGCGAGAGATAGGGTTTGTGGGACGTACTTTTTTTTTTTTTTTTTTTTTTTTTTTTAAGCTCTACAAAAGTAGATTTTTATGGGACATTACTGTCCCTTTAAAGGGATAGTAATGCTTTGTTTTAACTTTATTTTATTTTGTAGGCATTAAGAAAACATGAAGAACGATATAAGTCTTATCTCTCAGACCTTTATGGTTTGAGAGATATTCACAAGCAAAGTTTCCCCCTCCCGCCCCTTTTACCTAGTGTAAGCCAACTCTTCTCAGATGTGGAATCCAGTCCATAGACCAGACAGATAACAGAAGGGGACAATCTTCTTCCTATGAGAACAATGAAATCCCTGCCCCCCATGACAAGTTTTTCAGGTTTTTCCCTTATCTTAATTGAAGATTGTCCCTCTCTGCAGTCTACCTGGGCACCTCCCTTCTGATCTGGCTGAGCAGTGTTACATCAGTAAAAGGGGCGGGAGGGGGGGGATACTTTGTCATTGAATTACTCTTGTACTACAACTCTGACAGAATTGAAATAACACTCTCCAAAGTCCAAATACTATGATGATTAATTAGAGCTGTTTTTATTAGGAAACATTACTATCCCTTTACGTCAAAGGGAATTTTGATTTCTTACATATAGCAAAGTTGATTTGCTCCAGCATTGTCACTATTGTCTTTTTTTTTTTTTTTATATACACTCCCTAATGTGTTCTCTCTATTCCCTGATATTTCTTGTAAAACAAAATTACTGCTTTGAGCCCAGTAGGAAAAAATGTGTACAAATGAATACAAAAACAAGGATGTACTTGATTTGTAGAGAGGTTATATGCTGTTAATAAATGTTACCGGAATTGTCCCAAGCAGTGGAAGAGGCCACAGCGGCTTACTCACCTGTTATTGGTTGACCACATCCACTCTGTTTGCAAATGTTCTGTGATGGCCGCTAAGAAGCACCACACATGTTTACGTGAAAAACCGCACACCGGAAGTCCTTATATTGCCACGTAAAAGCTGTTCTGGTACATCCAATAATACTGACAAAATCGCATTACACGAATGGAGAGCTAACACTTATAATACCCCCCCATTTTACAATGACCAGGAAAAGCTAATGGCATCTATGAATTTTCCATTTGTGTGTTCAATAAAGAACCTCTTCGATCAGTGCTGCGTGTAATGTCAATGGAGGAAGACATGACGTCTGCTATTATTTTTAGTTTTGTTTTATTTTTTCAAACTGAAGCCGGAAGAATACATGAACCTAGTTAACCCTTTAAGTGCCAGAGGGATACGCAACACATTGCAATGCGTTGCGTACCCCTCTGGCACTCAAACGGTTAAGGACCAGAGGGGCGTGTATTGCATCTTCAAGCTGTGTGCCGCACGTCACTTTAGTCATTATAGAGTTAAGAAGTTTGGAGAGAGTTTGTGTCCTGACATTATGCTAGCACCTGTCCTTTGTCCTCCTCTGTGAAAATGACATGTGGGACTGAGTAAAGAGATTCTTTTAAACAAAGGCACTAGCAAAATTCACAGGTGACCATAGTAAGGTGATAGTCATAAAGGGATAGTAATATTTCACAAAAAAGAAAGTCGCTCCAATTAATCTTCATTGTATTTGGGCTATGGAGAGTGTTATTTCAATACTGTCAGAGTTGTAGTACAAGAGTAATTGAATGATAAAGTTTCCCCTCCCGCCCCTTTTACCTACTGTAAGCCGCCTCCCCTCAGATGTGGAATCTGGTCCTGGGACCAGACAGGTCACAGCAAGGGACAATCTTCTTACTGTGAGAACAATGAAAACCCTGCCCCCCTTTGACAGGTTTTTCCATTTTTTTTTTTTTTTTTTTATTTATTTATTTATTTATTTCCCCCCCCCCTTATGCTCACTGAACATTGTCCCGCTCTGCGATCCATCCGAACAGTCTTGCTCCTCTGAGGTGAGCAGTGTTACATCAGTAAAATGGGGCGGGAGAGGGAAACTTTAACATTCAATTACTCTTGTCCCACAACTCTGACAGTACTGAAATAACACTCTCCAAGGCCCAAATACTATGATGATTAATTGGAGCTGTTTTTATTGTGAAATATTACTATCCCTTTAAATCAGATTTTGATTAAAAAAAAAAAAAGTGATTTCTTAATATTTAGATAAGAATATACATGCATCAATTGAATTCTTAATGGTGGTTGGCTGGATGGATCCAGGAGGATATAGTACATTTTTTTTTAGATTTTATTGTGTGATGTGTCCCTCTGACATTCAATGGTTTAACCATTCGCTATTATGTAACATACATTTAATTATTACGTTGGACACTACATGTCAATATATGATGCACCAAAGAAACAATATGGCACAAACATGTACTAATGATCAGGTACTTAACACTTATCAGTACAGATGTTTAGTAAGAAATCAACATGTTGAATAAAGGAAAGAAAAGAACTACTTTAAATGGCACTCTATTTTTCCCCAAAAATAAAAATTTTATTTAAGTCTAGAAATGAGGGACAGCGTCACACACACTCTCTCTCGCTCTCTCTCTCTCTCTCTCTCTCTCTCTCTCTCTCGCTCTCTCCAAA
The DNA here is from genome assembly GCA_037306005.1 of Rhinophrynus dorsalis. Taxonomy (NCBI): domain Eukaryota; kingdom Metazoa; phylum Chordata; class Amphibia; order Anura; family Rhinophrynidae; genus Rhinophrynus; species Rhinophrynus dorsalis. Next base: position 547,056,463 of record CM074720.1, read on the forward strand.
TGTAGCCCTCAAAGGACCAGAGGACATCGCTTCACAATGTATTGCCACCCCCACCATGGTCCTGAATGTTATTTCCTTTAGTTTGGGGCAGAATGACCCCCCCCCCCTTTCCCCGATGTCAGCGCTCAAGCTTGACTGCAGGGGAATCCGGTCCCTGGAACCTCAGAGGCTCTTCAGCAGAGCCGAGATTGTGTTATTGAGAAAGAAATCCCTCACTGGAATGGTCTACGAAGTGTGCTTGGTTTGCAAGCACACTTAGAAGACTGTTCCAATGAAGGATTTGTTTCAATGACGCAATCTCAGCTCTGCTGAAGAGCCTCTGAGGTTCCAGGGACCGGATTCCCCTGCAGTCAGCTTGAGCACTGACATCAGGGAAAGGGGGGGGGGGGACTTCTGTCCCAAATATCTCCCGAACCATAAAGGTTTGAGAGATGGGACTGGGGACATTTAGTTTTATTTTTGCGCCTGTTCTAAAACAAGACATTACTGAACTGGAAGAAGTGCAGAGACGTGCAACAAAACTGATAAAGAGATTGGGGGATCTGAGTTATAAAGAGATGCTAGCCAAACTGGGTTTGTTTACATTAGAGAAGAGATGTCTAAGGGGAGATATGATTACCATTTACATATATATTCAAGGTCAATACAAAGAACTATCCAATGAATTATTTACGCAAAGAGCTGAGCCAAGAACAAGAGGTCATCCATTAAGACTAGAGGAAAGGCGCTTTCGGCTAAAACAAAGGCAGGGATTATTTACAGTAAGGGCGGTAAGGCTATGGAATTCTTTGCCTCGGGATGTTGTGCTTGCGGATAATACAACTGCATTCAAAAAAAGCAATGGATGCCTATCTAGCACAGAACAATATTGACAATTATGACGAATGGCTTCAAAGCAAATAGGATATTGATCCGGGGAACTATTTGATTACCAATTGGAGTCAGGAAGGAATAATTTCCCCCCACACACATTTTGGACTAGACTGGAAATGGCTCCAGAGGGCTTTTTTTTTTGCCTTCCTCTGGATCAACAGGGGTGTTGTTGTCATGGGCTGGACTTGATGGACGCATGTCTTTTTTTCAGTCTTATCTACTATGTTACTATGATACTACGTTACTATGTGTTTAATGCCTAAGAGATTTGCTTTTCTTAAAAGTTGGCAATACTATCCCGTTAAGGTTGTGGCCACTTTTAGCACTGATCATCCCCAGTGGTGCCCGCTGGCAGCTCATATAGGCTCCATGTGGTATTGGTGGATACTAACATGTATATATTGTGTGACCGCATTGTTACTGATTTTTCTATTTTACTAAAATGCCCATTGTTTTATTATACATACAGGTGGCATCTGGTGCCATTCAGCTATTTGATAGTATTGTATAGATACTCATATTGGCACGCCACGCAATGTTTTTTTGTAAGTTTTTTTCTCCTGCAAATGGGTATTGTGTGTGAAACAGCGACACATATGTACTTTGTGTTTGGGGCGCACAAGGAGTTGCTTGTATTTAGTATAATGAGATTTTGTTGGAGTAAATAAGCATAGCTGGGAACTCAACGGATCTGCCCCCTACGGTTTTTGTAGTGAATTACCGGGCAGAGAGACCAATTCTCCTGTGGTGGAGCTTCTTATGAAACTCTGCCCACTTTGGCTCCTTCCCAGTCTGTTCCTCCCAATTCTCCTCCTTCCTCACCCTGTTCTACCCACTTCCCAACCTCTTTATTAGACAGACGATCAAGTCTCAACCCTTTCTGATGCAAATTACGTCATTTATATCCAGGGCCGGCGCTACCATTAAGGCAGGACAGGCAGCGGACTTAGGGCGCCGCAACGGAGGGGCGCTGAAAAGGTAGAAGCTGGTATTTTGTTTTAAAATATATAGATCTGCCATGAGGGAGCGCTGATTTACACTACCAGTCGCTCCCTCGCGGCGTCTATGTGACCCAGGATCTGTAGTAATACAGAGCGCTGGGAGATTACATCATCTCCCAGCGCTCTGTATTACTGAGCACAGTGCGCGGGAGCTTCAGCTCTGTGCCGAAGGAGGCACAGAGCTCTATGTTATGTCACGCCGCTGGACCACCAGGGACTGAAGGTAGGGGATGAAAGGGCATAGTGGAGATAAGGGGAGCATTGTGGAAGGGGCAATGTGGAGATGGAGATGAAGGGGCATTATGGAAGGGTCACTGTAGAGCTGAAGTGGCATTGTGGAAGGGGGGTGAAGGGGCAATGTGGAAGGAGCATTGTGGAGTTGAAGGGAGCATTGTGGAGGTGGGGAGAGTGTGGAGGTGAATATGGGGGCGGGGGATTGTGTCCGTGGGGGGCATCAAAATGCCCCTTCGCCTGTGTATACAAAAATCCTTGCACCGGCCCTGTTTATATCCTCCCACTGGTACCTCATGAGACGCCAGAAGAAAAAGTTCCAGGTATGCAGATAAGGTTTTATGGGGCACTTTGCGTGCCTTCCTGTGCTTGAAACAAATGAAGTGATTGTTCGCCTTTTTTTTAATCATTCTTTTTATGCAGTTATGCAGTTCACTTTTGGTAACTGTCCCCAACCCATACATCACTTAGTGGTAATATATCAGGGAGGGCAGGAGTAATTGAGGGCCAGGGTACTGCTGAGGATGAGTCCTAGATTCCTACCCTGTACTTCTGGGTGGTGGGGTGCGATGCACTCTTAAGGGCTTTTTTTGACTGCACCCAAAGAAACCCAGAACAAGTCTGATTCACAACTGATGCCACCAATTTCCTCCAGATTTGTAATGATATATTTTAAATATGAACTACGAGATCAAGCATGAGGTTGACAATAAGTCAATAAACTCAGAAAAATTTAAGCTCAAGGAGTTTATGCCCAAAATGATTGGATGACCAAAAGGGTTTTGAGTATCTTTATGGATCTTTGGTTGATGGTAATAATGTGCTATTTTGGGGTTCTTCATATGTAAAAATTATTTGCTGTTGATTATCTATCATATGATTTTTCTATTAATTCACAGAAGGTGATCAAAAAACGAGGTGATGTATTTCCACTTAAGGACGGATGGTATTCAACATCAGTGAATATTCTATTTGCCTTTTTCATGTAGAAATTAATATTCTGTTTGAGTTTTACTTTTATTGTAGAGACTAATCCTATATAATAATTCTCTAAAACGCGTGTAATGATGTAGTCACGCACAGTAGAGGCTGCCTGCGCCGCGGCTGATACAGAGCTGGACGCTCCGAAGGAGCATCAACCAAACTGATAAAGGAAGGAGCGTCCAGCTCTGTATCAGCCGCGGCGCAGGCAGCCTCTACTGTGCATGACTGCCCCGCGACCGGCTGGCAGTGGCACTGTGGCCAACGTAACGGGCTCTTCAACTAGTATATTGATAAAAAAGCACTGCAATTTAACCCTTTGAGTGCCAGTGGGCTGTTTGGCACACAGCAAAAGCCGTGACACTCAGAGGCGTAATCTACAGGATACATGTATCTGCTACTCCACATATGTGGTATTCTTTATGACTACCTCCTGGTACCTGTCTTGGGAGGAGCCCTGCGGCAGCTAGGTTTCCATGTCTTCGGTGGGGGAAAGCCTGTGATTCAGACCTCAATCCATGTGGTAAAGGGAAGTGGGTAGAGGAGGAGAATGAGGCATCATTTGACTGCAGTATGCAGACTAGCTAGCAAAGGTCCAGGGAGGGTACACAGTCCTTTGGAGAAGTGGGAAGTAGAACACACAGCTCAGCTCCCCACAGTAATCTGTCCCTGTCAGTGAAAGAAAATATCTAATCCTTCCCAGAGGAGCATAACATGCCGGGCTAGGGCCTGTTCACCAGGTTCAATACGGACAGTGAGTGTTTGAAACTCGCGCTGCAACCAGATGGAAACTTAAAGGGATAGTAATACTTTAATATTACTATTCCCCATATTGAAGCTATTTCAAAAATAATTGAATTGCCCCCAGGTTCATTTCTCAAACCTTTGTGGTTTGAGAGATAACTGTACACAACGTTCCCCCTTCCTCCCCCTTCCCTGAAGTCAGAGTTGTACTGACTGCAGGGATATCCGGTCTGACTTTCATCAGGCGGCTCTGCAGCAGAGCCGAGATCCCATTAGTGACAATTATTTCACTGAAACGGTCTTCTACGTGTGCTTGGTTTCTGATTGGTTTGCAAGCACATGTAGAAGACCGTTTCAGTGAAATAATTCTTTTTTACTAACGCGATCTTGGCTCTGCTGCAGAGCCGCCTGATGAAAGTCAGACTTGATATCCCTGCAGTCAGCACAACGCTGACTTCAGGGAAGGGGGAGGGGGGAACTTTGTGTTCGGTTATCTCTCAGACCATAAAGGTTTGAGAGATGAACCTGGGGGCAATTTAATTATTTTTTAAATAGCTACAATATGGGGAATAGTAATATTAAAGTATTACTATCCCTTTAAATCCCAACATACAATACATCACCACGGAATATAATTTCCATACACAGTCTTTACAGGAAACGGCCTGGTTAATTTGTTCCACCATAATTAATGCAGTCTGCCACGGAGAACACATTATATAGTTCTACAATCCCCTATAGGCAGTTTCTCCTGTCCCCCCCTTCGTGGAGGCCCTGGTGTGCTGTAATAGGTCAGCTCCGGCCAGTGACAGCCCCAGATTCCACTTGGCCCAAAATTCCAATTAGGCTGTTCAAATTCATTTAAAGGGGAACTATCACCTGTATAAACATTTGCCTCGATTAAATCTTCCTGTAGCGTTAACATGTAATCTGTGTGTTTTACTTTTAATGTAATACAGGCTATGGTGATATTTACTGTATTAAAAGCCGGTCAGTCTTCATCTGTTCCCCTCCCCATGTATTGCCTCGCTCCAACCTCCAGTGACGGAGGATTTCTCCATGTGAGCTGGAGTGGTCTCTAGCCAATGAGAGCGGTCCAGCTCACATGGAGGAAGCCTCTGTCATCGCTGGAGGTTGGAGTGAGACACTACTTGGGGAGGGGAACAGACGAAGATGATGCCACCAACATTATATATGATTTTTTCTTACTTTTGACTCATATAATATTATATTTTATCATAAATGGTAACTATAACCTACAGTAAGTCACTATTAATTCAACAGAAGGACTTATATGAAGTGTTCCCTGAATAAGGGTCACAAGTCTTTATCAGTTTTAGTTTCAATTTCATTGCTATTCAGGGTATTAACAGAGCCCTTTTAAAGGGACAGTAATGTGAGAAAAAAAGTATTAACTACATGGTAGATGCAATTAAAGGAGAGTATTGCACTTATTCGTATCTCTCAAACCGTTATGGTTTGAGAGATTTAGGAAAATAAAGTTCTCCGGTCCCTCCCATTTCTACTTGACGAGCTGTAAAGCTGTCAGAAGTAGATTGTGGTCGCTTGACCAGATGTGGCTCTTCAGCAGCACCAATATAACGATATCTAAAGATAAATACTTAATTTGGAATGGTCTACAAAGAGTTCCTGGCTTGCAAGCACACATTGTAGACCGTTCCAATTAAGTATTTATTTCAAAATAGCGTGATTTCAGCTCTGCTGAAGAGCCTCTGTCTGGTCAAATGACTGGAATCTACAGCTGTCAGCTAGATGGCAGACTTGAGTAAAACAGCCAGGAAAAGGTAACTTTAGCAAGTTATATCTCTCAAACCATAAAGATTTGAGAGATAAGACTTACATTGATGTTAATCTTTTTTTAATGTCTACAATAGTAAATCAACTTAAACCATTACTATCCGTTTAAGAATACATAAACATACAGTTCATCAGGAATAGACAAAAGGAAAAATGAGGTCTTACACTGGGTGAGGAAGGACTTGAAATGCACCAAAGACCCAGTGGCCAAGTGTTACATAGAGGCTGAGCTGTAGTAGATAATTCCCTGTCACCTAATGTGGAATAACACATTTTAGTTGCTATACACTCTGTGGATGACATGAGACTGCTAGTACTGAGTCCCAGCTCTATGCAAAGCCATATGAACCATTACGGTTAATTTGAATCTCATCCAAAAGACCACTGGCAACTATGCAACTCATGTAGGGCAAGAGTGATATATTCAAATTTAATGATACCTCTCAATTTCGTGCTGCTGCTTTCTGAAATATTTAAAATCTGCATTTTAGACATAAGGTAAAGCTTGCATAAAGAGCGTTCCCATAATCCAAACACATTGATACAAAGACATGAACTAATGATTCCGGTTCCCTTGAGGAGCCCAGGGGATGCAAACAAAACTTCATGTGTTCTCAGGCTGCAGCCATGTGAACAGGCAACAGTCAAAGAGAACTCTGAAGGTGTGTATTAACTAGATATGCAACAGATTCACCCCATTGATCAACGGGATGACAATACTCCCCTGCCCCACCTCAGCTTTCTCTCAGAACCCACAGTCATTACCTCAGTCATACTTCCACCCAAAAAAGAAAAAAAGCGCACACAATCTGGGTGTAGACTGTTGATAACTAATTTTCCTACTTCTGGACCCTTCACCGAGTGAACTCGTTTCTGTTTTCACCTCCTTCACCGTGGATATCACCTCGCATATATACGGTGTTAAACTCACCTTTACCAGAGGCAGACCAGCCTCTTGGTGTGATCGCCTTCACTGGATAACCCCCAGTGACGGTGCCTTTGCGTCAAACTCCTTCCTTTACACTTCTTCCGGTCTCCTTCTTACACTTAGGTCGTAATCAATTCTATGTCCTCTATCTAGGACTTCGCTTCCCAAGTATAGTTTAAGGAGCCTATTTGGGAGAACACCTTACTCCTAGTATTATCATAGGAGTTAAACTGGAAAAAATGTGCCCAGGCTTAAACAAATAAAACTATTTATTTGCAAGGCAATAAAACATATCTGCACAGATACAGAAAATATAATCTTAAAAACTATTTCTCATTAAAACAGCCCAACGCGTTTCCCAGCTTACGCTGCTTCGTCAGGGGTCTTATGTATTAAATATTACCTCTTCACAGGCATCCATTTAAATGCTCCGACACCCCCCTTCCTTTGGCGCCAACCCAAACAGACGAGTTCCGGGCCGAATCGACTGGAACGCACGTGCGTCTCAACGACATTTTTTACTTCCGGGATATTCACAATGTCAATCTCCCATTGCATCTATATTTTGTATCCCCTCACCGACCTCTCTTGGTAGTTCCGCTTACATTGCCCAGATATCTTATCTTCTGCGCATATATGCAACATACCTCTCCATGAAGTCAGTTCCGGGATACACATCCTTACGTCAGTTGAGTCACACGTGACCTTCCCATCGATTCATCCTACCCGCTCTATCTGTTAACCCATTGATTCTCAAAGTGTCGGTGCATCCAAAAACAAAGCCTGTATTACACATCAAGCACAATATTGAATAAAAGGCATTTATCATTATCACTACAGGTAAGAAGGGTCAGGGGATCATTTTCACCTCCTCTAACCCATCCAACCCAATATCAACCATTTGTCTAAATCACTTTTTAGAACTGAGTAAACACTTTTAGATATACTTAAGCATTTTTTAAAAAACAATTTTAATCTACATTTACAATTTTATTTTTTACCTTTTTTCTTTTTCCTATCATATCCCCATCAGTCAGCTCATAGACCTACAAAAAACTGCCAAACTCCATTTCTTCATTTAATCCCCCTGGAGCCATAGTCCCCAATCTATGGATCCAAAAGGACTCTCTTTTACATAGAGTCCTGTATCTATTAGGGACAGCAGCCGAAACCATTTCTATTCCCTTAATTTTAAACCCTTCCTCCTTCCCTATCCTACAATCAGCAAAGTGCCTTGAAACAGAATGATCTCTATTTTTTGCTAATATGTTCCTCCTATGCTCTCCTACCCTCTTTCTAAGTTCTCTTATTGTACGACCTATATATTTTTTGCCACACCCACACATAATCATATAAATTATATATTGCATATCACAATTAATAAACTCCCTAATGTTATATTTTTTACCTCCTTCTTTCATACCTTCAAATGTTTGGGCTTTGTGATCCATATTTTTACAACTTAAGCATCTTACCTTACCACATCTATAGTTTCCCACTATTTTGGGTAAAACAGACAACTTAACATCTTTTGATATCAAATTCTTTGGTCTGCTACGAGCTATATAGCCCCTTAAGTTCTTTCCTTTGAACAGTGTTACATCAGTAAAAGGGGCGGGAGGGGGATACTTTATCACTGAATTACTCTTGTACTACAACTCTGACAGAATTGAAATAACACTCTCCATGGCCCAAATACTATGATGATTAATTAGTTATGAAACATTACTATCCTTTTAAGCAAATGATCATGATCAAATAGGATTAACGATAAGAATTTATATATATATCCCCATCCTCATAAGCTTATTGTGCTTATTTTACGTATGACATGCAAATAAGCGGTCATATATGTGTGGTTTTTAAATGAGTTAATTTTATAGAAGATAATAATAAAGCTTTAATGTTTTAGAAGTTATATGGAGATCAGTAATGATCCGAGTTAATACAGTATTGAACTGGTCTATTCGCTGAGATAGCAATTGCTATCGTATCATGTCTGTCTTCTTTCTCTTCTGTGTAATATTGAACTATGATAATTTAGACCTGCAATAAAACCAATATAAATATATTTCTCTGATAATCTTGGTTGCTTTTATCAGACTACCCTGAAATGAGACATATGTCAAAGTGTCATTAGCTGATGGCACTCCAAACCATGCTGGCAGAGAACATCCCCTGGCAGCCTCACACACATTGAACAGTAGGATCAACAGATTAGGACCCTGAGGAACTCCAAACAGACTGGCCCAGCTTGGCACTGGTATGGACCCATTGCTACCAGCTGGACCCAATCCTGCAGGTAAGATGGCAACCACTATAAGGCAGTTTCCCGGTTACTTGATATTTTTTTCAGGCACTACACTAAAATTCTATTATCAACTATATCAAAGGCCACAGAGATCAAGCATGATAAGAATTTATATACCCCTATGGCCATAGCCCTGAACAAACACCAGGGCGGTCTTGGTCCCATAACAAGCCCTAAACTCAGACCGAGTAGACTCAAGGAAGCCACACCACCTCCAGAGAACATTCATCTAGGGTATATTTCCCATTTATTTTTGAACAGAACAGATGCAAAAAATATTTATTTACTTCCTGCATGCAGATAATATTTATCATGTAAATAATTCGGTAAAATGTCATGTGGAAGTAAGCTGAGGATACAAATTAACTACTCATTATTTAGTAAGATGTACAATGCTTGTACTTTGACCCTATGCAGTGTTTTAGGAATAAGTCCTGATGACCTTTGAAAAATTAGGTTGAATTCTGCTGAGCTGCGATGATACTTAATTCACAAGGCAACTGCAATGCGCTGACCTAAGGCTGGAATTGTATGAGTTGTTGACTCCAAGGATCATATTCTGTTTGGGAATTATTAACCATCAGAACATTAGTTCCAGTCATTGCACTAACTTAACCTGTGTGTAATTGCATGCAGTTCAGGAATAGCTTTTTCCCATTCTCCAATGTTAGGCAATTTAATTGAATAATTTATAGATTGTTTCCTTTAATTATACAGCCAAAACAAGTGTTGTTTACTGTTATTACTAAGTAGATGATCATTCACTCGGAATATCATTAGTCATTGTGCTGTGTGTGTATTGTTTCCCAGTTTTGTACACTAAGGGCCTTGTATTCAAACGAAAAGTAAAGCAGTTATGGAGCAAAATAAATGAACCCTTGGGGGGAAATAACACTTACTATTCAATGTGAATCTCCAAGATATTGCTTTAGCAAATTTTGTGTGTCTCCTACGGTGAAATCTGTGCCTCCAGAATTACTTATCTTTTGGTTTCCATTAAGCCCTTAGATTTGTGTGATGAGTGATTTCTTTCTAATTAAGTCAGTATTTAAGGGATAGTATTACTTAAAAATTACTATCCCTCATATTGTAGCCCTTAATAAACTGAGTTAAATGACACCAGCAGCATCTCTCAGACCTTTATGGTGTAAGAGATAGCCGCTTTAAAAGTTTCCTCTATCCTGCTGTCAGCGTTCTGCTGCCAGCAGGGGAATCCGGTCCCGGGACAGGCAGAGGCTCTTCAGCAGAGCCGATATCTCGTTATGGAAGGAAAAATGATTAATTGAAACAGTCTTCTATGTGTTCTTGGTAACCAAGCACACATAGAAGACTGTTTCAATTAATCATTTTTCCTTCCATAACGAGATATCGGCTCTGCTGAAGAGCCTCCGCTTGATTCAGAGACCGGATTCTCCTGCTGGCAGCAGAACGCTGACAGCAGGGGAGAGGAAACTTTGAAAGCAGCTATCTCTTAAACCATAAAGGTTTGAGAGATGCTGCTGGTGTCATTTAACTCAGTTTATTAAGGACTCCAATATGAGGAATAGGAATTTTTAAGTAATACTATCCCTTTAGGGTCATCTTTCTGAGTTATGCCACTGTATATCATCACTGAATTTCCTAACACCAGGTATGAGTGTAGCTTCTTGGAAATCTGCTTCAGATAAGCCCTGAAAATATAAGACTTGTATACATCCTCACACAATGTGTGTACAGAAGGTTATGATGAATTGAGGCTCAGCGGCATGTTCCTGCTGGTGTTATCCAACAGTTAGATGATGATTTCAGAAAACTGTATCATCACTGGGTTAAAGTATAATGTCATCTACAGCGGGTGCAATGTGATGTTCCTTATAACAGTTTACTGGGAAGTTGAGCAGACTGTTATCTCCTCCAAGATTTAATGTTTTGATGCATCAACTATTTTGAAAACCAAAGGGGTGGAGACTGAGACATTTTAATTTAATTCATGTTAGGAATCCAACAGGTATGAACCTTATGGCTTTAGAACATTTTCCATCCACACAGGGAGATTCAGGAAAATATGTAGGCAGGAGACTTATTGGATATTTAAAGGGATAGTAATACTTGCAAATTACTAATCCCCATATTGTAGCTTTGTTAAAAAGAAACTTATTGCTCTCAGTGTCATCTCTCAAACCCTTATGGTTTGAGAGATGATAGCGCTCAAAGTTCCCCCCTCCCTCCCCCTTCCCTGACTGAACGCTGATTGCAGGGATATCCGGTATTACTTGCATCAGGCGGCTCTGCAGCATTGCCGAGATCGCGTCTATAAAAAAGAAATCTTTCACTAAAACGGTCTTCTACGTGTGCTTGGTTTGCAAGACCATTTCAGTGAAAAAATATTTTTTTATAAACACGATCTCGGCTCAGCTGCAGAGCCACCTGATGCACATAAGACTATCGTACGACAGCTTCCCCTGCAGTCAGCGTTCAGTCAGGGAAGGGGGAGGGGGGAACTTTGAGCTCTGTCATCTCTCAGACCATAAGGGTTTGAGAGATGACACTGGGGGCAATAGGTTTCTTTTTAACAAAGCTACAATATGGGGATTAGTAATTTGCAAGTATTACTATCCCTTTAAATGCAACACACGACATTTTTTTGTGTAGGTTTTTTTTCTTATTTATAATACACAATGTCTTCAGTTGTTTTTTACTATTTGTATTAAGTTACTAACAATATGTAAATATGTTTTATTTTTTTATCATCGTTTAATAATATTTCGTATTGAGATTTATTCATGATGGTCTTAAAATATTATGGTCTGTGTCCTGTTAGTGTTTTTTCCCTGTTCTGGGGGAAATATCGGTGGTCTAACCTATGTGGATCGTCTGCCTCTCACTGTATGGGAAGGATAAGCTGACAGGCACTTATTAATGCATTCATTTATGTAACAATGTATCATCTAGAGCATTAGAGCATAGGGTAGATTTTTGTTATATACTATAATTGAAAAATATCAGAACTGAACTTGCACATGCATGTAATGAATTTTCCGTCTTTTCTGCAGCTGCACGACTCCGAAGAATGACCTACAAGCAAGGTCTACGTATTTTGCTGGTCTTGCAGCCTTAAAAAAGACATTTAAAGAGATGAAGTACTTATCACTAGAACAGCAATCCAAAAGTTACAAATTGACTACAATACTTTACTGCAGAAATCATTGGGTTTACATGTATTCTATCAGTCATACTTCATTTGACCTGGATCCCTAATACTCAGCAGTTTTTTTGCCTGCCTTTTTATAAAACCCTCTAAACTCCGTGACATCAATTACTTTGAACTCTGCTCTACAGAAGAGTAGCTCAAAACAGGGATATGACATAAAATCAATAAAGAAATGTGGAAAAAGTTAAAACAGGAGAGAGCTCGGTAATATCTCTTATATACTTGCTGAATTTGGCTTATAAGAGTAGAACAATATAGATCCTGACAACAAAAAGTATCTAAAAATTGCTCAGGTTATCAGAGAAAATGGATGCACACTCATGGAATTGAGGGCAGGGCTTTGCTAACTTAAAGGGATAGTAATGTTTCATAATAAAAGCAGCTCTAATTAATCATCATAGTATTTGGACCTTGGAGAGTGTTATTTCAATTCTGTCAGAGTTGTAGTTCAAGAGTAATTCAATGACAAAGTATCCCTCTCCCGCTCCTTTTACTGATGTAACACTGTTCAGCCAGATCAGAAGGGAGGTGCCCAGGTAGATTGCAGAGAGGGACAATCTTCAATTAAGATAAGGGAAAAACCTGAAAAACTTGTCAAGGGGGGGCAGGGCTTTCATTGTTCTCATAGGAAGAAGATTGTCCCCTTCTGTTATCTGTCTGGTCTATGGACTGGATTCCACATCTGAGAAGAGATGGCTTACACTAGGTAAAAGGGGCGGTGGGGGAAACTTTATCATTCAATTCCTCTTGAACCACAACTCTCTCAGTATTGAAATAACACTCTCTACGGTTGAAATACTATGAAGATTAATTGGAGCTGCTGTTTTTGTGAAACATTACTATCCCTTTAAAGAAGCAGTAAACATTTGCTATGCAAAAAATACATTGTAGGGTTTTTCCTGTTGAGTAAAACAAATGTATTTCCCACTGCTGAGAGAGGCATATTTTCATATCATTTAAAGGTGAAACATTAAGCCTTTAAGTGTCAGTGAGGTATCCAACATATTGCACTCACATTGTTAACAGCGTCCCCTAATGATCCTTCTGTTACATTCTCTAAGAGCTGAATCAGTGATAAACAGCTCTCCATAGAATGTTATAGAAACTGCTGAGTAACTTACTGTCAGAACTACATACCTCCCAATATTTCAAATTGCCAAAAAGGGACACTTGTGTTTCAGGGAGTGTTGCTGGGGGCGTGGTTGGTGGGAGAGGCATTACCAAGGCTATTTCATGACCTATTTATACCTCTTTCTGTAACCTAATAAATGACTTAGAAATATTTTATTTACACACATTAATTTATAATAACATATAATGATGTTTAAACTAGCAGTAATGTGAGTTTTATTGCTGTAGAGCAATATGATACACCTATATAAACACCATACCAAACCTCCCAAGTGTCCCTCTTTAAGAGGGACAGTCCCTCTTTTACACCCAAAACCCTCTGTCCCTCTTTCCCACTCTGATGTCCCTCTTTTTAGGAGATCTGACTGAGTGGTGTGTAGATAAGTGTATCATACTGTTCTACAGCAATATAACTTGCATTATTGTTTGTTTAAATGTCAGTATACGTGTTTATAAATTCGTCTGTGTAAATAAAATACTTTGGTCTTGTTATAAGTCATTTATTAGGTTACATAAAGAGGTATGAATAGGTCATGAAATAGCCTAAAAATCCCCAGTAATGCCCCGCCCACCAGCCACGCCCCCAGCAACACCCCCTAAAACACAAGTGTCCCTCTTTGGCAATTTGAAATGTTGGGAGGTATGCCATACAGTCTGATCTCCTAAAAAGAGGGACATGAGGGTGGGAAAGAGGGATTTGGATCTGAAAGAGGGTCTGTCTCTCCTAAAGAGGGGCACTTGGGAGGTATGGAACTTTCACAGGTAATCACACTGTAATTCACTTCCTGACAGTTTGAACTGTTATAATTTTTGAATAAAGAAACTGACAGCAGGTGGTGTACATCTGTTTTACTCAGCAAGAAAACCCTATAACATATACATTCCAAATTTATATTTAAAATAACTCCTTGCTATGTCTAACAGTAATATCTAGATTAAAGGGCAGGGTGGTTCATTTAAAACATAAAACAACTGTTCAATAAAATACATAGTGCATCAGATTCTTGTAGAGTTGTGCCTCTTGTTAATTTTTTGGTAAAAGTTTTTATTGGCATTTCCAAGATTGACATAAAGAAATATATAGTTACATATAGTTACAATTCTTGCAAGAATATAATGCCATAAGTATAACCTGTATACACAATACATAAAGATGTTATGTCAGAATGAACTCATCTCTCTTAAAGGGATAGTAATACTTAAAATGTAAAAAAAATATGTTGTAGGGTTTATCCCCCTGAGTAAAACAAGAGTACTCCCACTGCTGAAAGGTGTTTCATTCAAAAGTTATTAATTTTCAAAGTTGAATTTTTTAGATGCAATATCACAGTGGCCTGAAATTGTACAGTAGCGCTGTTGCTACACGATCCTATGGACAGCTCTGGTCCCGGGACCATAAATCTCCATAGGACTGTGTACTTTTGAATGAAACACCTTTCAGCAGTGGGAGTACTCTTGTTTTACTCAGGGGCATAAACCCTATAACATATTTTTTTACATTTTAAGTATTACTATCCCTTTAATAACTATAGAAAAGTTTTATCTTCAGTCAAGTCTTTGTCTGAATGAAATTCACAAAGATCGGCCAAAGAAAGATATAAAGAGGAAAAAAAAACTAGAAAGAACAAAACAATAATTAAAGGATAAACAAGGTATATACGATACAGTAGGACTATAATACTCAAGGTGATAATAGTATTGCACTGGCATTAGAGTATTCATATTATTAATGAAATAAAATGCAAGCAGGGCACTGGGTTGTATATCTAGGGGCATTAGTAGCAGAAAAAGGGAAGTGGTCATGTCACTCTACAGATCTCTAGTTAGACCTCACCTAGAGTATTGTGTACAGTACTGGAGACCCCAACTCCAGAAAGATATAGGTGCTCTAGAGAAAATTCAGAGAAGGGCTACTAAAATGGTGACTGGTTTACAGGAAAAGAAATATCAGGATAGACTAAAGGATCTGAAAATGTATAGCCTGGAGGAGAGAAGAGAGAGAGAGGGATGTGATAATAATAATAATCATTTGTGATTTTTTATAGCACTTTTCTCCCTGTGAGACTCAAAGAGCTTTACAAATATACAAACAAACATAAAAATTAAGAGTTCCTTATGGTCAGATGAGTTCACATGGGATTCAACAAAGTGCAGGAGGGAAGTTCATTTCAAAGGAGTAAAACTGTTACAACAAGAGGCCATAGTCTAAAACTAGAGGGACACAGGTTTAGATGTAATGTTAGAAAGTTTTATTTCACTGAGAGGGTAGTAGATAAGTGGAATAGCCTACCAGCAGAAGTGGTAGAAGTTAATAGTGAAGGAATGTAAGCATGCATGGGATAGGCATAAAGTTTTTCCTGAACGTAAGACAAGACCAAGGACCAAATAAGGTTTCCGGTTATTACAGTAGGAAAAATGGGCGACTAGATGGGCTGAACGGTTCTTGTCTGCCATCAAATTCTATGTTTCTATGTTTAAATGTCAAAGTATTGAGAAATTTACCTCATGATCAATGCCTATCAATATAATCTATCCATGGTTGTCACACTGCTTTAAAGGTAAAGTTGCCATCATGGTGGAGTAGTGTGCCTCTTTAACCCCCTTCCCTTAAGGAACACACTGATCCTTTCAGATGAGCCGGGTATACATGACCTGTTATGCGTACAGGAGCGCCACCTTGAGGTCTGAGAGAGATCGATCCAGTCTTGGAACTGTCAATTGTAGACCCTGTTTTTACTTACAGCGCTTCTGCAGAAACTCTGTAAGTAAAATGTATGTGACGCGCTTTGACCATCACCGGTCCTTACTGTAAAAAACGCGTGATGGACATAGGACGTCACATGAGCCTTAAGGGGTTAATTTCTATTAACTTAGCTGCTTTCACACACAAAAAATTCCATCTTTATGCTGCTT
Source organism: Rhinophrynus dorsalis (assembly GCA_037306005.1). NCBI lineage: Eukaryota > Metazoa > Chordata > Amphibia > Anura > Rhinophrynidae > Rhinophrynus > Rhinophrynus dorsalis. The sequence goes on from CM074720.1 coordinate 547,072,584, forward strand.
ACACCAAGAGGAGGGCAATGGGCCCTGGTTTGATTCTGTTCCTGTCCTCCTTGTATCATGATATTTACTAACCAGGAGCAGAGGGAGTGAATCCATTTTGGGGAACTTTCAATTGCCCACTATGATTCAGTTGGTTTTAGGGCTGCAACTAATGATTATTTTCATCATAGTTGGCCGATTAATTTTTCGATTAATCAGATAAAAATAGAAAAAATGAAATACCATTTTTTTTTTTTACTAATTTTTGTTGTACATGTATTCTGACTCTGGCAGACTGGCAGCAAGGAGCGGTGTCAGTGGTTCGGATTAGGAAGATCGTCTTTCCTCCTTCCAAATTCCGATTTTGTGTTGGGGCCTTGGGGAAATGTGGCAACTCACTGGCAAAGTGGCATGCGGGCCTGCGGCACCGTGACCACAGTGACCCGCACAGACAGTGACGGCAAATTGCGGCAATCACGGGCAGCAATGTGGCATACATAAAGAAGTGTGTGTATACTTGTCTTTAAATTATACTGTTAGTGTTATGCTCGCTGTCCCTGCCACCCTCAGCCTTAATGAAGGCAGGCATGCAGCATGACAGCAGGGGCCGTGCAAGGGCAATATAAAACTGAGAGGCCTCAGTGCCTCACAGAGCCGTGCACAGTGCACACACATGCGGTCGCGAGTGGGCCCTTACACGGTTGCAGAGGAGTGAGACATGTTAACAGGGGAGTCAGACATAATTGGCGGTGGCGGCACTGGTGGGCCCCCCTCGGTCGCGGGCCCTCGATCCGTGACCAAATGCCCGAATGATCAGTTCTCCCTGGCTGCAACTAATCGATTATGAGTTTCGTTGACAACGATTCTCATGATAGATTTTTATCCATAATATCGATTAGTTGTTGCAGCCCTAGTTGGTCTGTTCCATAATTGCGCCTCTTTGTCTTACTGAATCGTACCTTTGGTGTACAAGTGACTTGGGATCAACCGAGTCACCATTCTCTTACAGAAATACACAGCCAAGATAGAAAATAGACCGTTCAGCTATAAAAGCCAATATGGTGCAATTTTTTAACCCCCTAAGGGTTAAATCCTTTCTCCATTAAGACTACACACAGGATCAATAGCTTGGATGCTTGCAGTTCAGAGTCTTCTCCCACCAGTCTGATTTAGTTCCTGTCTCTGTACACGGCGCTCCCCCTCTGGGCACACTCTGCACTGTAACAGGGTGTTCGTTAGACCTCATCTAGAATATGGAGTACAGTTTTGGGCGCCAGTTCTTAAAAAATACATTACTGAACTGGAAAAAGTGCAGAGATGTGGAACAAAACTGATAAAAGGATGGAGGATCTGAGTTATAAAGAGAGACTAGCCAAACTGGGTTTGATTACATTAGAGAAGAGACGTCTAAGGGGTGATATGATTACCACTTACGAATACATTCAAGGTCAATACAAAGAACTAGCCATTGAATTATTTACACATTATTTACGAGAGGTCATCCATTAAGACTAGAGGAAAGCTGCTTTTGACTAAAACAAAGACATGGATTTTTTTTTACAATAAGGGCAGTAAAGATATGGAATTCTTTGCCTCAGATGTTGTGCTTGCAGATACTTGAACTGCTTTCAAAAAAGTAATGGATACCTATCTAGCTCAGAACAATATTAAGAATTATGACAGTTGGCTGCAATGCAGATAGACTGTTGATCAGGGAAATAATATCTGACTGCCATTTGGAGTCAGGAAGGATTTTTTTTACTCATTTGGAGGTTAACTGGATATGGCTTCAATGTTTTTTTTTTTTTTTGCCTTCCTCTGGATCAACGGGTATTTTTGTCATGGGCTGGACTTGATGGACACATGTCGTTTTAACTTTATTTTATTTTGTAGGCATTAAAAAAACATGAAGAATGATATGTCTTATCTCTCAATCCTTTATGGTTTATTAGATATTCACAAGCAAAGTTTCCCCTCCCGCCCCTTTTACCTAGTGTAAGACATCTCTTCTCAGATGTGGAATCCAGTCCATAGACCAGACAGATAACAGCAGGGGACAATCTTCTTCCTATGAGAACAATGAAAGCCCTTCCCCCCCTTGACAAGTTTTTCAGGTTTTTCCCTTATCTTAATAGAAGATTGTCCCTCTCTGCAGTCTTCCTGGGCACCTCCCTTCTGATCTGGTTGAACAGGGGGGGGATACTTTGTTTGTGAATATCTCTTAAACCATAAAGGTTTGAGAGATAAGACATATCATTCTTCGTGTTTTTTTAATGCCTACAAAATAAAATAAAGTTAAAACGAAGTATTACTATCCCTTTAAACACTTTTTTCCTGTATCCTCTCTAATCTAAATCTAATTTGTAATTCCTGTGCTTGTATTTTAAAATCATCCATTGAAGAACACAGTCTCCTGATTTTCAGTATTGCCCAATCGGGATACCTTCAATAAGGGGACATGGATGGGCACTCTTGGCTAATAGTAAAAGGTTAGTGGCAGTTTCTTTTCGATACACCATGGTTATCAATTCATTATCTTTCTCGAGTTTGGTTTTACTATCCAGAAAAGAAATTTAATTCCTCTGAATCTGAGGTGACTAATCCTATATAATAATTCGCTAAGTGTGTGTTTGTCAGAAAGACGGCTGTGTGAGCTGCAGTCATGTGCAGTACAGACTGCCCACTCGAAGGCTGATAACAGAATGGGGCTCTGAATTCAGACTGTGGTCCTCTCTGCGCACCATTGCTGGGTGGCCCGTGTTGTTACGATTACCCAGAGAAGTTCAGGAGTCAGCACGGTTAGTTAATGCAATATATTAACAAATGGCATAAGGAAGATATATACAATATATACATTAGGAATAAGCACAGGGTAATAGCCAGCAAGCCTGCTATCAGAAATAATAGGTTGCAATGCTAAACCACTGTGCTGGAGACTAGGCCTTAGCCACACTGTAAGTCTCAGCTGGAACCAGGAACAGGAACCCAGGATCTTGATCTGACGAGGAATGAGGTCTGACTCAGCCTGCAGTCATAAGGAAATATCACTGACTCACACCTGGAGCCAGTAAGGGCGAATACTGACTCATGTCTGCAGTCAGTAGGAGCGAATTCTGACTCACGTCTGCAGTCAGTAGAAGAAAGGTGAAAACTTACTCACGCCTGCAGTCAGCTATGAAAGTCTACCAGAGCTCCAGGCCCACACTAGATTGGGTGTCTGATCACCAGGGAAAAAGACGAAAGAATAGTCAGACAGAGCCACAAGTCAGCACCAGAGGGGGTAGTCAGACAAGCTGGGTCATACACAGTTCAGGTAGTCAGCCAGAGCCACAAGTCTGCAATAGATTGGATGTCCACTATTAGGGGTTAGGCAAAAGAATAGCCAGACAGAACCACAGGTCAGCACTAGAATGGATGGAAGACTAGCCAGGTCATACACGGAGCCCAAGGTAACAGAACTGCTATGAACAACAACGCAAGGGCAACTGAGTCAGGCCTCAGTCTGCCCTTTAAACCCCTCCACAGGAAGTAGGAAGAGCAGCTCAGAGGGAGGAAGTAGGAAGTTGGTAGGAGGAGACTACAGGAAGCAAACAGATAAAACAGAGGCCTGCAGCATGCTTGAAGCCTAGTGCCTGCAGATGATGCTGAAGTCTAGGTAAGCTGTAACACATGTACACGGGCTCTTCAACTAGTAGGTTATGTTTGTCCAAATTTAACCTATTTAACCGCTACTACTGTTAATCCAGCATTATACAATAATAACTTGTCTTGATTCCTATTCCCAATACCTCTTTTTTCAATACTAAATGCATTGAGTCACTCCTGTTCTTCTATATATTTTCAGCAGGATAACCCAACCACTAATTATTCTGTAATCATGAGTCACTGATCATCCACTCCTTGTCTGACCAGTTACTGAATATCAGTATCTGGCATGTACAAGAGATCACTGTGTTTTTAAACTTCCTTTTGCCCTAGGGCTGAGGTTCCACTTTTATTAGTTGCTACATGTTGCAGGTGTATGGTCTTTCTGAACACTAAGCTTGGTGGTTTTGTGGTTTGCACAATCACTTATTACCTATGGTGCTAATGTATAGACATAAACAATACTTCAAAAACAAAAGAAAGGGATACACCTGGACTGGGCAGTCAGAGTCTTTAGATGCTTGTTCACTTGTTGCCTGCCGTTCTCTCATGAACATCTGGTATCTGCTCCCCACCAATATATGCAATAAAGTACAAAAAAGAGAGAAGGCACACACAAGTGTAGACTGCTTCAAATTCAATGAAATTTGACCTCCACCATGTTGAATAGACAATTGCCCACTTCACCGTGCTTGCAACACCCGGCATCTCCCGGATTCTGCTGTAGCTAGACATGTCCATGATGTACACGATGGAGATATGACATGGTTACAGTTCATGGGCATAGAGAAAATACATTTGCCTTGGAGAGGGGGAGATATCAATCGACTTTTGGAGGAGTGTGAAGCCTTTTGGATTTTAACCCTGAGGACTAGGGTTCCAAATGGGTTGTATGCTGAATGGGATATTGCACATATTTCAATGAGTTGTGAGTTGTGAGTTTCAGTGAGTTGTTATTAGTGGAGTGGAGGTTATAGTTAGTATGGAGATCTGCAGGGATCATACTGCTCAGGTGGTGTGGAATAGTCAGAGAATTGTTAGTAGTGGAGTGGAGGTTATAGTTAGTATGGAGATCTGGAGTGATCATACTGCTCAGGTAGTGTGGAATAGTCAGTGACTTGTTAGCAGTGGAGGTTATAGTTAGTATGGAGAGCTGGAGTGATCATACTGCTCAGGTATTGTGGAATAGTCAGTGAGTTGTTAGTAGTGGAGGTTATAGTTAGTATGGAGATCTGGAGTGATCATACTGCTCAGGTAGTGTGGAGTAGTCAGTGAGTTGTTAGTAGTGGAGGTTATAGTTAGTATGGAGATCTGGAGTGATCATACTGCTCAGGTAGAATGGAATAGTGAGTGAGTTGTTAGCAGTGGAGGTTATAGTTAGTGTGGAGATCTGGAGTGATCATACTGCTCAGGTAGTGTGGAATAGTCAGTGACTTGTTAGCAGTGGAGCGGAGGTTATAGTTAGTATGGAGATCTGGAGTGATCATACTGCTCAGGTAGTGTGGAGTAGTCAGTGAGTTGTTAGTAGTGGAGGTTATAGTTAGTATGGAGATCTGGAGTGATCATACTGCTCAGGTAGAATGGAATAGTCAGTGAGTTGTTAGCAGTGGAGGTTATAGTTAGTGTGGAGAGCTGGTGTGATCATACTGCTCAGGTAGTGTGGAATAGTCAGTGAGGTGTGAGCAGTGGAGTGGAGGTTATAGTTAGCATGGTGATCTGGAGTGATCATACTGCTCAGGTAGTGTGGAATAGTCAGTGAGTTGTTAGTAGCGGTGGTTATAGTTAGTATGGAGATCTGGAGTGATCATACTGCTCAGGTAGTGTGGAATAGTCAGTGAGTTGTTAGCAGTGGAGGTTATAGTTAGCATGGTGATCTGGAGTGATCATACTGCTCAGGTAGTGTGGAATAGTCAGTGAGTTGTTAGTAGTGAAGGTTATAGTTAGTGTGGAGATCTGGAGTGATCATACTGCTCAGGTAGTGTGGAATAGTCAGTGAGTTGTTAGCAGTGGAGGTTATAGTTAATATGGAGATCTGGAGTGATCATACTGCTCAGGTAGTGTGGAATAGTCAGTGAGTTGTTAGCAGTGTAGTGGAGGTTATAGTTAGTATGGAGATCTGGAGTGATCATACTGCTCAGGTAGTGTGGAATAGTCAGTGAGTTGTTAGCAGTGGAGGTTATAGTTAATATGGAGATCTGGAGTGATCATACTGCTCAGGTAGTGTGGAATAGTCAGTGAGTTGTTAGCAGTGTAGTGGAGGTTATAGTTAGTATGGAGATCTGGAGTGATCATACTGCTCAGGTAGTGTGGAATAGTCAGTGAGTTGTTAGCAGTGGAGGTTATAGTTAATATGGAGATCTGGAGTGATCATACTGCTCCGGTAGTCCGGTAGCTTTCCAGAGAAGTGGTTGTATATTAAGCAAGAAAGGTGAAGGGTACATCTAGATTCCAGTGTTAATCAATTTAGTTCTTTAAACATATCACAGTGATGGGTAGTGTAATTACATTGGAATATAAAATGGAATAATGACTTGTACAGTGTCTCAATTTTTCCAAGATAGATTTGCGGAGCAAGAGCATGTACTACGTCCCCATAGACTGACTCACATTAACATCCATTGAACAATACATTTTCTTACCAATAAAGCTTCTTCTAATGCAGTGAAAGCCTGGGGACTTCAAAAAACATCTCTAGTAGTGTTGAGCGAGCACCCCGATGCTCGGGTGCTCTGACCGAGCACCCCCTGAGGCTCGAGTGCTCGGCCGAGCACCCGAGCCCCATTGAATCCAATGGGGCGACACGAGCATTATACCAGGCACCCCCTGCTCTGATGAGGGGAGGGTGCCTGGTCAATGCCCCCCTTCATCTCCGCTATGCCCCCTTCATCTCCGAATGCCCCCTTCAGCTCCGCAATGTCCCCCTTCATCTCCGCTATGCCCCCTTCATCTCCGCTATGCCCCTCTTCCACAATGTCCCCCTTCATCTCCGCTATGCCCCTCTTCCACAATGTCCCCCTTCATCTCCGCTATGCCCCTCTTCCACAATGTCCCCCTTCATCTCCTCTATGGCATAGAGGAGATGAAGGGGGACATTGTGGAAGAGGGGCATAGCGGAGATGAAGGGGGACATTGTGGAAGAGGGGCATAGAGGAGATGAAGGGGGACATTGTGGAAGAGGGGCATAGCGGAGATGAAGGGGGACATTGTGGAAGAGGGGCATAGACTCTATGCCCCTCTTCCACAATGTCCCCCTTCATCTCCGCAATGCCCCCTTCATCTCCGCAATGCCCCCGTACCTCCAGTCCCTGGTGGTCCAGCGGAGCGTCTTCAGATCTGTGCCTCTTCCGGCACAGATCCCCGCCACCCGAACATGGCGGGCGAGCAGATGGCGGTACTCGACGAGTACCGCCATGTGCCGAGCAGAGCGATGCTCGAGCCGATCCGAGCATCGGCCGAGCACGCTCGCTCAACATTAATCTCTAGGAATTAGAGGTGGCGATTTAGACAAGATACTCATGAGCTGTGAAAATAAATGGATTTTTCTGTTGAATACAATGTCCCCAATGGGATTTAATAATAAAGAGATTAAATTAACTGTACGTCAATAATTGATACGTTCAAAAACATTTTCATTGTTTAAATATTCAAGTTCACTTATTGTGGACAGTCTACAAATGTTGTTGTCTTTTTGTTTGCTTCAGTGTTTCTTGTGTATTAATCCTTTGAGTGCCAGAGGGGTAGACAACGCATTGCAAAGTAATGTGTTGTGTACCCCTCTGGCACTCAAAGGGTTATACCTTCACCTGGCAGCAGTTTATAATACATAATCACTGTCATGGCTTCCCATAGATCCGCTTATCACATTCAAAATCCTCCTCATTACCTTCAAGGCTCTCCATCACTTGTCCCCGCCTTATATTTCATCTTTGATATCCCACAATATTCCTGGAATTTTGGAAGATGTTATAAAAAAAACTCAGTTGTAAGGTAGAAAATGAGTACACTTTTCAACAAGACACATGAAAGGACCATTAATAATAAAGGAAGCAAATATAGTCAAGTTAATACCTTTATTGGTTAACTAAGAAGATTTAGGATGCAAGTTTTCAAGACCCCTTAGGTCTTCCTTATGCCTGAGGAAGAGACCTAAGTGGTCTTGAAAGCTTGAATTCTAAATCTTCTTAGTTAGCCAATAAAGGTATCAACTTGACTATATTTTCCTCCTTTATTTCTATGGTACCAACTCTCATCTGTTAATGATAAAGGACATTGATCAATAGTTAGTGGACATACAAATTGTGAGAAGCTTCTGAGGATGAACAAACAGCACAATGGCCTGTTCTATGGCTAGTCACCTGTAAGAAGCACCACGTTTTAGCTCTCTAGTGCCATTACAGAGCATAAATTCCCACATACATATTAGACTAATCCCGCCCAAAAGGGCAGTCCAGTTCCAAAATGACAGGCAAGTCCCTTCTGCATAGAAACACCAGATAACGCCATACAAACGTTTCTGCCTCATTGGGTCTCTTCAGTGAGTTGCAGCTGGATCCCCTAGACACTGAGATCAAGCAGTCCACGTCTGAATTACCCTTCATTCTTAGGGAAACTCCATAAGAGTATTCAAAATATACATAAAAAAATGTGAGGACGAATAAACAGCACAATGGCCTGTTCTACGGCTAGTCACCTGTAAGAATCATCACGTTTTAGCTCTCGAGTGCCATTACAGAGGAGAAATTCCCACGTACATGTTAAAAGGGCAGTCCAGTTCCAAAATGACAGGCAAGTCCCCTCTGCATAGAAACACCAGATAACGCCATACAGACGTTTCTGCCTCGTTGGGTCTCTTCAGTGAGTTGCAGCTGGATCCCCTAGACACTGAGATCAAGCAGTCCACGTCTGAATTACCCTTCACTCTTAGGGAAACTCCATAAGAGTATTCAAAATATACATAAAAAATGTGAGGATGAATAAACAGCACAATGGCCTGTTCTATGGCTAGTCATCACTCAGAAGCATCCCATTTTAGCTCTCTAGTGCCATTACAGAGAAAGTTCCACAGGCATATAGACTAATCCCACCCAAAAGAGAGGTCCAGTTCTAAAACGCTGGGCAAGTTCCCTCTGCACGGGAACACCAGCTAACCCCAGATGTCCGTTTCAGCCTTGTAGGGCTTCATCAGTGAGGTGTATACAATAATTAGTGGAGAATTAAATAATTCATTGTATGCAAATAGCATTTTACATTAGATTATATTGCCAAGCTATTTCTCCAACAGGTGACAAAATAATTATTTCAATGTTTACAGATATGAATTCTGTGCGTAGCTCCTTATACTTTATTGCACTGAAGATGTGATAATAGCTTCAACTTTAAAGGGATAGTAATACTTTGTTTTATCTTCATTTTATTTTGTAGGCTTTAAAAAAACATGAAGAACGATATTAGTCTTATCTCTCAAACCTTTATGGTTTGAGAGATATTCACAAGTAAAGTTTCCCCTCCCCGCCCCTTTTACCTAGTGTAAGCCATCTCTTCTCAGATGTGGAATCCAGTCCATAGACCAGACAGATAACAGCAGGGGACAATCTTCTTCCTATGAGAACAATGAAAGCCCTGCCCCCCTTGACAAGTTTTTCAGGTTTTTCCCCTTATCTTAATTGAAGATTGTCCCTCTCTGCAGTCTACCTGGGCACCTCCCTTCTGATCTGGCTGAGCAGTGTTACATCAGTAAAAGGGGCGGGAGGGGGATACTTTGTCATTGAATTACTCTTGAACTACAACTCTGACAGTATTGAAATAACACTCTCCAAAGTCCAAATACTACGATGATTAATTAGAGCTGCTTTTATTATGAAACATTACTATCCCTTTAAGAACTCTATAGTAAACTATCTCTCAGATGAACAGTACTGTACAGAACTCAGGCAGCTTTGATGTTTGGCCCATGGAACGTTTGAATGGTAGAATAGCAAACATGCACCAAGCTATAGTAAGTCTGTGGTTAAAAATTAATTTGGGTGTTCACAGTTCTCATTTGGGACACGGCTGTAGCATGTGTTCCGATAAGCTGAATATATTATCAGCTACAAGAACCTAAGGCACTAGTGCCCGGGAGAGGAACTAGATCTGAAAAATGTTAAGTATTGTGTTGAAGCTGAATTTTTAAAGACTTTGGAGTCACTTGCGCTACCGTAGGCACAGAGATGTTATGAAGCAATACTTACTGGCCACAATCCATGAGAACAACAGAAAAGTAGTTCTTAGAACATTTTGGGCCAACTTACCAGTTTATAGCATTTGGACTTTGTGTTTCCCATCAAGTGCACCAACAAAATTTGCAAAGGAGGTATGGTAGTCACACATCATATACTTTTTTAGAATTTTAGGCCCTCCAGCTGCTGCTAGGCAACAACAACATGAATAATGGGAAGCGTGGTCTGGTAAAGAGCAGCTGGAGGGCCTCACATTGCCCAACGCTATCTAAGAATATTCTATGTGGTCTTGCAAGTTTGGGGAGCTATCGTGCTAGTAGTTTATTTATAGGGATAGTAATACTTAATATGTAAAAAAATATATATTGTAGTGTTTATCCCACTGAGTAAAACAAGAGTACTCCCAATGCTGAAAGGTACTTTATTCAAAAGTTGTTACAGCTCAAACTTGGATTTTTTAGGTGCAGTATCACAGTTGCCTGAAATTGTACAGTGGCGCTGTTGCTACACCATCCTATAGCCAGCTCTACATAGGATGGTGTAACAACAGCACCACATGTCACTGTGATAATGCATCTAAAAATCTTCAGGTTTGAGCTTTAATAACTTTTGAATAAAACATTTTTCAGCAGTGGGAGTACCCTTGTTTTACTCTGGGTGATAATCCCTACAACATAGTTTTTTCTATTTTAAATATTGCTATCCTTTTAACATAAAAAAATGAAAAGTTCATTGATGTGAAGGAAGGTCTAGTAGTAAGATGGTTAAAAAATAACTACTTTTACTGCTTTAAATTTTTATATTTTACAGTGTGTGACGGTACCAGTGGACCCCCTGTCTTGGTGTCCCCGTCAGTCCCTGCTTCCTTCAATCCTAAGCAAAGCTGCTCCGCTGGAATATCACAGTTTTACACAATCACCAGTCAAGACTAGTATATTGTGGTTTAGAATCAGTTCTCTTTATTGAATGGAACACACAGCTTATACACATTTACATAGACTCTTATCAAGATCAGCATGTAAACTAGGACTTGTAACAGTGTTTCTACTCTTGACCAATCAGCCACCAACACCCTTATCAAGATAAGCATGCAGATTGGGACTTGAAAAATAGACACTCTTAACTGGCTCATAAATAACCTCCTCTGATTGGTCAAGGAAGCACAGCAGGAATCAATTAACATTCCAAACTTTCCCCAGCACAACACAGACCTGGATATTGTAAGCAAATCCCAACCCCCATTCTCTCTGCACTCTAGCACCCAAATACCTCTTCAGACTTTATAGTATAAACACCACAAACTATTACATTATATCGCACAATATACAATACAATGAGCTAAATTTCAAAGGTTATAGTCCTGGAGGTGAACGTCACCACACGACCCTGTGCTGATTCCCCCAATCAGTCCAAGGGCAGTCCTTTTCTGTGACACCCTGTGCCCATCAAGCAGCAGGAGGAGGCAGGGACACTGGGAAAGCCACTTCCCCATGCATAGAGTCCATAGTCTGTAGGAAGGGGGATGGCCCCCAGGCTCCTCCAGGAGCCAAGGGCCCGGTGGTTCCCGTGACATTTACAGTGACATCTCAAAAGTCAAAGCTATAGTTTTGAGATATGGATTAAAATTAGGAACACAGGCCCATTATTAGGAACACAGGAGTTATCCTGGTGTAAATCAACTGCATGATAGGGGACAAATAAAAAAAAACCTGGTAAATCAAACTGGGCTTTTTTATTTTTTTGAAAACTTTTTATTGAATTTTCAGTTAATTAAGGTAACAAACTTAAGACATCAACGATGAGTATACAGTAGTAACGACATTAAAGAAAATAATAAAAATGTCCGCAAAGCAGCAAAAAACATGACTGGGTTTAGATTCCCATATAGTCTTATCGATGTTACAATTTAACCTCTTTATCACCTCTTTATCACTGCTTAGTGAATCCACCCCTGGTGCAGTAACCAGCTGAGCTATCTCACCAGTAATGTCTTTTATTATGTACTAGTTGAAGAGCCCGTTACATGGGCCACAGTGCCACTGCCAGCCAGTCGCAGGGCAGTCATGCGCAGTAGAGACTGCCCGTGCCACGGCACAGCAATCTCTACTGAGCATGACTGCAGGACGCACAGCAATCTCTACTGAGCATGACTGCAGGACGCACAGCAATCTCTACTGCACATGACTGCAGCACGCACAGTAATCTCTACTGCACATGACTACAGCACGCACAGCAATCTCTACTGCGCATGACTGCGGCACGCACAGCAATCTCTACTGCACATGACTGCACCACGCACAGCAATCTCTACTGCGCATGACTGCAGCACACACAGCAATCTCTACTGAGCATGACTGCAGCACGCACAGCAATCTCTACTGAGCATGACTGCAGCACACACAGCAATCTCTACTGAGCATGACTGCAGCACACACAGCAATCTCTACTGAGCATGACTGCAGCACGCACAGCAATCTCTACTGCACATGACTGCAGCACGCACAGCAATCTCTACTGCGCATGACTGCAGCACACACAGCAATCTCTACTGCGCATGACTGCAGCACACACAGCAATCTCTACTGCGCATGACTGCAGCACGCACAGCAATCTCTACTGCGCATGACTGCAGCACGCACAGCAGTCTCTACTGCGCATGACTGCAGCACACACAGCAATCTCTACTGCACATGACTGCAGCACACACAGCAATCTCTACTACGCATGACTGCAGCACGCGCAGCAGTCTCTACTGCGCATGACTGCAACACACACAGCAATCTCTACTGCGCATGACTGCAGCACACACAGCAATCTCTACTGAGCATGACTGCAGCACGCACAGCAATCTCTACTGCACATGACTGCAGCACGCACAGCAATCTCTACTGAGAATGACTGCAGCACACACAGCAATCTCTACTGAGCATGACTGCAGCACGCACAGCAATCTCTACTGCACATGACTGCAGCACGCACAGCAATCTCTACTGCGCATGACTGCAGCACGCACAGCAATCTCTACTGCGCATGACTGCAGCACGCACAGCAATCTCTACTGCACATGACTGCAGCACGCACAGCAATCTCTACTGAGCATGACTGCAGCACGCACAGCAATCTCTACTGCACATGACTGCAGCACGCACAGCAATCTCTACTGCGCATGACTGCAGCACCACAGCAATCTCTACTGCGCATGACTGCAGCACGCACAGCAATCTCTACTGCGCATGACTGCAGCACGCACAGCAATCTCTACTGCGCATGACTGCAGCACGCACAGCAATCTCTACTGCACATGACTGCAGCACGCACAGCAATCTCTACTGCACATGACTGCAGCACGCACAGCAATCTCTACTGCACATGACTGCAGCACACACAGCAATCTCTACTGCGCATGACTGCAGCACACACAGCAATCTCTACTGCGCATGACTGCATCACGCACAGCAATCTCTACTGCGCATGACTGCAGCACGCACAGCAATCTCTACTGCGCATGACTGCAGCACGCACAGCAATCTCTACTGAGCATGACTGCAGCACGCACAGCACTCTCTACTGAGCATGACTGCAGCACGCACAGCAATCTCTACTGAGCATGACTGCAGCACGCACAGCAATCTCTACTGCACATGACTGCAGCACACACAGCAATCTCTACTGCACATGACTGCAGCACGCACAGCAATCTCTACTGCGCATGACTGCAGCACGCACAGCAGTCTCTACTGCGCATGACTGCAGCACGCACAGCAATCTCTACTGAGCATGACTGCAGCACACACAGCAATCTCTACTGCGCATGACTGCAGCACGCACAGCAATCTCTACTGAGCATGACTGCAGCACACACAGCAATCTCTACTGCACATGACTGCAGCACGCACAGCAATCTCTACTTCGCATGACTGCAGCACGCACAGCAATCTCTACTGCACATGACTGCAGCACGCACAGCAATCTCTACTGCACATGACTGCAGCACGCACAGCAATCTCTACTGAGCATGACTGCAGCACACACAGCAATCTCTACTGCGCATGACTGCAGCACGCACAGCAATCTCTACTGAGCATGACTGCAGCACACACAGCAATCTCTACTGCACATGACTGCAGCACGCACAGCAATCTCTACTGAGCATGACTGCAGCACACACAGCAATCTCTACTGCACATGACTGCAGCACGCACAGCAATCTCTACTGCGCATGACTGCAGCACGCACAGCAATCTCTACTGCACATGACTGCAGCACGCACAGCAATCTCTACTGCACATGACTGCAGCACGCACAGCAATCTCTACTGAGCATGAGAGCAGCACGCACAGCAATCTCTACTGCGCATGACTGCAGCACGCACAGCAATCTCTACTGAGCATGACTGCAGCACACACAGCAATCTCTACTGAGCATGACTGCAGCACACACAGCAATCTCTACTGCACATGACTGCAGCACGCACAGCAATCTCTACTGCGCATGACTGCAGCACGCACAGCAATCTCTACTGCGCATGACTGCAGCACGCACAGCAATCTCTACTGAGCATGACTGCAGCACGCACAGCAATCTCTACTGCGCATGACTGCAGCACGCACAGCAATCTCTACTGCACATGCCTGCAGCACGCACAGCAATCTCTACTGCGCATGACTGCAGCACGCACAGCAATCTCTACTGCACATGCCTGCAGCACACACAGCAATCTCTACTGCACATGACTGCAGCACGCACAGCAATCTCTACTGCGCATGACTGCAGCACGCACAGCAATCTCTACTGCACATGACTGCAGCACGCACAGCAATCTCTACTGCTCATGACTGCAGCACGCACAGCAATCTCTACTGCACATGCCTGCAGCACGCACAGCAATCTCTACTGCGCATGACTGCAGCACGCACAGCAATCTCTACTGCGCATGACTGCAGCACGCACAGCAATCTCTACTGCACATGCCTGCAGCACGCGCAGCAATCTCTACTGCACATGCCTGCAGCACGCACAGCAATCTCTACTGCGCATGACTGCAGCACGCACAGCAATCTCTACTGCACATGACTGCAGCACGCACAGCAATCTCTACTGCTCATGACTGCAGCACACACAGCAATCTCTACTGCACATGACTGCAGCACGCACAGCAATCTCTACTGCGCATGACTGCAGCACGCACAGCAATCTCTACTGCGCATGATTGCAGCACGCACAGCAATCTCTACTGCGCATGACTGCAGCACACACAGCAATCTCTACTGCGCATGATTGCAGCACGCACAGCAATCTCTACTGCGCATGACTTGACTGTGGCAGCGCCAACTCTAAGGATACCCTAGCTCTCACCCGCCTTAAATAACCACACTAACGTGTTACTTAGATAAAATAGGCCACAGTATTTATTAATATCAAAAACCTGTAAAATATTTTAATAACCACAAGTTACCATTTTTCATAATAATAACATTATATATATAACATTTTACGAAATAACATTCTCAAATTTTACAATCTTCACAAAACTTTAACCCCTTAACCATTGATAGTGGGGAGGATCCTTAACACCGCCAGCAATCACTCCATGGGTGTATCCCACTAGCCGACTCACCTTACCAGCACAGTGGGTATCCGTACTCACACGCCTCTATCCACTTCCCAGGGACCCCATGTCCTTGTAGAAGTTAAGCGTCCCATCCCCCAACTTAAAGTGCCAAGGATCCCCCCCTCCGCCGCCCGCTGTGACAATCCTACACCAAAAACACTACAAGACCCTTCAACCCCGCCACCGAAAAGAGACCCCTAGCACCAAAAAAAAGGAGGAAGGGAGGGACCACCTTTCCGCTGGTCAGCAGCAAAGAGGAGGAAGCCCACCCCTTCCCCCCCGACTAACCTACCCTACGCACTTCCTCTGCGTGGCTAGCCCAGTCAGGTCCCTCTCCTCCTAGCTGCGCCCTGGCTCTGAGGGCTACTGAGGCGTTACACACATTTAAGTGAATTATTATGGACTAGTTGAGCAGCCCGTTACACGGGCCACAGTGCCTCTGGCAGCCGGTCGCGGGGCAGTCACATGCAGTGGAGACTGCCCGCGCCTCGGCTGATACAGAGCTGTACGCTCCTGCGGAGCGCCCAGCTCTGTATCAGCCACGGCGCGGGCAGTCTCTACTGCGCATGACTGCCGCACGCGCAGCAGTGTCTACTGCGCATGTCGGGCGTTACACACAACTTGGCGAATTATTATATAGGATAACTAGAGCAATACACAACTTTTATTTCCTGAAAGGTATTTGTATATACTCACAACTGGTGCCATTTTTTTTTTTATAATCCCCTCTATGGGAGAACTTGATTCATAAACTACAGTTTTCTATAACAAGTGATACGGACAGGACTACCTCGTAACCTCAACAGAAATTGTAGTTTAATGTAAAAAGAGTAACTAAATAATGTAAGAGTATTTGGATTAGTCATCTCTCTGCATACCCAGGAGTAAAAACCTGGCAATGTATATATATTTTCAATGAAATAAGTTTACGGCTTCTTTAGAGGAATTGCAATGCTGTAGTTTAAACTAATGGAGTAGCAATGTTTTATTTAATGTTACTTATTTTTGTAGCGTACATTGATACATATAAATTATTGCCTTACATATACATTATTGGCTTACATATGAATTATTGGCTTACTTTTTTAACCCATTCAGTGCATTGCAACACAATTCACTGGATACCTTTCTGGCACTTAGAGGGTTAAATGATACAGCATTAATTTGTGACTTCCATTTCAGTTCTTCCATTTTTCTGCCATGAACCCCTTCCATGTGTAGGCTATGCAAACCAGCGCTCTGCTTGAGATCATGGTAAACACGAGACAGGTCTAAAACAGGAAGTGAGTAGATGGAGGTGGTTCGAAATAAAATGCAGAAGTGTCTGTACTGCATCAGTGATACAAGGGGGGAGGAGACATGGGCTAGATTCACTAAGCGATGATAAAGTGGAGATGACTTCTCCAGTTTATCACTTCTCCAGTTCCTATGTTATTCTATGGAGCCTATGCACTAAGATCTGCAAAGTTAAAGAAATGTTAGTGAATAGGCTCCATAGAATAAAGGAGAAGTCAACTTTATCACTGCTTAGTGAATCTCCCCCCTGGACTCTTCTTTCTACTTTGCTCCAAGTGCAGTATGCCCTGTAAGTTCCCAGATTATCTATGGAAGGCAATTACTGGGGCATACTGTAGTACTAATTCAACGCATCACGTGTATGTCTATTTTTACTTATATAGCTCCAAAGGGTGTACTTAGCACTTTACAGTTTACATTTAGTATAGAAAGGTCATCCATTAAAACTAGAGGAAAGGCGCTTTTGACTAAAACATAGGCAGGGATTCTTTACAGTAAGGGCGGTAAGGCTATGGAATTCTTTGCCTCGGGATGTTGTGCTTGCAGATAATGCAGCTGCATTCAAAAAAGCAATGGATGCCTATCTAGCACAGAACAATATTGACAATTATGACAGATGGCTTCAAAGCAGATAGGATATTGATCCGGGGAACTATTTGACTACCAGTTGGAGTCAGGAAGGAATAATTCCCCCCCCCCACACACACACACACACACACTTGGGACTAGATTGGAAATGGCTCCAGAGGGTTTTTTTTTTTGCCTTCCTCTGGATCAACAGGGGTGTTATTGGCATGGGCTGGACTTGATGGACGCATGTCTTTTTTCAGCCTTATCTACTATGTTACTATGTTACAATAAGTGTAGCAATTAAGAGGTTATACAGACAATTATCATAATGGGAACATTAGGTGATCATACATTAGGATAGGAGGTCCCTGCCCTGTAGGGCTTACAACCTAAGTATAGGATGGGTGACATAAGGATACAATCAGGTAGAGGAGGAAGTGCAATTTTTGACAGTTCTGAGATAAGGTTTACATATTGTGGTAATGCTACATTTTACCTTGGATTTGAAGTTGTTGAGGGTTGAGACTTGGTCGGTGCTGGTTGGTAGGGAGCATCAAGAGGAGAAGCCTTTCGGTCGAGATACAGCGATAGAGGTTAAAGGATCAGAGAGTTGTCCACCATACTTGGTGCGAAGAGGACGTGCAAATATATGACGGGATATCAATGATGAAATATAGAATGGGGATGAGTATTGGAGAGCCTTGGGACCTTGAAACTTTTAAATCTGTTTTTCTAAAAGTTATATTTTGCATAATAGCTCAAATGTTTTAACCCCTTGAGTGCCAGAGGGGTACGAAACGCATTGCAAAGCAATGCGTTGCGTACCCCTCTGGCACTCAAAGGGTTAATCAGAGATTCACTCATGACTAACCCAACTGCTCAAGCAACTGGTTTATTCCCAAAATTGCTCACTTTTGGGTTATGGATATGCCTTTCAGGTATCTAATGCAAGAAATAAGTTTTCTAAAATTATACTTATCAGTGGTGTACCTGAAAATTAATTTTGTACTCGAGAGAATGTTGACAAGCATTAAATAGGAATATATTATAAAAAGTATACTTAATTACTTATTCGTTTTAGAGCCATTCATTTTAGTCTTGCTGTGCAATTTTCCCGACTCTGCAAGCATCTGTAACGATTTCACAATCGCTTTCATAAGATAAACAGCTTGTGTCTCTTCTCATTATTGGAATAGAGAGATGTCACCGTTTAATGCTATCCAGGAGGTCATGGTATGGATGGTTAAGGCCTGTCTGCCTTTATCAACATGTTAATCAGTAAGGGACCAAAGTGTGCAGTAATTTTAATTAGAAATATGGCATTTTAGATGAATGTTACGATCAACTTAAAAAACGAGAGCATTTTACTTTAGGGCAACGCATGTTTATTAACTCCTTGTGGACCAGCTGAGATCGCAACTCAGTGCAGCATTTCAAATAGATTTCCACGGACAGCTTTTTCCCTGGACAGTCACAATAGAGAGCGTCACTCACTAAGGTCCATAGTACCATTTAACACACCAGTGGAACATCTCGTATGATGGACTTAAAGGGATAGTAGTGTTTCACAAAAACAGCAGGTCCGATTAATCTTCATAGCATTTGGGCCATGGAGAGTTTTAGTTCAATGCTGTCAGAGTTGTAGTACAAGAGTAATTGAATGATAAAGTATACCCCTCCGCCCCTTTTACCTAGTGTAAGCCCCCTCCCCTCAGGTGTGGAATCTGGTCTCTTGACCGGACAGGTCACAGCAAGGGACAATCTTCTTACTGTGATCATAAGGAAAACCCTGCCCCCTTGACAGGTTTTTCAGTTTTTCCCTTACGATCACTGAAGATTGTCCCTCTCTGTGATTCATCCGGACAGTCTTGCTGCTCTGAGGTGAGCAGTGTTACATCAGTAAAAGGGGCGGGAGGGGATACTTTATCATTCAATTACTCTTGTACTACAACTCTGACAGTACTGAAATAACACTCTCCATGGGGAAAATAATATGAAGATTAAGTGGAGCTGCTTTTATTGTGAAACATTTCTGTCCCTTTAAAGATAAACGTCTACAGCAGGATAGATAATCACTAGATGGAAATACTAAATGAAGCCAAAAAAAATAAGCAATATAAATATGTGGAGAGGATCAAAACCTATGGATCCAGTGCACTATGATTTCTTCAGTTTTGGATATCTTAGTGCACAGGCTCCACAGAATAACACAGGAATTGGAGAAGTGATATCACTGGAGAAGTAATCTCTACTTTATCACCTCTTTATTAGTGATGAGCGAGCACCCCAATGCTCGGGTGTTCGGGTGCTCTGACCGAGCACCCCCTGAGGCTCGAGTGCTCGGCCGAGCACCCGAGCCCCATTGAAGTCAATGGGAGGACTCGAGCATTACACCAGGCACCCCCTGCTCTGATGAGGGGAGGGTGCCTGGTCCATAGGAAAATGGCAGAAAAGGATGGAAACACCACAGAAATGGTTCAGGGACAGCATAGGGAGGATGTCTGGATGCATCTTGGACTCCAACATCGCTGCTGGGAACGATCTTTCGCCCGTAGTACGCCATTTTTACAGACTGACCGTAAAACACACAAAAAGGAAAATAAAAACGACTTTAGGCGAAAAATTCTTACCAAACAGTATTTGCTGTATATTTACTTGTATATCATCTGCAAATTCTCCCAAAAATTTCCTCGATTTTTCTGAACTGAGGCCATGATTAAGAGGGAAACGTGCGCAGAGGCAAATTCTCCCAAAAATTTCCTTGATTTTCAGAACTGAGGCCATGATTAAGAGGGAAACGTGCACAGAGGCAAATTCTCCCAAAAATTTCCTTGATTTTCAGAACTGAGGCCATGATTAAGAGGGAAACGTGCGCAGAGGCAAATTCTCCCAAAAATTTCCTTGATTTTCAGAACTGAGGCCATGATTAAGAGGGAAACGTGCGCAGAGGCAAATTCTCCCAAAAATTTCCTTGATTTTATTGAACTGAGGCCATGATTAAGAGGGAAACGTGCTCTGAGCTGACCATCTAAAACATTATGGGTAAGGGTCTGCTGCAGAGCTGACCATCCTAAACATTATATGCGAAGGCCCGCTAGTGAGCTGACGCTATAAAACATTATATGAGAGGGCCCGCTAGAGAGCTGACCCAATAAAACATTATATGAGAAGGCCCGCTGGTGAGCTGACCTATATAAAAATTGTCAAACAGGGCCCGCTGGTGAGCTGGCCCTATATAAAAATTATATCACAGGGCCCGCTGGTGAGCTGGCCCTATATAAAAATTATAGCACAGGGCCCGCTGGTGAGCTGGCCCTATATAAAAATTATATCCCAGGGCATATGGAAGAGGAGGAGGAGGATAAGAAGATTAAGAGTCAACCATATACCCGTTTTTTGGGTGGAAGGGGTGAATGGGAATACAGAGTATTCCCATCATTGTAAATAACATATATAAAGTGAGTTTATGTTCCCCCGGGGCTTTCCTCCAGTGGAGTGGAGAAGTCAGGGGAAATCCAGGCCTTGTTCATTTTTATAAGTGTCAACCTATCAGCATTGTCGGTGGAAAGGCGGATACGCTTATCTGTTATGATGCCACCAGCAGCACTAAATACCCGCTCAGACAGAACGCTGGCGGCAGGGCAGGCCAGCACCTCCAAGGCGTAGAGTGCCAGTTCATACCACGTGTCCAGCTTGGACACCCAGTAGTTGTAAGGCACAGAGGGATCATTGAGGACGCTGACACGGTCTGCTACGTACTCCTTCACCATCTTCCAAAACTTTTCCCTCCTTGTGACACTAGGCTGCGCATCAGGGTGAGGGTGCTGGCGGGGTGTCATGAAGGTGTCCCACGCCTTGGAGAGTGTTGCCCTGCCTTTCTCGGAACTGCTGTGTGCTCCCCTTTTCTCCCCTTCTCGGTTGGCCAAGGTAGCACGTACTCTGCCGCCAGCGTTGTCAGATGGAAAATTTTGGAGCAATTTTTCAACAAGAACCTTCTGGTATTGCACCATTTTGCTTGTCCTCTCCACCGGAGGAATGAGAGATGAGAAATTCTCTTTGTAGCGGGGGTCCAGAAGGGTGAACACCCAGTAATCCGTGTTGTCTAAAATGCGTGTAACGCGTGGGTCACGGGAAAGGCAGCCTAACATAAAGTCAGCCATGTGTGCCAGAGTACCAACAGTCAAGATTTCGCTGTCCTCACCAGGAGGATGACTCTCAATATCCTCATCCTCTTCCTCCTCTTCTGCCCACCCACGCTGAAGAGATGGAACTAAAGTTCCATGGCTACCCTCTGTAGCGGAGGCAACCGTGTCTTCCTCCTCCTCCTCCTCCTCCTCCGCCTCCTCCAATTGTCGCTGAGAAGACGAAGTGAGGGTGCTCTGGCTATCACCTTGTGTAAGCTCTTCCTCCCCCATTTCCACCTCTTCCACATGCAAAGCGTCGGTTTTAATTGTGAGCAGCGAGCGTTTCAGTAGACACAGAAGTGGGATGGTTACACTGATAATAGCGTTATCGCCGCTCACCATCTGTGTCGATTCCTCAAAATTGCGTAAAACCTCACAGAGGTCTGACATCCATTCCCACTCCTCACTTCTGATTACAGGAAGTTGAACGGAGAGGCGACGACCGTGTAACAGCTGGTACTCCACTACTGCCCTCTGCTGCTCACAAAGCCGGGCCAACATATGGAAGGTGGAGTTCCAGCGCGTGCTCACGTCACACAGCAGCCGGTGAGCTGGCAATTGTAAGCGCTGCTGCAGCTTCAACAGGCCGGCCGAAGCTGTAGATGACTTACGGAAATGTGCACACACGCGGCGCACCTTGGTCAAGAGATCATGCACATTGGGGTAGGTTTTTAGAAATCGCTGCACCACTAAATTAAATACATGCGCTAGGCATGGTACGTGTGTGAGCTTGCCGAGCTCCAAAGCCGCCACCAAGTTACGCCCATTATCACACACAACCATGCCTGGTTGCAGGTTGAGTGGCGAGAGCCACTGCTCGGTCTGGTGACTAATCCCCTGCAACAGCTCTGAGGCCGTGTGCTGTTTGTCCCCAAGGCAGATCAGCTTCAGCACGGCCTGTTGACGCTTCCCCACTGCAGTGCTACACTGCTTCCAGCTACTGGCTGATGGGGGAGTGGCGCTGCGTGTAGAGAATTCGGAGGTGGAAACGGAGGAGGAGGAGCCAATAACGTAGGTGCTGGCGGAAACCCTGATGGAGGTAGGGCCCGCAATCCTCGGCGTGGGTAGCACCCGTGCCATCCCAGGGTCCGAGTCGCTCCCAGCCTCCACGACATTCACCCAGTGTGCCGTCAGGGAAATGTAGCGTCCCTGGCCACAAGCACTTGTCCATGTGTCAGTCGTTAAGTGGACCTTCCCAGTAACTGCGTTGGTCAGGGCACGGGTGATGTTACGGGACACATGGTGGTGTAATGCGGGGATGGCACACCGGGAAAAGTAGTGGCGGCTGGGGACCGCGTACCGAGGGACAGCTGCTGCCATCAGGCTGCGGAAGGACTCAGTGTCCACAAGCCTAAATGGCAGCATTTCGATGGCCAGTAATTTTGAAAGGTGTGAGGTTAGTGCTATGGCCTGTGGGTGGGTGGCTGGGTACTTTCTCTTGCGCTCAAATGCCTGGGGTAACGACATTTGGACGCTGTGCTGGGACAGGGAAGTGGATGTGGTCGCTGATGGTGCTTCAGATGGTACAGGTGCAGGGCGGGAGGTATGCGGGCCTGCGCCTTCGACAGGCGATTGGCCGGCACCGAAAACAGGGGAAGAGGAGGCAGTGGTGTGGCCTGCAGACACAGATGGGCGATCCAGGCGTTCCTCCCACTTACTACGGTGCTTGGATGCCATGTGTCGGATCATGCTGGTGGTGGTGAGGTTTCTAGTGTTCATGCCTCGGCTCATTCTGGTGTGGCACAGGTTGCAAACTACAATTCTTTTGTCGTCCGCACTTTCCTTAAAAAAACGCCATACCGCGGAACACCTACCCTTTGGCAAGGTAGATTTACGCAAGGGGGTGCTCCGTGGAACATTTGCGGGCCGGTTTGGTGCGGTCCGCCTTCTTTCTGTAGCCACACCACTGCCTCTTCCAGCCTGTTGCGGTGCTGCAGATGGCTCACCCTCAGGACTGCTGTCATCGCTCGGCTCTACACCTTCCCAGGTGGGGTCAGTCACCTCATCGTCCACCAAGTCCTCCTCCACTTCCTCACTCTGATCATCCTCCTCAAGTCTTGATCCCACCACATACTCAGTCATTGACAACTGTATAACATTCTCCTCAACAAGGTCTTGAGACGGAAATAGTGGTTGATTTAATGGCAACTGTGTCTCATCATCATCATCATCATCCACTACTTCCTTTGACCTTAAATGCCGTTCACATCTGTCATCTTCTTGTGATTGGGTAGCCTCTAGAGGTTGTGAATCAGGGCACAAGATGTCATGTTCCTCTGCAAGCGTGCTTGGAGAGAGGGTCAAATGAAGGATTGGTGATGAGACGAGCTCCTCACTATATCCCAGTGTGGGATCACTTCTTTGACCAGACCGTGTATGGTGGGAGGAAGGATGATCAGAGTGAGGATTATGTTGACCAGACTCTTGGCTACTGAGAGTGGACTTGGTGGAAGACAGGGTGGTGCTTAACCGAGTGGAAGCAGTATCAGCTGTCATCCAACCGACCACCTGTTCGCAGTGGTCGGACCTCGAGAGTGATGTCCTGCGACGCCCTGTAAAATTAGACATGAAGCTAGGTATGGTGGATGTCTTTCTTTCTTGTGCTCTGGCACCAGGCACAGTTTCTCCGCGTCCTGACCCGCGCCCTGAACTATCAGGATCACGTCCACTTCCCCGTCCCTTTTTACCCGCCTTCTTCATCTTACACGGAATATGTGACTTTAATATTTGAGTTTGAAAACTTAACAGTATTTCTTCCTATTCTGCAACTGTGCAGAGTACACAGAATAGGCTGCTAAACTGCGGTGACACACACTGAATGGAAAATGTGACTTTAATATTTGAGTTTGAAAACTTAACAGTATTTCTTCCTAGTCTGCAACTGTGCAGAGTACACAGAATAGGCTGCTAAACGGCGGTGACACACACTGAATGGAATATGTGACTTTAATATTTGAGTTTGAAAACTTAACAGTATTTCTTACTATTCTGCAACTGTGCAGAGTACACAGAATAGGCTGCTAAACGGCGGTGACACACACTGAATGGAATATGTGACTTTAAAATTTGAGTTTGAAAACTTAACAGTATTTCTTCCTAGTCTGCAACTGTGCAGAGTACACAGAATAGGCTGCTAAACGGCGGTGACACACACTGAATGGAATATGTGACTTTAATATTTGAGTTTGAAAACTTAACAGTATTTCTTCCTAGTCTGCAACTGTGCAGAGTACACAGAATAGGCTGCTAAACGGCGGTGACACACACTGAATGGAATATGTGACTTTAATATTTGAGTTTGAAAACTTAACAGTATTTCTTCCTAGTCTGCAACTGTGCAGAGTACACAGAATAGGCTGCTAAACGGCGGTGACACACACTGAATGGAATATGTGACTTTAATATTTGAGTTTGAAAACTTAACAGTATTTCTTCCTAGTCTGCAACTGTGCAGAGTACACAGAATAGGCTGCTAAACGGCGGTGACACACACTGAATGGAATATGTGACTTTAATATTTGAGTTTGAAAACTTAACAGTATTTCTTCCTAGTCTGCAACTGTGCAGAGTACACAGAATAGGCTGCTAAACGGCGGTGACACACACTGAATGGAATATGTGACTTTAATATTTGAGTTTGAAAACTTAACAGTATTTCTTCCTAGTCTGCAACTGTGCAGAGTACACAGAATAGGCTGCTAAACGGCGGTGACACACACTGAATGGAATATGTGACTTTAATATTTGAGTTTGAAAACTTAACAGTATTTCTTACTATTCTGCAACTGTGCAGAGTACACAGAATAGGCTGCTAAACGGCGGTGACACACACTGAATGGAATATGTGACTTTAATATCTGAGTTTGAAAACTTAACAGTATTTCTTCCTAGTCTGCAACTGTGCAGAGTACACAGAATAGGCTGCTAAACGGCGGTGACACACACTGAATGGAATATGTGACTTTAATATTTGAGTTTGAAAACTTAACAGTATTTCTTACTATTCTGCAACTGTGCAGAGTACACAGAATAGGCTGCTAAACGGCGGTGACACACACTGAATGGAATATGTGACTTTAATATTTGAGTTTGAAAACTTAACAGTATTTCTTCCTAGTCTGCAACTGTGCAGAGTACACAGAATAGGCTGCTAAACTGCGGTGACACACACTGAATGGAAAATGTGACTTTAATATTTGAGTTTGAAAACTTAACAGTATTTCTTCCTAGTCTGCAACTGTGCAGAGTACACAGAATAGGCTGCTAAACGGCGGTGACACACACTGAATGGAATATGTGACTTTAATATTTGAGTTTGAAAACTTAACAGTATTTCTTCCTAGTCTGCAACTGTGCAGAGTACACAGAATAGGCTGCTAAACGGCGGTGACACACACTGAATGGAATATGTGACTTTAATATTTGATTTTGAAGACTTAACAGTATTTCTTCCTATTCTGCAACTCTGCACACTACACAGAATGTGCTGCTAAACTGCGGCGAAGCACACTGAATGGAATATGTGACTTTGATATTTTAGTTTGAAGACTTAACAGTATTTCTTCCTATTCTGCAACTCTGCACAGTACACAGAATGTGCTGCTAAACTGCGGCGAAGCACACTGAATGGAATATGTGACTTTGATATTTTAGTTTGAAGACTTAACAGTAGTGTTGAGCGAGCACCACGATGCTCGGGTGCTCGGGTGCTCTGACCGAGCACCCCCTGAGGCTCGAGTGCTCGGCCGAGCACCCGAGCCCCATTGGAATGAATGGGGCAACACCAGGCACCCCCTGCTCTGATGAGGGGAGGGTGCCTGGTCAATGCCCCCTTCATCTCTGCTATGCCCCCTTCATCTCAGAATGCCCCCTTCAGCTTCGCAATGTCCCCCTTCAGCTCCGCTATGCCCCTCTTCCACAATGTGCCCCTTCATCTCCGCTATGCCCCTCTTCCACAATGTGCCCCTTCATCTCCGCTATGCCCCTCTTCCACAATGTCCCCCTTCATCTCCTCTATGCCATAGAGGAGATGAAGGGGGACATTGTGGAAGAGGGGCATAGCGGAGATGAAGGGGCACATTGTGGAAGAGGGGCATAGCGGAGATGAAGGGGCACATTGTGGAAGACGGGCATAGCGGAGATGAAGGGGGACATTGTGGAAGAGGGGCATAGAGTCTATGCCCCTCTTCCACAATGTCCCCCTTCATCTCCGCAATGCCCCCTTCATCTCCGCAATGCCCCCGTACCTCCAGTCCCTGGTGGTCCAACGGAGCTTCTTCGGATCTGTGCCTCTTCCGGCACAGATCCCCGCCACCCGAACATGTCGGGCGAGCACATGGCGGTACTCGACGAGTACCGCCATGTGCCGAGCAGAGCGATGCTCGAGCCGATCCGAGCATCGGCCGAGCACGCTCGCTCATCACTACTTAACAGTATTTCTTCCTATTCTGCAACTCTGCACAGTACACAGAATGTGCTGCTAAACTGCGGCGAAGCACACTGAATGGAATATGTGACTTTGATATTTTAGTTTGAAGACTTAACAGTATTTCTTCCTATTCTGCAACTCTGCACAGTACACAGAATGTGCTGCTAAACTGCGGCGACGCACACTGAATGGAATATGTGACTTTGATATTTTAGTTTGAAGACTTAACAGAATGTGCTCTAATCTGCAACTTTGCACACTAAACAGAATGTGCTCTAATCTGCAACTTTGCACACTAAACAGAATGTGCTCTAATCTGCAACTTTGCACACTAAACAGAATGTGCTCTAATCTGCAACTGTGCACACTAAACAGAATGTGCTCTAATCTGCAACTTTGCACACTAAACAGAATATTTTTTTTTTTTTTTTGTTTGTTTTTTTCCCCCCACACAAAATAACCTGCTGCCCCCACACACAGTAGTCCTAAAAAGGACTTTTGGTTCTTTTTTTTCACAATTTTGGTTTTTTTCCTCCCTACACTGCCTTTCCCTTCCTATCCTCAGCTCTCCCTGGCTAAGACTGAGCCGAACTCGATGGTCAGGTGCTATACAGCACCCGACCACGGGTTCTGGCCAGCCAATCAGTGTAATGCCAGCAGCCAACATGGCTGCTGGCATTACACCGATGTCAGAGCCTCCCTGCACGTTTATTGGCTGCGCAGCAGCCGCAAAACGTGCGGGGAGGAGACCCGAACATGGCGGGCGAGCACATGCGGTACTCGTACGAGTACCGCCATGTGCCGAGCAGAGCGATGCTCGAGCCGATCCGAGCATCGGCCGAGCATGCACGCTCAACACTACTCTTTATCACACCTTAGTGAATCTCCCCCCCAGAATGGTAAAGAGGCCTCTAAACCATTGATTGCTATAGTGTACTTTAATTAAAACATTGAACAAAATTGATATTGATTGGCAAAGTGCACTCGATTGATCAAACAGAAAAAAAAGAGAGGAAAAAAAAAAGAGAAAACATTTGAGGAAATTAAAAAGCAAAAAACTATTAATAAAGTAAAAATAATAATTCTCCCTTTATGCATAAAAAACACACAAATTCACTGTTAAAGTTTTTCCAGACATTAACTACTCACCCCATTGTGCTTCGCAAATAACATCTCACCTGTAATGTTAACAATGCTCACCCCACTGGCACTCAAAGGGTAAATATGCCATTGTGATGTCATCTATGATTCACATACAGTCTATAGGGGTGCTACATGCTCATTTAATGTTATCGAACCCTTTGAGTGCCGGGGGGAGGGGTATGCAATGCATTTCATATACCTCTGGCATCCAAAGTGTTAACCATGAAGTGACCTGTTTTTGATTATGTTAGTACTAGTGTAAAAGCCAGTGTACACCTGTCAAGGTCCGGGTGATGTTAAGAGGCTGGTCCTGCTCTGCGTCCTTCCGCCGACACCGTCATGCACTGTAGAGGCTGCCCGAAAGCACGAAATGCTCCCAGCACAAAACTCCCAGCATTCCTACACCTCCCAGCATTCCATGCTCCCAGCACAGAACTCCCAGCGTTCTTACACCTCCCAGCATTCCATGCTCCCAGCACAGAACTCCCAGCATTCCTACACCTCCCAGCATTCTGTGCTCCCAACATTCTGTGCTCCCAGCATTCTGTGCACCCAGCATTCCTACACCTCCCAGCATTTCAGTGCTCCCAGCATTCCGTGCTCCCAGCCCAGAATTCCGATCGTTCTGTGCTCCCAGCATTCCATGCTCCCAGTATTCTGTGCGTTCTGGCAGTCTCTACTGCGCATCACAGCTTCTGACAAACATCTTAGCGAATTATTATATAGGATTTTCAAAGAGCTAGTCAGAGATGCTCAACTAGGATCGAACCTTCCTTACAATTGATCAGGCTCTATAGGATAAGCATCCTACCCAGGGTGTAGTCTCTTTTAGCCCACTAGTACCTCTCACAGAGAGGAAATATCCTAAAGCACATCATACTGATCCTACCAAAAGACAGTCCAGCCACGAAGTGCCAGGCAATTCCTCTCTGAACAACAGAAGCAGCCAACCCCAGATGAGCCTCGTCAGTGATGTGCAGCTGACCTCTCTATGCACTGTGAGCAAGGGGTCCACATCTGAATTCCCCTGTTATCCTTAGGGTGACCAATCCCAAGGGTAATTTGCATATGCAAAGAGGTCAGTGGTCCGAGATGCTCAACTAGGAATAAGCCTGTCCCTACAATTGAGGAAGCTGTATAGGAAAAGTAACCTACCCAGGGTGCAATCTGTTTTAGCTCTTTAGTGCCTTTCACAGAGAGGAAATATCCTAAAGCACATCATACTGATCCAACCTTTGTATATAAGTATTTTGACATTGACTTTATTGCATTTGTATTACATCTTTTAGGGACAAAACGATTGGTATATAAAACATTTTAACTTGAATCTGTTAAACTGTAAAATGTTTTTGCTTTGTAACTTTGCATTTCTCTTTTACAATCTCTTTATATCCAAAAGGTCTGATACAAGAAACTGTAATGTGAGCTCCGCTGATGCACACGTAATGCACATTGCGTCTTCACTCGCCCGATGGTGCTTTATATTGTGAGTAAGTGCCTTCATACCTGCAGTCTTCTGGTTGACTGTGCAATGGCGGGCCCATGAGATCTCAGAGAAGTTGCTTTGTGCATTAAACACTTTGTACACTGATGAAAAGCATACCTGACGTTATACTTGTATTTCACTAGTTCTTTTCTTTGATCGGTCTCCTGACCTAATTCTGTCTCTGCATTATATAAAATATTAATTTGTAACGATTTAGATCAGTGGTTGGCAAGCTGTGGTTCTCCAGGTGTTGCAGACTACAACTCCCATCTTCCCCAACCAGACACCTGTTGGTTGGAGATGATGGGAATTGCAGTCCCCCAACAGCTGCTAGGCCTAAGTTTCCCAACACCTGGTGTAACAAAAGTATATTAAATTCAGGGATCTGTAAGGGATCAATACGTTCGATCCTCAAGGGCCACTAACTGGTCTGGATGCAAGGATTTCCCTGATTAAAGGGATAGTATTGTCAACTTTAAAAAACACGAATATTGTAGCTATTTAAAAATTGGTCTAAGTGCCCCCAGTCCCATCTCTCAAACCTTTATGCTTTAAGAGATATTCGGCAGAAAAATCCCCCTCCCTCCCCTTTCCCTGACGTCAGCGCTCTAGCTGACTGCAGGGGAATCTGGTCCTGGGACTGTCGGAGGCTCTTCAGCAGAGCCGAGATCACAAGAGAAAAAAATAACTACTTCATTGGAACGGTCTACAAAGTGTGCATGCAAACCAAGCACACTTTGTAGACCGTTCCAGTGAAGTAGTTCTTTTTCCTGTCTCGCAATCTCGGCTCTGCTGAAGAGCCTCCGACAGTCCCAGGACCAGTCTCCCCTGCAGTCAGCTAGTGCGCTGACGTCAGGGAAAGGGGAGGGAGGGAGGATTTTACTGCCGAATATCTCTCAAACCATAAAGGTTTGAGAGAGGGGACTGGGGGCATTTAGCTTAATTTTTAAATAGCTACAATATATATATTTTTTTAAAGTCGACAATACTATACCTTTAAGCACAGGCGAGTCAGTCAGTGGCTCTTTCATTCTGACTTATTCACCTGTGCTTAAATCCTTAATTCCCGGCCTGTTGCTGGCCCTTGATGTGTGACCTTGGACAGCCCTGATTTAAGTCATTTTTTTTTTATTCCAAAGAGACATCTGTTTTGTTTTTGTGTGTACATCTGTTACATGTATGTCTACATATGTGCATCTCCGGTGTGTGTGTGTGTCTTTTGCATGTCTCTGCCGCTCACTGTGTGCATGTGTCTGCCTGTGTGTTGCATATATCTGTGTTTATCAGTGTGTCTACATTTCACACACGTGCGCCCAACAGTCATAACATGACGGACAACGCTGTCCCACACTGGTAGTATATATATAAACCCTAATCCTAAAAGGTTCGTTATTTTTTTATATATATATATATTAAAAGCGTTGCTAGGAGCCATTTGGCTCCATCTGGGACTGACAGAGCTAAGGCAAGATGTCTGTGCTCCGTCCTGCCTGTCGCCCATGGTAGAGAGCAGAAATCTATGAAATAAGGTCATTATTCTGGTGACTAGCGCTACTAAGCAGCTAGTCGCCAGATGGGGACTTAGTGAAGCTAAAGACTGTGTGGGGTGGTAGTTCCCCTTTAATAAAATTCCCTTTTGTGCACACATTACATTTGAAATATCTTCCTGTTAAAGTAGGCTTAAGCACTTGGAAGCTAGACAGGTCATATTGTTCTGCTGTTATTTTATGGGGCCTGTTTTTCAAGTAGACAGGTTCTCATACGTTCTGTAGATTAATATGGAAGTAAGAGAACATTATCTCGCTAGAGCCACTGCTTATTCTTTAGTATATATTTCACTTTTCACATTTCCTTTTACAATGCGGAAAATGGTTTGTTGTTAATTGCTGGTAACTGGGTCATTATATCAGAATTACAGGTAGTTTTATGTTATTTCATTATAGAGCTGCATAAAAAAAAGTTCAGCGTAGTGAAGAATGAAAAAAGTCATCTGAATATTTACTTTCCTAATAATATGTATATATCTAAATTGTTAACCATTACACCGGTGTTTCTCAACTCCTGTCCTCAGGACCCACTAACAGGCCAGGATGTGATGATTTCCTTGTTAGAGCACAGGTGAGTTAATCAATATGAATGAGCCTCTGATCACATGATTTCCTTGTTAGAGCACAGGTGAGTTAATCAATGTGAATGAGCCTCTGATCACACGATCTCCTTGTTAGAGCACAGGTGAGTTAATCAATGTGAATGAGACTCTGATCACATGATTTCCTTGTTAGAGCACAGGTGAGTTAATCAATGTGAATGAGCCTCTGATCACATGATTTCCTTGTTAGAACACAGGTGAGTTAATCAATGTGAATGAGCCTCTGATCACATGATTTCCTTGTTAGAGCACAGGTGAGTTAATCAATATGAATGAGCCTCTGATCACATGATTTCCTTGTTAGAGCACAGGTGAGTTAATCAATGTGAATGAGCCTCTGATCACATGATTTCCTTGTTAGTGCACAGGTGAGTTAATCAATGTGAATGAGCCTCTGATCACATGATTTCCTTGTTAGAGCACAGGTGAGTTAATCAATGTGAATGAGCCTCTGATCACATGATTTCCTTGTTAGAGCACAGGTGAGTTAATCAATGTGAATGAGCCTCTGATCACATGATTTCCTTGTTAGAACACAGGTGAGTTAATCAATGTGAATGAGCCTCTGATCACATGATTTCCTTGTTAGAGCACAGGTGAGTTAATCAATATGAATGAGCCTCTGATCACATGATTTCCTTGTTAGAGCACAGGTGAGTTAATCAATGTGAATGAGCCTCTGATCACATGATTTCCTTGTTAGTGCACAGGTGAGTTAATCAATGTGAATGAGCCTCTGATCACATGATTTCCTTGTTAGAGCACAGGTGAGTTAATCAATGTGAATGAGCCTCTGATCACATGATTTCCTTGTTAGAGCACAGGTGAGTTAATCAATGTGAATGAGCCTCTGATCACATGATTTCCTTGTTAGAGCACAGGTGAGTTAATCAATGTGAATGAGCCTCTGATCACATGATTTCCTTGTTAGTGCACAGGTGAGTTAATCAATGTGAATGAGCCTCTGATCACATGATTTCCTTGTTAGAGCACAGGTGAGTTAATCAATGTGAATGAGCCTCTGATCACATGATTTCCTTGTTAGAGCACAGGTGAGTTAATCAATGTGAACGAGCCTCTGATCACATGATTTCTTTGTTACAGCACAGGTGAGTTAATCAATGTGAACGAGCCTCTGATCACCACACCTGTGCTCTAGCAGAGAAATCCCTAAGTCCTGGCCTGTTAGTGGGTCCTGAGGACCGGAGTTGAGAACCTCTGCATTACACCATCACCAAAAAAAGGCTTAGCTGCCAATCACTAGTCAGCATGCTAGACAGGTCATATTGTTCTGCTATTATTTTTTGGAGCCTGTTTTTCAAGTAGACAGGTTCTCATACGTTCTGTATGTTAATATGGAAGAAAATATTATCTCACTAGAGCCATTGATTATTCTTTATTATATATTTCACTTTTTATACTTCCTTTTACAATGCGGAAATTGGTTTTGTCGTTAATTGCTGGTAACTAGGTCATTATATCAGAAATTCAGGTAGTTTGTGTTATTTCATTAAAGAGCTGCATAAAAAAAAGTTAAAGGGATAGTAATACTTCGTTTTATCTTTATTTTATTTTGTAGGCATTAAAAAAACATGAAGAACAATATAAGTCTTATCTCTCAAACCTTTATGGTTTGAGAGATATTCACAAGCAAAGTTTCCCCTCCCGCCCCTTTTACCTAGTGTAAGCCATCTCTTCTCAGATGTGGAATGCAGTCCATAGACCAGACAGATAACAGCAGGGGACAATCTTCTTCCTATGAAAACAATGAAAGCCCTGCCCCCCCTTGACAAGTTTTTCAGGTTTTTCCCTTATCTTAATTTAAGATTGTCCCTATCTGCAGTCTACCTGGGCACCTCCCTTCTGATCTGGCTGAGCAGTGTTACATCAGTAAAAGGGGCGGGAGGAGGATACTTTGTCATTGAATTACTCTTGAACTACAACTCTGACAGAACTGAAATAACACTCTCCAAAGTCCAAATACTATGATGATTACTTAGAGCTGCTTTTGTTATGAAACATTACTATCCCTTTAAACGTAGTGAAGAATGAAAAAAGTAATCTGAATATTACCTTATCTAATAGTAAAATATGTATATATCTAAATTATCACCACAAAAAGGCTTATCTGCCAGTCACCAGTCAGCATATTTTGCAGTTGTATATTTTTAATTATATGGTGGCAAACAATATGACATAGCTGTGGTAGAGTGGAAACACCATTTGATTAACCCTTTGAGCGCCAGAGAGGTATGCAGTGCAATTTGTTGCATACTACCTGGCACTCAAAGGGTTAAGTTCAACCTTTTTTTGTCTTCGTTTGGATCAAATAAGGAAATGTGACAAACAATATCCAACTAAAGCCATTTCATATTTTGCCTCTAGGAGGAAAAAACTAATTTCATTCCTGGCTCCAACAAGACAATTGTATTGTCTGTGGATCAGCATTGTACTTGTACTAAATCTCCAAATTATCTATATTGAAAACAAATCCAGTATTTTATTGAACATTTCTACTTTATCTGTACTCAGCATCTTATTGAAAATGCAGAACATCAAATCGAAAGGAGTTTCTTTAACCCTTTGAGTGCCAGAGGGGTACGCAATGCATGACGACCCATGGCGTGCTATGACCGTAATGGAATTCCGGGCTCCCCCCCGTGGCTGCACGCCCTTTGGGGAGTCCGGAACCGGAAACAAAGAAAAAAAAAAAAGGTCCGTGGTCCTTAAGTGCCGGCCGTGTGTGCTTGTGGCCGGTCCTTAAAGGGATAGTAATACTTTGTTTTATCTTTATTTTATTTTGTAGGCATTAAAAAAACATGAAGAACGATGTAAGTCTTATCTCTCAAACCTTTATGGTCTGAGAGATATTCACAAGCAAAGTTTCCCCTCCCGCCCCTTTTACCTAGTGTAAGCCATCTCTTCTCAGATGTGGAATGCAGTCCATAGACCAGACAGATAACAGAAGGAGACAATCTTCTTCCTATGAAAACAATGAAAGCCCTGCCCCCCTTGACAAGCTTTTCAGGTTTTTCACTTGTCTTAATTGAAGATTGTCCCTCTCTGCAGTCTACCTGGGCACCTCCCTTCTGATCTGGCTGAGCAGTGTTACATCAGTAAAAGGGGCGGGAGGGGGATACTTTGTCATTGAATTACTCTTGAACTACAACTCTGACAGAATTGAAATAACACTCTCCAAAGTCCAAATTAGATTAATTAGAGCTGCTTTTATTATGAAACATTACTATCCCTTTAAGGGGTTAATGGACCTGTGCTGCATCTGCCCCTCACGTTGATACTGTGTCTGAAACTGTTGCTTCTTATATACTGCTCCTCCTCCTCCTCTTCTCATATTGCCCAGTACTCAGCCTTTCTGGTGATCTTGCCCTAGACTGCCTCATTGGTCTTATTTCTGTCTCCTCAGTAGTGTGTAACTGCCTCCGACACTCTAACTGTTCAGCTAGGCATCTTCCCCAACATCCTCATGTGCCGCGCATTTGACTTCTCTCAACAATTCCTCTAAGCTTTTTCCTCCTTTGCTCATCTTTACTTTTTTGGTTAAGAGCTGTTTTTTTTTTTTTTTTTTTTTTTTTTTTTTTTATAATTAACCACGGGTGACTACCTACACCCCTTCTCCTCTAGGACTTCTTTATCATTCTCCACAAATCCCACCAGCTCTCTTTCAGTAGTTAGATAGGGTCTGTGTGGCATTAAAGGTATAGTATTGCTTGAAAATAATTTTATTTTATATTGTAGCCCTTAAAAAAACATTAAAAATTATATAAGTCTTATCTCCCAAACCTTTATGGTTTGGGAGATATTATCAGGTAAAGTTAGGTAAAGGTCCCTTTTCCTGGCTGTTTTAGCCAAGTCTGCCATCTAGTGGAAAGATTTGGAATCTGGTCCACAGATCAGCGGGCAGCTCTTTAGCAGTGCCGAGATCACAATCTTTAAAAAGAGCTCCTTCATTGGAACTGTCTACAAAGTGTGCCTGGCTTGCAAGCACACTTTGAAGACCATTCCAATGAAGAAATTCTTATTGGCCTCTCATCCCAGGGCTTATACATCTAAAGAAGTACCACTTCATAATAATAATAATAATAATAATAAGTTAAGTGGGGGTGGGGTATTATCACAATGTCTTCCAATAATTTTGACCTTGTGCCTTTTGTTGAAAAAATAAAACCTTCAATCTTGAATGCCATGATCCTGGAGGCAGACATGACACTTCCTAACAGGATCAAAGTACTCAAACTCCTACATGGTAATCTTATTCCTTTATGGACCAGAGGACTGTGTACCGCATGCTCCAGACGACTGTGTACCACATGCTCCAGAGGACTGTGTATCACATGCTCCAGAGGACTGTGTATCACATGCTCCAGACGACTGTGTACCTCATGCTCCAGAGTACTGTGTACCACATGATCCAGAGGACTGTGTACCACATGATCCAGAGGACTGTGTACCACATGATCCAGAGGACTGTGTACCACATGCTCCAGAAGACTGTGTACCACATGATCCAGAGGACTGTGTACCTCATGCTCCAGAGGACTGTTTACCGCATGCTCCAGAGTACTGTGTACCACATGATCCAGAGGACTGTGTACCACATGATCCAGAGGACTGTGTACCACATGCTCCAGAGGACTGTGTACCACATGATCCAGAGGACTGTGTACCACATGCTCCAGAAGACTGTGTACCACATGATCCAGAGGACTGTGTACCACATGCACCAGAGGTCTGTGTATCACATGCACCAGAGGTCCGTGTACCACATGATCCAGAGGACTGTGTACCGCATGCTCCAGAGGACTGTGTACCACATGCTCCAGAGGACTGTTTACCGCATGCTCCAGAGTACTGTGTACCACATAATCCAGAGGACTGTGTACCACATGCACCAGAGGACTGTGTATCACATGCACCAGAGGTCCGTGTACCACATGATCCAGAGGACTGTGTACCGCATGCTCCAGAGGACTGTGTACCACATGATCCAGAGGACTGTGTACCACATGCACCAGAGGACTGTGTATCACATGCACCAGAGGTCCGTGTACCACATGCTCCAGAGGACTGTGTACCGCATGCTCCAGAGGACTGTGTACCACATGATCCAGAGGACTGTGTACCGCATGCTCCAGAGGACTGTGTACCGCATGCTCCAGAGGACTGTGTACCGCATGCACCAGAGGACTGTGTAACACATGATCCAGAGGACTGTGTACCACATGCTCCAGAGGACTGTGTAACACATGCTCCAGAGGTCTGTGTACCACATGCTCCAGAGGACTGTGTACCACATGCTCCAGAGGACTGTGTACCACATGATCCAGAGGGCTGTGTACCACATGCTCCAGAGGTCTGTGTACCACAAGCTCCAGAGGGTTGTGTACCACATGCTCCAGAGGACTGTATACCACATGATCCAGAGGGCTGTGTACCACATGCTCCAGAGGTCTGTGTACCACATGCTCCAGAGGACTGTGTACCGCATGCTCCAGAGGACTGTGTACCGCATGCTCCAGAGGACTGTGTACCGCATGCTCCAGAGGACTGTGTACCACATGATCCAGAGGGCTGTGTACCACATGCTCCAGAGGTCTGTGTACCACAAGCTCCAGAGGGTTGTGTACCACATGCTCCAGAGGACTGTATACCACATGATCCAGAGGGCTGTGTACCACATGCTCCAGAGGTCTGTGTACCACATGCTCCAGAGGACTGTGTACCACATGATCCAGAGGACTGTGTACCGCATGCTCCAGAGGACTGTGTACCACATGATCCAGAGGGCTGTGTACCACATGCTCCAGAGGTCTGTGTACCACAAGCTCCAGAGGGTTGTGTACCACATGCTCCAGAGGACTGTATACCACATGATCCAGAGGGCTGTGTACCACATGCTCCAGAGGTCTGTGTACCACATGCTCCAGAGGACTGTGTACCACATGCTCCAGAGGACTGTGTACCACATGATCCAGAGGACTGTGTACCACATGCTCCAGAGGACTGTGTACCACATGCTCCAGAGGGCTGTGTACCACATGCTCCAGAGGTCTGTGTACCACAAGCTCCAGAGGGTTGTGTACCACATGCTCCAGAGGGTTGTGTACCACATGCTCCAGAGGACTGTGTACCACATGCACCAGAGGACTGTGTACCACATGCTCCAGAAGACTGTGTACCACATGCTCCAGAGGACTGTGTACCACATGATCCAGAAGACTGTGTACCACATGCTCCAGAGGACTGTGTACCACATGCTCCAGAGGGCTGTGTACCACATGATCCAGAGGACTGTGTACCACATGCTCCAGAGGACTGTGTACCACATGCTCCAGAGGACTGTGTACCACATAATCCAGAGGACTGTGTACCACATGATCCAGAGGACTGTGTACCACATGCTCCAGAAGACTGTGTACCACATGCTCCAGAGGACTGTGTACCACATGATCCAGAAGACTGTGTACCACATGCTCCAGAGGACTGTGTACCACATGATCCAGAAGACTGTGTACCACATGCTCCAGAGGGCTGTGTACCACATGATCCAGAGGACTGTGTACCACATGATCCAGAGGACTGTGTACCACATGCACCAGAGAACTGTGTACCACATGCACCAGAGGTCTGTGTACCACATGCTCCAGAGGACTGTGTACCGCATGCTCCAGAGGTCTGTGTACCACATGGTCCAGAGGGTTGTGTACCACATGATCCAGAGGACTGTGTACCACATGCACCAGAGGTCTGTGTACCACATGATCCAGAGGACTGTGTACCACATGCACCAGAGGTCTGTGTATCACATGCTCCAGAGGACTGTGTACCACATGATCCAGCTGTCTGTGTACCACATGCTCCAGAGGACTGTGTACCACATGATCCAGAGGACTGTGTACCACATGATCCAGAGGACTGTGTACCACATGATCCAGAGGACTGTGTACCACATGCTCCAGAGGACTGTGTACCACATGCTCCAGAAGACTGTGTACCACATGCTCCAGAGGACTGTGTACCACATGCTCCAGAGGACTGTGTACCTCATGCTCCAGAGGACTGTTTACCGCATGCTCCAGAGTACTGTGTACCACATGATCCAGAGGACTGTGTACCACATGATCCAGAGGACTGTGTACCACATGATCCAGAGGACTGTGTACCACATGCTCCAGAGGACTGTGTACCACATGCTCCAGAAGACTGTGTACCACATGCTCCAGAGGACTGTGTACCACATGATCCAGAGGACTGTGTACCTCATGCTCCAGAGGACTGTTTACCGCATGCTCCAGAGTACTGTGTACCACATGATCCAGAGGACTGTGTACCACATGATCCAGAGGACTGTGTACCACATGCTCCAGAGGACTGTGTACCACATGATCCAGAGGACTGTGTACCACATGCTCCAGAAGACTGTGTACCACATGATCCAGAGGACTGTGTACCACATGCACCAGAGGTCTGTGTATCACATGCACCAGAGGTCCGTGTACCACATGATCCAGAGGACTGTGTACCGCATGCTCCAGAGGACTGTGTACCACATGCTCCAGAGGACTGTTTACCGCATGCTCCAGAGTACTGTGTACCACATAATCCAGAGGACTGTGTACCACATGCACCAGAGGACTGTGTATCACATGCACCAGAGGTCCGTGTACCACATGATCCAGAGGACTGTGTACCGCATGCTCCAGAGGACTGTGTACCACATGATCCAGAGGACTGTGTACCACATGCACCAGAGGACTGTGTATCACATGCACCAGAGGTCCGTGTACCACATGCTCCAGAGGACTGTGTACCGCATGCTCCAGAGGACTGTGTACCACATGATCCAGAGGACTGTGTACCGCATGCTCCAGAGGACTGTGTACCGCATGCTCCAGAGGACTGTGTACCGCATGCACCAGAGGACTGTGTAACACATGATCCAGAGGACTGTGTACCACATGCTCCAGAGGACTGTGTAACACATGCTCCAGAGGTCTGTGTACCACATGCTCCAGAGGACTGTGTACCACATGCTCCAGAGGACTGTGTACCACATGATCCAGAGGGCTGTGTACCACATGCTCCAGAGGTCTGTGTACCACAAGCTCCAGAGGGTTGTGTACCACATGCTCCAGAGGACTGTATACCACATGATCCAGAGGGCTGTGTACCACATGCTCCAGAGGTCTGTGTACCACATGCTCCAGAGGACTGTGTACCGCATGCTCCAGAGGACTGTGTACCGCATGCTCCAGAGGACTGTGTACCGCATGCTCCAGAGGACTATGTACCACATGATCCAGAGGGCTGTGTACCACATGCTCCAGAGGTCTGTGTACCACAAGCTCCAGAGGGTTGTGTACCACATGCTCCAGAGGACTGTATACCACATGATCCAGAGGGCTGTGTACCACATGCTCCAGAGGTCTGTGTACCACATGCTCCAGAGGACTGTGTACCACATGATCCAGAGGACTGTGTACCGCATGCTCCAGAGGACTGTGTACCACATGATCCAGAGGGCTGTGTACCACATGCTCCAGAGGTCTGTGTACCACAAGCTCCAGAGGGTTGTGTACCACATGCTCCAGAGGACTGTATACCACATGATCCAGAGGGCTGTGTACCACATGCTCCAGAGGTCTGTGTACCACATGCTCCAGAGGACTGTGTACCACATGCTCCAGAGGACTGTGTACCACATGATCCAGAGGACTGTGTACCACATGCTCCAGAGGACTGTGTACCACATGCTCCAGAGGGCTGTGTACCACATGCTCCAGAGGTCTGTGTACCACAAGCTCCAGAGGGTTGTGTACCACATGCTCCAGAGGGTTGTGTACCACATGCTCCAGAGGACTGTGTACCACATGCACCAGAGGACTGTGTACCACATGCTCCAGAAGACTGTGTACCACATGCTCCAGAGGACTGTGTACCACATGATCCAGAAGACTGTGTACCACATGCTCCAGAGGACTGTGTACCACATGCTCCAGAGGGCTGTGTACCACATGATCCAGAGGACTGTGTACCACATGCTCCAGAGGACTGTGTACCACATGCTCCAGAGGACTGTGTACCACATAATCCAGAGGACTGTGTACCACATGATCCAGAGGACTGTGTACCACATGCTCCAGAAGACTGTGTACCACATGCTCCAGAGGACTGTGTACCACATGATCCAGAAGACTGTGTACCACATGCTCCAGAGGACTGTGTACCACATGATCCAGAAGACTGTGTACCACATGCTCCAGAGGGCTGTGTACCACATGATCCAGAGGACTGTGTACCACATGATCCAGAGGACTGTGTACCACATGCACCAGAGAACTGTGTACCACATGCACCAGAGGTCTGTGTACCACATGCTCCAGAGGACTGTGTACCGCATGCTCCAGAGGTCTGTGTACCACATGGTCCAGAGGGTTGTGTACCACATGATCCAGAGGACTGTGTACCACATGCACCAGAGGTCTGTGTACCACATGATCCAGAGGACTGTGTACCACATGCACGAGAGGTCTGTGTATCACATGCTCCAGAGGACTGTGTACCACATGATCCAGCTGTCTGTGTACCACATGCTCCAGAGGACTGTGTACCACATGATCCAGAGGACTGTGTACCACATGATCCAGAGGACTGTGTACCACATGATCCAGAGGACTGTGTACCACATGCTCCAGAGGACTGTGTACCACATGCTCCAGAAGACTGTGTACCACATGCTCCAGAGGACTGTGTACCACATGCTCCAGAGGACTGTGTACCACATGATCCAGAGGACTGTGTACCACATGCACCAGAGAACTGTGTACCACATGCTCCAGAAGACTGTGTACCACATGCTCCAGAGGACTGTGTACCACATGCTCCAGAGGGCTGTGTACCACATGATCCAGAGGACTGTGTACCACATGATCCAGAGGACTGTGTACCACATGCACCAGAGAACTGTGTACCACATGCACCAGAGGTCTGTGTACCACATGCTCCAGAGGACTGTATACCGCATGCTCCAGAGGTCTGTGTACCACATGGTCCAGAGGACTGTGTACCACATGATCCAGAGGACTGTGTACCACATGCACCAGAGGTCTGTGTACCACATGATCCAGAGGACTGTGTACCACATGCACCAGAGGTCTGTGTATCACATGCTCCAGAGGACTGTGTACCACATGATCCAGAGGACTGTGTACCACATGATCCAGAGGACTGTGTACCACATGCTCCAGAGGACTGTGTACCACATGCTCCAGAGGACTGTGTACCACATGATCCAGAGGACTGTGTACCACATGCTCCAGAGGACTGTGTACCGCATGCTCCAGAGGACTGTGTACCACATGATCCAGAGGACTGTGTACAACATGATCCAGAGGACTGTGTACCACATGCTCCAGAGGACTGTGTACCACATGCTCCAGAGGACTGTGTACCGCTTGCTCCAGAGGACTGTGTACCACATGATCCAGAGGACTGTGTACCACATGCTCCAGAGGACTGTGTACCACATGCTCCAGAGGACTGTGTACCACATGCTCCAGAGGACTGTGTACCACATGATCCAGAGGACTGTGTACCACATGCTCCAGAGGACTGTGTAACACATGATCCGGAGGACTGTGTACAACATGCTCCAGAAGACTGTGTACCACATGATCCAGAGGACTGTGTACCACATGCTCCAGAGGACTGTGTAACACATGATCCAGAGGACTGTGTACCACATGCTCCAAAGGACTGTCTACCACATGCTCCAGAGGACTGTGTACCACATGATCCAGAGGACTGTGTACCACATGCTCCAGAGGACTGTGTACCACATGCTCCAGAGGACTGTGTACCACATGATCCAGAGGACTGTGTACCACATGCTCCAGAGGACTGTGTACCACATGCTCCAGAGGGTTGTGTACCACATGCTCCAGAGGACTGTGTACCACATGCTCCAGAGGACTGTGTACAACATGCTCCAGAAGACTGTGTACCACATGCTCCAAAGGACTGTCTACCACATGCTCCAGAGGACTGTGTACCACATGCTCCAGAGGACTGTGTACAACATGCTCCAGAAGACTGTGTACCACATGCTCCAGAGGACTGTGTACCACATGCTCCAGAGGTCTGTGTACCATATGCTCCAGAGGACTGTGTACCATATGCTCCAGAAGACTGTGTACCACATGCTCCAGAGGACTGTGTACCACATGCTCCAGAGGACTGTGTACCACATGCTCCAGAGGACTGTGTACCACATGCTCCAGAGGGTTGTGTACAACATGCTCCAGAGGACTGTGTACCACATGCTCCAGAGGACTGTGTACCATATGCTCCAGAGGACTGTGTACCACATGCTCCAGAAGACTGTGTACCACATGCATCAGAGGACTGTGTACCACATGCTCCAGAAGACTGTGTACCACATGATCCAGAGGACTGTGTACCACATGCTCAAGAGGACTGTGTACCACATGATCCAGAGGACTGTGTAACACATGATCCGGAGGACTGTGTACCACATGATCCAGAGGACTGTGTACCACATGCTCCAGAAGACTGTGTACCACATGCATCAGAGGACTGTGTACCACATGCTCCAGAGGACTGTGTACCACATGCTCCAGAGGACTGTGTACCGCATGCTCCAGAGGACTGTGTACCGCATGCTCCAGAGGACTGTGTACCATATGCTCCAGAGGACTGTGTACCACATGCTCCAGAAGACTGTGTACCACATGCATCAGAGGACTGTGTACCACATGCTCCAGAAGACTGTGTACCACATGATCCAGAGGACTGTGTACCACATGCTCAAGAGGACTGTGTACCACATGATCCAGAGGACTGTGTACCACATGATCCAGAGGACTGTGTACCACATGATCCAGAGGACTGTGTACCACATGATCCAGAGGACTGTGTAACACATGATCCAGAGGACTGTGTACCACATGAT
Organism: Rhinophrynus dorsalis; assembly: GCA_037306005.1. NCBI lineage: Eukaryota > Metazoa > Chordata > Amphibia > Anura > Rhinophrynidae > Rhinophrynus > Rhinophrynus dorsalis. Next base: position 547,116,282 of record CM074720.1, read on the forward strand.
CCAGAGGACTGTGTAACACATGATCCAGAGGACTGTGTACCACATGCTCCAGAGGACTGTGTACCACATGCACCAGAGGTCTGTGTATCACATGCACCAGAGGACTGTGTACCACATGCTCCAGAGGACTGTGTACCACATGCTCCAGAGGACTGTGTAACACATGCACCAGAGGACTGTGTACCACATGCTCCAGAGGAATGTGTATCACATGCTCCAGAGGGTTATGTACCACATGCTCCAGAGGACTGTGTACCACATGATCCAGAAGACTGTGTACCACATGATCCAGAAGACTGTGTACCACATGCTGCAGAGGACTGTGTACCACATGATCCAGAGGACTGTGTACCACATGATCCAGAAGACTGTGTACCACATGATCCAGAAGACTGTGTACCACATGCTGCAGAGGACTGTGTACCACATGCTCCAGAGGACTGTGTACCACATGATCCAGAAGACTGTGTACCACATGATCCAGAAGACTGTGTACCACATGCTGCAGAGGACTGTGTACCACATGATCCAGAGGACTGTGTACCACATGCTCCAGAGAGTTATGTACCACATGCACCAGAGGACTGTGTACGACATGCACCAGAGGACTGTGTACCACATGCTCCAGAGGACTGTGTACCACATGATCCAGAGGACTGTGTACCACATGCTCCAGAGGACTGTGTAACACATGCTCCAGAGGAATGTGTATCACATGCTCCAGAGGGTTATGTACCACATGCTCCAGAGGACTGTGTACCACATGATCTAGAAGACTTTGTACCACATGCTCCAGAAGACTGTGTACCACATGCTCCAGAGGACTGTGTCCCACATGATCCAGAAGACTGTGTACCACATGCTCCAGAGGACTGTGTACCACATGATCCAGAAGACTGTGTACCACATGATCCAGAGGACTGTGTACCACATGCTCCAGAGGACTGTGTACCACATGATCCAGAGGACTGTGTACCACATGCTCCAGAGGGTTGTGTACCACATGATCCAGAGGACTGTGTACCACATGATCTAGAAGACTTTGTACCACATGCTCCAGAAGACTGTGTACCACATGATCCAGAGGACTGTGTACCACATGCACCAGAGGAATGTGTATCACATGCTCCAGAGGGTTATGTACCACATGCTCCAGAGGACTGTGTACCACATGATCTAGAAGACTTTGTACCACATGCTCCAGAAGACTGTGTACCACATGATCCAGAGGACTGTGTACCACATGCACCAGAGGACTGTGTACCACATGATCCAGAGGACTGTGTACCACATGCTCCAGAGGACTGTGTACCACATGCACCAGAGGACTGTGTACCACATGCACCAGAGGACTGTGTATCACATGCTCCAGAGGGTTATGTACCACATGCTCCAGAGGACTGTGTACCACATGATCTAGAAGACTTTGTACCACATGCTCCAGAAGACTGTGTACCACATGATCCAGAGGGTTATGTACCACATGCACCAGAGGACTGTGTACCACATGCACCAGAGGACTGTGTACCACATGATCCAGAGGACTGTGTACCACATGATCCAGAGGACTGTGTACCACATGATCCAGAGGGTTATGTACCACATGCACCAGAGGACTGTGTACCACATGCACCAGAGGACTGTGTACCACATGATCCAGAGGACTGTGTACCACATGATCCAGAGGACCGTGTACCACATGCTCCAGAGGACTGTGTACCACATGCACCAGAGGACTGTGTACCACATGATCCAGAGGACTGTGTACCACATGCACCAGAGGACTGTGTACCACATGATCCAGAGGACTGTGTGCCACATGCTCCAGAGGTCTGTGTATCACATGCACCAGAGGACTGTGTACCACATGATCCAGAGGTCTGTGTATCACATGCACCAGAGGACTGTGTACCACATGATCCAGAGGACTGTGTACCACATGCACCAGAGGACTGTGTACCACATGATCCAGAGGACTGTGTACCACATGCACCAGCAACTGTTATGTCACCTCCGTAGTCGTGTTATCCAGGACAGACTGAAGATGTTATCTCTTCCATAACGACACAGGATGCATTAGATTTTCTGGTTCTAGTAAGAGAATTAGCGGTGTTGCTATCAGGTATTCTTTCCCAGAAGTATATAATACTTTTAGGAAAATGAGTGCTGTTATCCATGTTTTATGTGACATAGGATTTATAGAGCACAATTTGTGCGTGTCCCGCTGTTAGTAAATAAATCTTTTCCTTGTCTATCTGGAAAGGTATCAGCAAATTCACACTGATTGTAAAGACCTTCAAATCAATCTCCTTGAAGCATGAACACATTTCTCCATTTACACACAGAATATAAATTCTCAGTTTACAACAGCGCTTAGGAATTTAACCCCTTTGAGTACCAAAAGGGTACGCAACGCATTGTTCTGGCAGTCAGAGGTTTAATTCCATCAAGATAGAGGGTTTTTTTTTTTCACAATTTTTAAGATAAAAATAAAGACGGAAAGCTTCCTGATAATAACCACAATTACTTTATTGTGGCCGGAAAATCCTAATGGCCTCTATGAATTTTGTCCTCAAGCCTTTGTTCAAGACAGAGCAACTTCACTTAGCCCTGGATCTCATATCCATGGGGGCGGACATGTTGCTTGCAGTTTTTCCAGTCTGAAGCAGGCAGAGCACATTTAACCGAATGCATTGTAAACGCCTCTGGTCATTAAGCCTTTGAGTCACTCAATGGGTTAAGATTACCATGTGAATTTAAATTAATTGTTTGTTTTATTTTTTTTTTCTAGAAGCTAGTTCTATATTTTAAAAAAATGATATCCATTTAAATGAAAGATAATGGAATCTCCAATTAAAATGTTTTTCAGGAACTTTAGGAGAAACATATTGAGACTGCATCATGATCAGACCAACAATACTTTCAATGGAAGCCAAAGCGATTCAGTGAAGGAGAAATTGCAATGTGAAAATATAGTCAATTCTACTATATGATGAGCGGAGAGGTGAGTAATAAGTGTAGTCTAAATATTTAAGGTGCATGGTTCTCCAAGTATCTAGAAGTTGAATGTCCGCAAATTTGCTTCTCAATTTTTTTTGGTTGAGAAAATTTAAAAGCAGGTTTCCGAGAAGATGTGTCCATTAAAGGGATAGTAATGTTTCATAATAAAAGCAGCTCTAATTAATCATCATAGTATTTGGACTTTGGAGAGTGTTATTTCAGTTCTGTCAGAGTTGTAGTTCAAGAGTAATTCAATGGCAAAGTATCCCCCTCCCGCCCCTTTTACTGATGTAACACTGCTCAGCCAGATCAGAAGGGAGGTGCCCAGGTCAGTGGTGTAACAACAGGGGTCGCAGGGGTCGCACCTGCGACGGGGCCCGTCACTCCAGGGGCCCGGCCGCCCCCCACGACCCCCTCACCCGCAGCAACTCCCACTATGGCCGCCGACACGCCGATCTAGTAATACAGAGCGCTGGGAGATGACATCATCTCCCAGAGCTCTGTATTACTACAGAGGCGCGCTGGAGCTTCAGTTCTACAGATCTGTGCCGAAGGAGGCACAGATCTGTCCAGCCACACCGCTAGACCACCAGGGACTGGAGATAGGGGTATTGTGGAAGGGGCATTGTGGAGTTGGGGGCATTGTGGAAGAGGTAATGTGGAGATGAAGGGGCATTGTGGAGATGAAGGGGCATTGTGGAAAGGGCAATTTGGAGATTGGGGGGCATGGTGGAGATGGGGGCAATGTGGAGATGAAGGGGACATTGTGGAAGGGGCAATTTGGAGATTGGGGGGCATTGTGGAGATGGGGGCAATGTGGAGATGAAGGGGCAATTTGGAGATTGGGGGGCAATGTGGAGGTGGCCAGTGTGGTTGAGGGGCCCAATGTGGTCGGGGGGGCCCATGGCAATTCTTGCACCAGGGCCCGGTGGCTTCTAGTTACGCCTCTGGCCCAGGTAGATTGCAGAGAGGGACAATCTTCAATTAAGATAAGGGAAAAACCTGAAAAACTTGTCAAGGGGGGCAGGGCTTTCATTGTTCTCACAGGAAGAAGATTGTCCACTTCTGTTATCTGTCTGGTCAATGGAATGGATTCCACATCTGAGAAGAGATGGCTTACACTAGGTAAAAGGGGTGGGAGGGGACACTTTGCTTGTGAATATCTCTCAAACCTTATGGTTTGAGAGATAAGACTTATATCGTTCTTCATGTTTTTTTTAATGCCTACAAAATAAAATAAAGATAAAACGAAGTATGACTATCCCTTTAAGGGGTCGACTGCTATATTGAAATAACCCCCTAAGAATTATCCTGCCTTCAGTTTCCAGGTCAAATGAAGCTAAGAGATTTAAAATGTAAGATACTTGCTTAGTGTTTGGGCTGTAGATGTATACTATAATGAATGGTTTATTGTACAATAGGCCTTTAAGAACTATATATATTCCGTCTGGATCAACTGTACTTTCTAACAATTTCCAGGGAATGGAAGCTCTAAAAAGAATGCCTACTCCTCTTTATTCCTTTGCAGAATGGAAGTATGATGTAGGGAAGGTTTTGTTTGAAATTTGTTTTGATTTACCAGATTTAAAAATTGTTTCTTGTATTTGGAGAATGTCCGATTTCCAGGGCATGTCTTAATCTTAGATATGAGAAGAAGTAAGTGTTAGGGATTCCGTATTGAACATGCAGTTGCTGAAAAGATAGCAGGGTGTTGTTATGCCATATGTGGTCCACTGAGATCCAAATTCCATCCAGACTAGACAAATGAGCGGATACTGCAACTCCCCATAGAGGTGTAGCTGGGTCTACAGACACATAACGAGACATATTTTTAATGTCTGACCATATTTTACATAGAGCGCTAGTGGGTATGGAGGGTGCAACTGGTTTCACAGAATATACTCCACTACCAGTCAGTATACAATTACAGAAAAAACCTAGGTTGCTACAAATCTCCAGACATAGATACAATGATCAATTCACTCACCTGTCCAGATGGCCGTGCGGATCCGGGGCAGCCCCCCCTACAACCTCGAAAAAGGTTTCTACAAACGGGAAGACAACTGGAGGGGAGCGCTCAACAGATCCGCGAAGCATGGATACCAGTCAATCAGCAAAAGTGATTAAAAATCATATCTTTATTGAATAAATAATAAAAATGGTACAAAACCACAAAACATAATTGGAGATAATGCTTGGCAAGTCAAGTAACGCGTTTCGTGTAGGCGAGTAGCGTTACTCGACCTGCCACACATTATCTCCAATTATGTTTTGTGGTTTTGTACCATTTTTATTATTTATTCAATAAAATATATGATTTTTAATCACTTTTGCTGATTGACTGGTATCCATGCTTCGCGGATCTGTTGAGCGCTCCCCTCCAGTTGTCTACCAGTCAGTATACATCCACAGAGGATCCCCACACCAGTTCCTAGAAATGTGGGGGCATTGCTTAGCAGAAGGACAGGGTTCATACTTCTATTCTGTTTCCAATAGGACTGTTCGGTGTAAGCAACAGGGGGGACGAGGCTCGGCTGGAGGGGTGGGTGCTTATGTCTATTGCCTGCTTCCTCAATAAAAACATGTTCTTAAAAAAAAAAAAAAAAAAAAAAAAAAAAAAGGAGTAAAAGAGTACATTTCTATGCTTGCACACACCTTGTTTGGTACTAACTGTTGTTCCTCTTTATGGTCTATGTGGATGGGGATTTCTGGCTTATAAGGTGAGACTGAGAGTTTTTCAGTCCTCCTGGTCCAGTGTGAACTTGATACAGGTCAGGGAGGTTCAAACGCTATACACATTTCGCCAAAATGTATATGCTAAACACTATACACAATTCACCAAATGTTAAAAGCAATACGGTATATGCAATACACCAAACGCTGTACTCCAAATACTATACACAGTATGCCAAACGTTATAAACAATTCGGCAAACGGTATACACCAAAGAATATAAACAGTACACCAAAGGCTGCATGCAATTCATCAAACGCTATACACCAAACACTATACACAGTACACCAAATGGAATATACCAAGCTCAGTACGCCAAAAACTATACACAGTAAGCAAAAAGCTATACTCCATTCGCCAAACGCCATACGTAGTCAGGCAAAAGCTATATGCCAAGTGCTATACGTAATACAGTATATATGCCAAATGCTCTACGGCAAATGCAATACGCCAAGCACAATACACAATTTGACAAACGCAATACACAATTTGACTACACAGTACACTATGCTATAGACCATTCGCCAAACACTATATACAGTCTGCCTACCGCTATACGGCAAACACTATACACAATACTCCAAAAGCAATTCCTCAAACACTATACGCAATTCGCCAAATGCTATACACCAAACAAAATATGCAATATGCCAAAAAGCTATAAGCCAAAAACAATACGCCAAATGCTATACGCCAAACATTTTACGCCAAACACAATATGCCAAATGCTATATGCAATTCATCAAACGTTATATGCCAAACTCTATACACAATTCACCAAACGTTATAATCAATACGGTATATGAAATACACCAAACCCTGTATCCCAAATACTATACACAATATGCCAAATGCTATACGCCAAAGAATATAAACAATACGCCAAAAGCTATATGTAATTCACCAAATGCTATACACAGTACACCAAGTGGAATATACAAAGCTCAGTACGCCAAACACTATACACATTAAGCAAAAAGCTATACTCCATTCACCAAACGCCATCCGTAGTCAGCCAAAAGCTATATGCCAAGTGCTATACACAATACGGTATATGCCAAATGCTCTATGGCAAATGCAATACGCCAAGCACAATGCACAAACTGACAAACACAATACACAATTCGACAAATGCAATACACTATACACTAAACGCAATACCCCAAATGCTTGACTGGGGCAGCGCCAACTTCCAGGAACCTCTCTCCCACCTTTTTTCCCAAAATGAACGACACCACAAGCGTGACTTAGATAAATTAGGTCATAGCTTATTTATGCCTTAAGCAAAATTGCATAGTTTAACATCAAGTAATCTCATTTATAACATATTAACAATACTCCTAACCCATAAAAACATATTACCCATCTACAGGTTTAACATACAACCATTGAATAGAATGGGAGGATCCTTAGCACCGTCACCATTCCCACCTTGGGCATATTCCCACTAGCCGCCTCTCCTTACCAGCTCAGTGGGTATCCATAATCACTTGCCTGCCTACTTTCCAGGGACCCCATGCCCTTTAGAAGCTGGGTGCCCCAACCATCTTTTTAAAGTCCCAAGGATACCCTCCTCCGCCACACTCTGTGACAATCACCAAAAGGAGTCAAATAGAACCACCCAACCCCAGAAAAAACAAAAATGGGGGGGGGGGGGGAGCTCCTTCTGTATGTTTTTATCCTCCTGTATGTTTTTATCTTTGTTGATATTAAACTACACAAAAGTTGAAGTTACAGTCCTCCGCCCTTCCATCTCCAGCCGACACAGCAAGTACCTGAATGGAGACAGTTTGATTCTCTCCGTAAACACATGTGCCAGTACTCTTGATAACAAGTAACCGGCAACATTTGCATGTGAGTACACTGATTTATTCTACCATTTGAAGTTACATATTATAATAATATTACACCATTGGCGCGCCTTGTTTTTTCCTCTTTTCTGTTCTTTTCTCAATACCACTTGGGAGAGCGAGTATAGGTATAGGAGCAGCCAATCGGTGAACACTGTTTCTGGAGGCAGTTTCCACACCAGGGGCTTTGAATGGTTGGATTTGGCATAAGTCTTGTCCAAGACTTTTGAAATCGTGAGTGTATTTTCATTTGGGTGCTTTATTGGTGACGGTCCAAGAAAAGATTATATTGATACGCACAAGGGGCGACCCGTTTGTTCTTTCTCCTTCCTTTCTTCTGCACAACTGAAAATTCACCAATCCAGTTAACAACATTGCCAACTTTCTGGATTCGTCTGGCTGTCAGGGGAAAATATTACTATATGTAAATCCCTTTTTAATTTTGTAACAGTATTAGTGCCAGACATGTATCATCCAATGCACTGAGTTGCATTGCAGCTGATAACACACATAATGGCTACTCCTGTTTAGAATGTCTTCTGTAGTGTCTGTCTTCATAACACACTTCCTTTGTGTATATATATATAGGGCTCAAAATTTCCACTAGCCAATGGCGAGTGGAAATTTAGCCCTGGCGAGTAGAAATTCAGCCCTGGTGGATATGTTATGGCTTGCAGTGGCAAGTAACTTTTCAGGTCTGACTAGTAGCAAAGGACTTAAAATTATAAGCCCTGTATATATATATATATATATATATATATATATATATATATATATAAAATAGTAGTTGAAGAGCCCGTTATACGGGCCACAGTGCCACTGCCAGACGGTTGCGGGGCAGTCATGCGCCATATGACTGCAGCACGCACAGTAGTCTCTACTGCGCATGACTTTGTCGTTACACACGTTTTAGCAAATTATTATATATGATGTTTGCAGGTATATGTGTCCGTGAGAGTGCCAGCATGTGTATATGCATGTGTACATGTCTGTGCCTGTTAGTGTTGCCACCCAGCCGGTATTTTACCGGCAGGTCGGTAAAAAAATTGGCTTGTGTCCAATGTTAAGTCTATGGAGGGAATGCCATGGCCGGTATTTTTTTTAAGAAAAGGTGGCAACCCTAGTGCCTGTGTCTTCTGCACAAATGTCTATATCTATGTGGATCTGTATTCATTCCTGTAGGTTTGTGCTTTTCTGTGCTTTTCTACAAGTGTGTGTGTGTGCGCGTCTGTGTGCGCTCGTTTGATTGACATTTTATGTGTGAGTCTTTCATTATCTTGCTTTATACAATAATAAACATAAATAAGACATTATTTCAGGTTTGTTCTTCAGAAACGAAAGAGCTAGTAATGGGAATCCGTTTAGATTTGGATGAGTAATTCTAAGACAGTTATACATTATCCATTGTTAATAACAATGTGTAACTACAGTTCTGTGATCAGTTACGAGATGTCCGCTTAGTCATCAGCTTTTAGATACCTGTTAAAAGAGTAGGGAGCGAAAGTTCTTATCCTTTCTGTGCATTGTGATACTTCCAGTTCTTTTACTCTCCAAACAGCAAAGCGCAGTTTACCGGACTCCTACAATCACAGAGACAATGGTGAGTGAGAATGTGTATGTCCTGGGGGGATTCAGAGAATGCAGGTTATTACCAGAAGCAGTACTGATGGTGTAGGTACTGGTGGTGTAGTCAACTGATGGGCATCCATTTGTTGGGGACTACAACCAGCAGGGGAGGGCTGGCCTGGGGGGCAGGGGGGCAATTTCCCCCTGGGCTGGTCATATGTCTGGGCTGGTGGGCCACTGCTGCTCACTAAATCTCCCAATTGCTGCTGTAAATGGAGCTACACTAGTGATAACATAGAGCTTACAATTGAAGTGGAGCTACATAAACGACACCACAGAGGAACAATCCAAATGGAGCTACACTAGTAGTATAACCCATTGCCTTGTAAGCTCTGTAGTATAACTAGTGTAGCATTTACTTACATTGTAAGCTCTGTAGTATAACTAGTGTAGCATTACTTAAATTGTAAGCTTTGTAGGAGCGCACTAGTGTAGCCTCATTTCAGCTGTAAGCTCTGTGGTATCAGTTGCCTTACGTCACAACATTAATGCCAATTTTAAAATTAACAAAAGGAGGTGGGCTGGGACAGTGGGCTTGAGCGATACAGAAATGGTCCACTTGACTGAATTTGCCCCCTGGGCCACAAGTTGCCAGCCCTCCCCTGACAACCAGCAGGGGTGCCTTGACCAAAAAAAAAAAATATAAAAAAATATTCAGAAACACTGATGATGAAGTACAGTTATGGTTCTGTATTGTTTACAAGACACTTAAGTACAAAGTTAGAAATTAAGCTTTTGTTGAAAACGAGGGGTCATCCTAGATAAAAATTCACTAAAAAATGTGTAATGACGCAGTCATGCGCAGTAGAGACTGCTGTGCGTGCTGCAGTCATGCGCAGTAGAGACTGCCCACGGCACGGGCGGTCTCTACTGCGCATGACTGCCCCGCTACCTGCTGGCAGTGGCACTGTGGCCCGTGTAACGGGCTTGTCAACTAGTTATAAATAATCTACGGCTTCACTGGTCAAAGCTGACAATGAAACAGGAACTGGGGTTTTAGGGCAATTATCACTTTTTATTGATAAGGACATGAAACTAAACCTTGAGATTTGCGTCACGATTTAGGAATCAATGGGGATCTGAGAAGACACCTCTGGTGCACTCATCGATCCCCAGCGGAAGTGACTGACTGCAAAACTGAATTACCCTGGAGCTCCTAATACAGCTGGTCTGCTCCTAAGGGAGCATATCTACCAATGGGGCACTATCTACATGATAGTTGTCCTTTAAACTTTTTTTTTTAATTAAAATAATGTAATAAAGGGCTTTTCCTGTTGAGTGAACTGTGGATACTTGCAGCGCTGGGAGATTTTTCATGCCAAAGTTCAGCTATGACTTTGTTTTTCTAACAAACTGCAACAGTGTCAGATTCTGTTCAAAAGAATTGCTTCTTTATAATGCACTCTGTGGGAGAACGCAAGTCCTAGACTACAGCTCCCCATAGTTAGTGATAGGAACAGCACCATCTTGTGACCAATGTTAATGTTGAGCTGTAAAAATATTGAATTAAACCTTTTACAGCAATGACAGTACCTTGTTTTACTTGCTAGGAGAAACTCATTAACTTTCTGAATTCCAGATAGATAGATAGATAGATAGATAGATAGATAGATAGGTATGGGATAGATAGATAGATAGATATATAGATAGATAGATAGATAGATAGATAGATAGATAGATAGATAGATAGATAGGCATAGATATACACTACCATTCCATTTGGGGTCACTTAGAAGTTTCCAACAAAAGAGTTGCAAATCTTAAACTGCAATTTTTTACTGTGGTCACAAGATGGTGCTATTTCTATCACTTACTAAGGAAAGTGATAGTCTGTGACTTTAGCGCTCCCATAAATTTGGATTATAACAAATTTATTTTGGACACTGGTTGCTAACAGACACCTTAAAATATGTTTCGCCTGTGATAACTTTGTTTTACTCAGCAGGAAAATCCCTGACAAAATGATATATATATATATAATTTTTGTGTATGTGTTTTAATTAAAAAACATATTATTCTGCCTGTACTCATTTCATCTGATACAAAGATAACGAGTGCAGTGATTCATGTGCAGGAATCCTTTCTGTGGTTAAGAGAGAATGTCTTTTATTGGTATTGATCGTATGTGATCGTTTGCTGCATCATATATCAGATGTGAGTCTACATAGAAAGATATTTGATTCTCTGTTACATCTTGAGCAATGATTTCACAGTGGTTATTATTTACCAAAGAAACCTGAAGGTGAATCTAAAATGGTGCAGTTCCGGCATAAACCTATTGCATTATAGGTTAAAAATGAACAGATTTTTAACCTATTAATTGCTAGAGAGGCCTTTAATGCATTGCTACCTCTCTGGCACTTAAAGAGTTAAGGCAAGTGTGTGGTTATTATTTGGCTGGGTAAGTGTTCCTTTAAATAGGTTGCTAAGGTGCAAAATGTTCATGAAGCTCAGACTTTTTCTAAACTTTATTTAGTCTATGTTAAGTGACACATCTAATTCATCATTCCATTCCTGTTCCTAATAGAATACGGTATTCTTCTTGCAATTCTATGTGTATGCAGCCTTATGAGTCATAATCCCTAATCACTGTCAATACTGTGCCTTGTACTGGTTATTAAAAAGAAAAATGTGAATGTATTATACACTGGTTCTTGTATTGTTACACGTCTCCTGATAAATGATCACCCTTGGGTATTATTGATTGACATTAAACAGATGCTATGGAGAAAACCTATTTGTTTTTGCCATTTTTTTTCTCTTTTCAAATTAGTTGTAAATTAATTGGCAAATCAAAGAGTGTTTAACTCTTAGACTGCCAGAGGGGTGTCCAAAACGCATTGCAGATCAATGAGTTAGACCCTCCTCTGGTAGTCAAAGTGTAAACCCTTTGAGTGCCAGATGGGTATGCAATTGCTTTGCAATGCGTTGTGTACCCCTCTAGCACTCAAAGGGTTAAAAGCTCCCATTCAAATACATTATTTTCATTTAATATTGTGTTTTTTTCATGTGTTTTAAAATCTGTATTCCCCAAGAACAGTAAATTAATTCGTCAGATACCTTTTTGTATAAGAGCTGTTCATATTCTATTGCACTGGTTTAGCATTATGCAAACACATTGAAAGGGATTGTACTGTTTCACAAAAAAGCAGCTCAAATTAATCTTCATAGTATTTGGGCCATGGAGAGTGTCATTTCAATACTGTCAGAGTTACATAGTTACACAGTAAATTTGGTTGAATAAAGACACAAGTCCATCAAGTTCAACCTTCTCCTCATACCCCAGTGACTGAGAAGTTTATAGCTTTTCTGTTACCATATAAGTTACTCTTTATCAGACCTTCCTGATTTGCCTACTAATAAACAGTATAACTCTGTATGTTCCCTTTTGAAATAAATGTATCTAATCTTCTCTTAAATGTATCAGTTGTATCTGCCATAGCTACCTCTTTGGGCAAGGAATTCCACATATTTACAGACCTTACTGTAAAAAAACCCTTCCTCTGCTGAAGTGTAAACCTCCTTTCCACTAATCTTAAGGGGTGTCCCCTGGTCACCTGATCAGGCCTTGGAATGAATAGCTCACCACAGAGACCCTTGTATTGACCTCTCATATACTTGTACAGTGTTATAAGGTCAAGAGTAGTTCAAGAGTAATTGAATGATAAAGTATCCCCCTCCCGAACCTTTTACCTAGTGTAAGCCTCCTCCCCTCAGATATGGAATCTGGTCTCTTGACCGGACAGGTCACAGCAAGGGACAATGTTCTTAATGTGATCATAAGGAAAACTCTGCCCCCACTGACAGGTTTTTCTGGTTTTTCCTTATGATCACTGAAGATTGTCCCTCTCTGTGATCCATCTGGACAGTCTTGCTGCTCTGATGTGAGCAGTGTTACATCAGTAAAAGGGGCAGGAGGCGGATAATTTATAATTCAATTACTCTTGAACTACAAATCTGACAGAACTGAAATAACACTCTCTATGGCCCAAATACTATGAAGATTAATCGGAGCTGCTTTTTTATGTGAAACATTACTATCCCTTTAAACCCTTGGATGCAATGTGTTGGAGATATCTAGAACCCAATGGGTTAAACTATTTCCCTGTCATCTTCCGCACGATGCCCCTGTGATTAGGAGAGATGGATTGAAATTGGGTTTGAATTTGTTCCAGTCAATGTGCCTCAGTGAAATCACAATGAAAAAGATTTTGCAGGAATAAAATGTAAAATCATCTAATCACATTATTTTAGACTCTGTTGCGTGTGAGAAAATGCACTGAAGATATTTGTAACGCTAGCTTATTCCCTGCTTTTTAGTGGCTGCCTTGTTAAATGCCAACAGTTACTGTCAAATCATATACAGGCTGACCGTTTTCTTGGATCTTTAAGGTGATCATTGCTGGACATTAACACTTTGCATGCCAGAGGGGTATGCAACATATTTGGAAGCAATGAGTTGCATACCCGTCTGGCACTTTAAGGGTTAAAGACTGCCTGTTTTTTCATAACCAATAAATGGTGCAAAGTTTAATATTCTTTTAAAATCCATATCCAGTTTTACTGATGACTTACAGGTAGGCAGGCAATGTAACAAAGCAGTGGGAATGCAAGCAGGGTGCTGGGTTGTATTGCTAGGGGCATTAGTGGCAGAAAAAGGGAAGTGGTAGAGGTGAGAGGGTAGTAGATAGGTAGAATAGCCTACCAGCAGAGGTGGTAAGGTTTAATACAGTGACGAGGATAGTGATAAGGTTATCCTAAACATAAGACAAGACCAAGGACCAAATATGATTTGAGATTTTTACAGTAGGAAAATGGACAGACTATATGGGCCGAATGGTTTTTATCTGCTGTCAAATTCTATGTTTCTTTGAAAACCTTAAAATATACACAATAAACACACAGACTAACAATTCAAGCTGTAGAATTTACCTGATGAAGTGGCAATAAGAGCGTTCAGGTACATTTTACGTGGGAAAACTTCATAGTCCCCTTTATGGAAGCTGCCTGCAGTCTTTATGCACAGAGTGAGATCCACAACGATGAACAGAAGTAACTACTGTATTGGACCTTGTTTACCAATGACAAAGATCTATTCCCAGTGCTAAGAGGTGATGCATTCAAAAGTTATTCCTGCTCAGATTTTATGTTTTTTTAGCTGCAGTATCTCACTGGCCTGAAATGTTAAAGTGGTGCTGTTGCTACACCATGCTGTGGAGGTTTATGGTCAACAGACCAAAGCTGACCATAGATGGTGTAGAAACAGCACCACTGTACAAATTCAGGCCATTGAGATACTGCACCGAAAAAAATAATTCAAGTTTGAGCTGCGATAACTTTTGATGAGCGGCGGTTGATGTGATCTATTTAGACTTTGCCAAGGCATTTGATACAGTTCAGCACAAGAGGTTACTGTACAAATTGAATGAAATAGGCCTAGGGGAAAATGTTTGTGTGTGGATTGGAAATTGTGTGTGGATTGGAAAGATAGAATGCAAAGAGTGGTAGTAAATGGCAAGTTCTCCAGTTGGATAAACGTGATAAGTGGAGTACATCAGGGATCTGTCCTGGGTCCTCTTCTTTTTAATTTGCTTATTAATGACCTCCCAGAGGGCATAGGGAGCCATGTATCAGTGTTTGCCGATGACACAAAATTAAGTAAGGTAATAAAGTCTGAACTGGATGTGTCTTCATTACAAGAGGATTTGGACAAATTGAGTAACTGGGCAGGCAAGTGGCAAATGATATTCAATATAGACAAGTGTAAAGTTATGCATTTTGGGTATAATAATAAAAATGCAACATATAGTTTAAATGGTGTTTCTCTGGGGAAATCTACAAATGAAAAGGATTTGGGAGTAATGGTAGACAATAGACTTAGCAGTAGCATGCAGCGCCAGCTGGCAGCTGCAAAGGCCAATAAGATATTGGCATGTATTAAAAGGGGTATTGACTCAAGGGAGGAAGATATTATTATGCCTCTTTGCAGGTCCATGGTAAGACCCCACTTAGAATATGCTGTTCAATTCTGGGCACCCTTTCTGAAAAAGGACATTATGGAACTAGAGAAGGTGCAGAGGAGGGCTACAAAACTAGTAAGGGGAATGGAAAGTTTTAGTTATGAAGAAAGGCTAGAAAAGTTAAACTTGTACACACTAGAGAAACAGCTTCTTAGAGGGGATATGATAACACTATATAAGTATGTTCAAGGCCCATACAAAGGGCTCTCCAAAGACTTGTTCATTAACAGAACAGTACACAGGACAAGAGGCCACCCTCTTAGACTTGAGGAAAGGAGATTTAATCTACAACAGCGGAAGGGTTTCTTTACAGTAAGGACAATAAAGGTATGGAATTCACTGCCTGAGGAGGTGGGGCTATCGAAAACATTAGATACCTTTAAAAGGGGCCTGGATACTTATTTAAAAGAGCATAACATAGAGGGCTATGTACGTTAGTATTGGGATTAATATTTAGTTGGGGCTTGTTGATCCAGGGAGAAATCTGATTGCCATTTGGAATCAAGAAGGAATTTTTTCCCCCCCCATTCAAGGCAGAATTTTAAATTGCTAATTGAGGTGGATTTTTTTGCCTTCTTTTGGATCAACGATGGTAAACAGGAATAGGAAAAGGTTGAACTAGATGGGCGCAAGTCTTTTTTCAACCTAAATTACTATGTTACTATGTTACTATCTCTTAGCAATGGGAGTTCCCTTGTTTTATTCAGAAGGATAAACTGTACAATATCTATAATATATAATATTTTACATATTAAGTGCAACTGTCCCTTTATCTGTTATTTGTGACACCGTCCATATCTTACAAGTTTTAAAAGGTCTGAGTTGGACTTGATGTCTTTTCCCTATACACCTTAATTCATCATCGTCTGGGTTTACAAACTATATTGTACCATCTGCATAGTTCTTATTCAACAGTACTGAAGGATTCCATTCATTACACTGTCTGGACCGGGCATGGATTCTCAGTGCTGAGAAGGGATTTGGATAACTGACCAGGGCAACTGGGATCAGTGTTGTAGGACAGCAGGAAGTATTGGTGGAAGTGGCTGTTGCAAGCAGGACTGGTCATAGAAAAGAGTAACAGGACAGGATTGGGGCAATATACACAAGGAGACAGGTTAGCCACTAACAATCAGCTTAGCACTGGACTGGAGAGCAACATGTTCTTTATACTAGGCTGACCACACCTTCCCTTTAACCGGGGACACACAGGAAATAGGCATATTTCAGGACTGCATTGAAATCAAAGCAGCCCTGCAGTATGTATTTTTCATATGTGTCCCCGGTTAAAGGGGAGGTCTGGTCACCCTACTTTAGACCATACTATGAGATGCTAGTAAACTATTTCATAAAATAAAAAATGACAAACATAATTATAGTTGATTTTTGAAAGTGCATTCAAGTTATCCTATATTTTTTACAATGTGACAGTTTCACTGAGAAAATCTGGAGGCAATCTGACTGCCCCATAAAAGGGTAAAAGCTTCATTTCTTTCCGTGAGTGCCAGAAAGATATTCAATCCATGAAATGTGCTGTATACCCCTCAAAGAGTTAATCCCTTGGGCAATCCAACTGCACCCTAGGGTGTGAAAAAACATTCCTATTGACTTTTATAAGGCTTTAAACCGCTTGAATGCAATGTGTTGGAGACATCTTTAGCATTCGAGGCTTTAACCCTTTGCGTGCCAAAGAGGTAAGCAACGCAATGCGTTGCATACCTCTCTGGTGCTCAAAGGGTTAAAAACTCCATTGGCATTAATGGGATTTTTGGAATGTTTATTAATCCCCTGTAATACCGTTGATTTGCTCCAAAATTGCTCTGGTCTAAATTCTTTAATGTATTTCATGTTAAGTGCTCTTGCTACCTTTGCTTTGCTTCTTAATGCATTTGTTGGAGATGTTGTTGGCATTCAGAGGGTTAATCCTACTTGTGATGTGCAATCTCTTTTGGGCCATTTTGTTTTAGATACTAGTGTATGTACAATGGCTACATTTCATAAAATTTCCTGCTATTACTTTGTCAGGACAAAATAATAGTTTATCTCACTTTTTGAACATTTTGAAGCAATTTTAAAAATAGAAGCTATTAGGCAAATTGCATTTCTGAATGTGCCTTAAAGTAATGATAGTCAAAGAAAGAGCCTGTATCCGACAGCTGTGCCTCCCTTTTGCATCTTGCATGGTTTAGTAAGGTGGACCGCTGTGTATCAGTATCTCAGTATCGACCCAGGGCCATTCAGATTTAATTTGTATTTAGACCATAATCCTATATAATAATTTGCTAGGCTGTTTGTCAGAAGCCATCATGCGCAGTAGAGACTGTGCGCTCTGCAGTCATGTGCAGTAGAGACTGTGTGCGCTGCAGTCATGTGCAGTAGAGACTGTGCGCGCTGCAGTCATGCGCAGTAGAGACTGTGCGCTCTACAGTCATGTGCAGTAGAGACTCAGCGGTCTGCAGTCATGTGCAGTAGAGACTGTGCGCTCTACAGTCATGTGCAGTAGAGACTGTGCGTGCTGCAGTCATGTGCAGTAGAGACTGTGTGCGCTGCAGTCATGTGCAGTAGAGACTCTGTGCTCTGCAGTCATGTGCAGTAGAGACTCTGCGCTCTGCAGTCATGTGCAGTAGAGACTGTGCGCTCTGCAGTCATGTGCGGTAGAGACTGTGCGCGCTGCAGTCATGTGCAGTAGAGACTGTGTGCGCTGCAGTCATGTGCAGTAGAGACTGCCCGCACTGCAGTCATGTGCAGTAGAGACTGTGCGCTCTGCAGTCATGTGCGGTAGAGACTGTGCCCTCTGCAGTCATGTGCGGTAGAGACTGTGCACGCTGCAGTAATGTGCAGTAGAGACTCTGCGCTCTGCAGTCATGTGCAGTAGAGACTGTGTGTGCGCTGCAGTCATGTGCAGTAGAGACTGTGCGCTCTGCAGTCATGTGCAGTAGAGACTGTGCCCTCTGCAGTCATGTGCAGTAGAGACTGTGTGCCCTGCAGTCATGTGCGGTAGAGACTGTGTGCTCTGCAATCATGCGCAGTAGAGACTGTGTGCTCTGCAGTCATGTGCGGTAGAGACTGTGTGCTCTGCATTCATGTGCAGTAGAGAATGTGCGCGCTGCAGTCATGTGCAGTAGAGACTGGCTGCGCTGTAGCCATGCGCAGTACAGAGTGCCCGAACGTGCCGTGGCTGATATGGAGGGGGCGCTCGAATTCGGACCGGAGTCCTCTCTGTGCACCTTCCTGGGACTGCTTGGTCGGTCCCAGGAAGGTGCGCAGAGAGGGCTCCGGTCCAAATTCGGTGCTTCCCTCTCCGTATCAGGCACGGCGCTTTCTAGCAGTATGTACTACGCATGGCTGCAGCGCGGGCAAAGAGCAGAGAGGCTCCGGGCACCAGCCGAGGCTGCTGGGTGGCTTTTAAACTAGTATAGTTAATAAATAAATAACACTGTGATTTGCTCAAACAAAATAAATATTTAATAAAACAAACAGAGGTAGGCATTCACTGGGAATTGCTGAAAAGAAGCAAATATTTAATTCAAGGGTCAATATTTTGGCCTTCAGCTGATGCCAGAATAATAATCTACCTCACACCTAGCTTCTCTAACACTCCTCTTTGCCAATCCTTACACTGGCTTCCATTAGCATATAGAACGAAACACAAACTTCTGGGGCTAACTTACAGAGCCCTTACTAATATATTTAAGATAATATTAGTCAGTTTTCTTTCAAAAGGGAACATATACAGGTTTATACTGTGTATTAGTAGGCACAACTGGAAGTCCTGATAAGCTATTTGGCAGCAGGAATGCTATATAATTCTCATGTCTCTGGTTTAAGAGGCAAGGGTTGAACTTGATGGACTTGTGTCTTTTTTCAACCTAATTTTCTATGTTACTGCACCCCCCTAGATCTCAATTCCAAATATACTCCCACTCGCCATCTTTGCTCTGCACAGGACCCTATCCTCTCTGCAGGTCTTATTAAATCTTCCCACTCCCACCTACAGGACTTCTCCTGTGCTGCACCTAAGCTATGGAGTTCCTTGTTCTGTCCCATCAGACTCTCCCCCAGCCTTCAGATCTTCAGGTGCTACCTGAAAACTCACCTCTTTAGGGAAGCCTATCAAAAACCTCCATAACTATTTTGAGCAAGGCCAGACCAACAGCCTGTCCAACTTCTGCTCACTCTCATTCTTTCTCCCACCTACAACCCCATCACAACCTGGCATCCTTCAATTTGATGGTTTTAATGAATTCTACTTCTGGAATTGCTTTCAAGACTGATACAACTGTTTCCATCTTGAAGCACTAATATATGTCAAAATTGTTCAGGAACTTCAGATCCAAAATACTTCTGAACCTCACAGAGACCTTAGAAATCAAAAATAAGATTGAACATATTCCCAAATTCCTCTGGTATGAAGAGGTCTTAGTCTTTTTTTCTCCAAAATAGAACCACCACTTGCCTGGACCACTGCACTCATAAGCACTTCTATCTCCCATGTACTGACAGGTAGGCAGTTCATGTGGCAGGAGGCATTTACATCCCATAGCACTTACTCCTTCTGTGTCCCCCTTACCTTCCTCTAGACTGTAAGCACTCACGCGTAGAGTCCTCTGATCCTTTTTGTTTTCCATGTTCTATTTGTAGTATTTAATACCTCTGAATGTCTATTCCCTATTGTACAGCATTGCGGAATAAGTTGGTGTCATATAAATAAATAATAATATTATAAAGTTTGTCAAAGTTTTGATGTGTAAGCCACATTTTCATTACATACCATGAATTACTGGGCGTTATACCAAGAATAACTGGATGGTATAGCAAAATAGTTGAATGGTATACCAAGAATAACTGGATATTATACCACTAATTAGTTAATGGTATACTAAGAACTGTGAGCTAAGAATAACTTTGTGGTATACCAAAGAATAACTGTGTGGTATACCAAGAATATCTTTCTGATATACCAAAGAATAACTGTATGGTATACCAAAGAATAACTGTGTGGTATACCAAGAATATCTTTGTGGTATACCAAAGAATAACTGTGTGGTATACCAAGAATATCTTTGTGGTATACCAAAGAATAACTGTGTGGTACACCAAAGAATAACTGTGTGGTATACCAAGAATATCTTTGTGGTATACCAAAGAATAACTGTGTGACATACCAAAAATAACTGTGTGATATACCAAAGAATAACTTTGTGACATACCAAGAATAACTGTGTGGTATACCAGAGAATAACTGTGTGGTCCTCAATAGAAATGTTTGAAGTGAAGCTGTGACTTATTGTCAAATCATTGTATTGGCTCTTTCTTGAGATTTTCTGAAGACAATATATTGAGTTTAGTAACACTGAAAGGAAAGAAAAGTCTTCAGCACTGTGTACTACAAATATATCAATGCACCAAACAGTTCTGCCCAAGTAATATATCACTCTTTAAGATATAAAATAAGCTAATTTACAAAGTAACAAGAACACAGGCGAACCGTTGTGGTTTGGATCTTAACACAATATCAAGTGTCTTATAAATGTTCCTCAAAAGTTCTTTAGTGAAACATTTCTTCTTCCAGTCGTTCCCCCAATTAAATATAAAAGAAGAAGGAACATTCCAATCAGGATCATATCAATAATGTAATTAGTACATGGATAATATCCACTTACTTTTCAATAGTTGGTTATATTTTCAAAGGATGGCTTATGATTCTCTAATTCTCTGGACTCATTCAACTAATGACCTTGTAAAAGGTGAAATCTCATTAAAAGAAATATTTGCTTTCTATAAATGATTACATGTGGCATGTCAAACTCTAGGTTCTTGATCAGGAGTCATTCACTCTTGAAGTGCTTCACAACCCTGTCGATAGTCTTCTCATGATGGCCGTATGGTATCAGGTAGAATTTCCCATTGGTGAGCTGATAACAGCATGTTAAAAACTAAAAGGAACATCTACGATGAGTTTCTTAGATACTATTCTGACCTTTATAACCTCAACACCAATGATTGTTGGCTTTCAGCACCTGGCCATGCTTGTCACAATCACAACCTGTTACAGCTTACCTTGACTTCAGCATCATCTGCAGGCGCGAAGCTTCAAGCATGTAGCAGGTCTCCTCCTACCAACTTCCTACTTCCTCCCTCTGAGCTGCTCCTCCTACTTCCTGTGAAGGGGTTTAAAGGGCAGACTGAGGCCTGACTCAGTTGCCCTTGCATTGTTGTTCATAGCAGTTACGTTACCTTGGGCTCAGTGTATGACCTTGCTAGTCTTCTATCCATTCTAGTGCTGACCTGTGGATCTGTCTGACTATTCTTTTGCCTAATCCCTCATAGTGGACATCCAATCTGGTGCAGACTTGTGGCTCTGGCTGACTACTTGAACTGTGTATGACTCGGCTTGGTGCTGACTTGTGGCTCTGTCTGACTATTATTTCGTCTTTTCCTCTGGTGATCAGACACCCAATATAGTGCGGACCTGGGGCTGTGGTAGACTTGCATAGCTGACTGCAGGCGTGAGTCAGTTTTCACCTAACTTCTACTGACTGCAGCCGTGAGTCAGTATTTGCTCTTACTGACTGCAGGCGTGAGTCAGTATTCACCCTTACTGGCTCCAGGTGTGAGTCAGTGATATTTCCTTATGACTGCAGGCTGAGTCAGACCTCATTTCTCATCGGTTCAAGATCCTGGGTTCCTGTTCAAGTTCCTGTTCCTGGTTCCAGCTGAGACTTCCAGTGGCTAAGGCCTAGTCTCCAGCACAGTGGTTTGGCATTGCAACCTATTATTTTTGATAGCAGGCTTGCTGGCTATTACCCTGTGCTTATTCCTATTGTATATATCCTCTTTATGTCATTTGTTAATAAACTGCATTAACTAAACCGTACTGACTTCTGAACTTCTCTAGGTAACCATGACACACACCCCCCTCGTATCTCCAGGACTGTCAGTATAGAGGGGAAATGAATATCTCCTGCTTATTGCCACGTGTGTGTGTGTGTGTGTGTGTCTCCTCAGCCATAAATTATGTAATGAGGCTCTCTCTTAATCAAGCGTACTCTTTATTTCTTTGCTTGGTATATTGAACTATAATCAAGTTTATTTGCCATTCATAGAAATCCTAGCAGCTTTTCAAATATTACTTGTAACATTTCTACTGAGATATATTTTTTGAGTTTTAAATTACTGTACAAGTACAAGTTCACATTTTCATTGCGTTTGGAAAGGGATTCCTAATTTAACAGAATTATTCATCAATCAGTCTGACGTTCATCTGTTTTCATTCTGCGGAGGCATGAACTGCTCATAAAGGGATTTGTACATTCAACATTTTAATAAAGACTATTACTATGCTAAGAGGATCCAATAAAGATTAGGATGGATGCTGCATGATAAGAATTTAAAGAAAATGTCAGAAAGTTATTTATGTTTGCAAGGCATGTCTGTGCAAACTATAGTCAAGATTAAGAAAAATGTTCTTGCGACTAAATGAATCTATTAAGCTAAATTACCTTGGTGTGTAGGACAGAGAAAGAAACAGAGGGCACGTGTATTCAAAAAAGTGGAGGAATTCTTGGGAACTACCAACTAGACATAATCTCATGATTTAAATTTGAAGTCTACCCCGGGACTCAGAGACATCTCAAACGAATTGTTTCTCAATGACCTGCAGATCTCTAGCATTTAGTGATTAACATCCCCATTTAAATCAAAACCAATTTGGGGGAATTTTTATTTGTTACTTGTACTTCAGCTGGTTTGCTTCAGAAGGGTAAGGTGTGATAAAGTGGAGATAATGGGGGAGATGCTCTAAGGTGTGAAAATGGTGATGCACATGAGATAACTTCTCTAGTGATATCACTTATCCATTTCCACTGTTACTGTATGGAGCCTATGACTTGAGAGATCGTGCATAAACACCAAAAAATAACAGAGGAATTGTAGAAGTTATCCCCTGTTTATCACACCTTAGTAGATCTCCCCCAACATCTTCAACATGATAAACTCTCTAAGTCCTGTGCTATTCTGTGGAGGCTGTGCACTATGATTTCTTAGTGCATAGGCTCTATAGAGTAACATAGGGGTAGGGGATATTATCACAATGGAGAAGCTATCTCCTCCATAACATGCCTTTATCACACCTTAGTACCCATCTATGGTCTCCTTAGTAAGTTATCCTCAAGGAATTATTTGTGAAACAAGATAATGGTATCCTTAACACCCTTGGATTAAGTGGCTCTTAACTGGGTTAGCCATTTCTGTGTCAGAAGGGGTATCCAGTGCATTGGAAAGAAACGAGATGATCTAGCCACGGAGTTAATGTGAGGGGAGAAGGAAAGAGAGGAATCAAATATGGCCCCAATGCAGCATACTGAGCTGACCGGATCAAGGTCAATTCCATCAACTGTAATGATGAAGCTAGGTGTTGTGCAAGGTCTTGGTGGGAAGATTAGCAGTTCGGTTTTGGCCATGTTTATCTTCAGCTGACGTTGTGCCATCCAGGAGGAAATGGCCAAAAGGCAGTCTGAAATTTGCAGCTGGATTTGAGATGAAAGATCAGGAGTGGAGATGTAAATTTAGGTATCATCAGTGTATAGATGGTATTTGAAGCCAAACGAACTACTAAGTTCACCCAATGAAAGGGTGTACAGTGAGAAAAGCAGAGGACCCAGAACGGAGCCTTGAGGCACCCCCACAGACAGAGGGACTGTGGAGGAGGTGCTATTGCTAGAGGACACAAAAAAGGAACATTGTGAGAGATAGGAGGAGAGCCATGAAGCAGCTTGATTTTGGAAGCCAAGATTGTGGAGAATTTGAGCGAGCAGAGAATGGTTAACCATGTCGAAGGCAGAGGATAAATCAAGTAGTATAAGTATAGAAAACTGTCCTTTGGCTTTTGCAGTCTGGAGATCATTAACCACCCTGCAGAGAGCTGTCTCAGTTGAGTGACCGCACCGGAAACCAGACTGCATAGGGTCTAAAAGACAGAGTTGAGGAATTTGGTTATTTGGGAGAAGACAAGGCATTCTAAGAGTTTTGAGGCAAGAGGTAGAAGGGAGACAGGCCGATAGTTAGAGAGACAGGAGGGGTGCAACAGTTTTCAGTACACTCAGAGGCAGGCAGTTTGGTAAAACACAGTTTTATTGAAACCAGACAGAATAAAGTAACCCTCGCGGGTCCAGCAATAGTATACACTTAATACTGACAC
The DNA here is from genome assembly GCA_037306005.1 of Rhinophrynus dorsalis. NCBI lineage: Eukaryota > Metazoa > Chordata > Amphibia > Anura > Rhinophrynidae > Rhinophrynus > Rhinophrynus dorsalis. The sequence continues at coordinate 547,140,710 of CM074720.1, forward strand.
AGGACAGGTTACAAAATAGCATTAACCCACACGGGTCCAGTTCAAATATCAGAGAAAAAATACTTATACTGACACAGGTCAGGTTACAATTCGTGTGAATCAGTGAGATAACTATGTGAAGGTGCTATTAGGCCGGGAGGCTGATAGGCCCTAATAGCGAGGCCCAAGAAGCACTCTCTACAGGAGAGTGACACAATAGCAACTAAGCCCTCAACGGGTGAGCGAGGCCCTGAAGGAATCACAGACTACCGGACAGTGCTGTAACCTGAGGAACAATGGAATGCCAAACGGAATCTGAATGAACTGTGACCCAAGGATAACGGCACCGGACAACAAGGGTAAACAGACGCTCAGGCTTGATGGCGACTGCTAGGTGGTAGAGACGACTGTGGAGCCCAGGAGACCAACCTCAGTATGGGAGCAGTAACAAGCCAAGCGTATGGTCTGCCAAGGAGACTCCTACCCGGGTGAGCTCAGGGCAGCAAGGGTTAATAGACGCTCAGGCTTGATGGCGACTGCTAGGTGGTAGAGACGACTGTGGCGCCCAGGAGACCAACCTCAGTAGGGGAGCAGTAACAAGCCAATCGTATAGTGAGCAAACGAGATCAGCTTCATCCCTGGGATATGGAGATACAAGGCACAGGAGCATAAATGGGTCGCAGTAGCAGAGCGGTTAAACAGCACTATCACGGTCCCCGTGATTCCCTGTCAATCTGTGACTGTGTTACCTTTGCATTGGAGGAGGCTGATTGGCCCGCCCAGGATGTTCCTTTTTATACTGACTCTTGGGCACTTGTCAGTTGCCCTTTTGTGGTGTTCCTGATCCTGCGCCTCGTTGCTGAGTTCCTGAGTTTCCTGTGTACCGACCCGGCTTGTCTGACTACTCTTCTGATCCTGCTCCGTGATTGACCCGGTTCTGGCTTCTGATCCTGCTCCGTGATTGACCCAGTTCTGGCTGATGACCCTGCTCCGTGATTGACCCAGTTCTGGCTGACGACCCTGCTCCGTGATTGACCCAGTTGTGGCTGACGACCCTGCTCCGTGATTGACCTGGTTCTGGCTGACAACCCTGCTCCGTGTTTGACCCGTTTTCCGACTGATGTTCCTGCTACCGTATCGATCCGGTTCCGGTTGATGTTCCAGTCCTGTATGCTGTTCCAGTGTTCCTGCGTAGCTGCGGCGACATTCTGAACTGACAGGTATCTCGCTGATCCTCTCTCTCTACCGAGCTGTTGCCTGAGGTTGCTTTACCATCCGCTGTCTGCTGAGCTGTTCTCTCCTGTACTGAACCAGATTAACCCGTGCAGTGCCTGTAGTCTCCGGTTACGTGCCTCATATACGCTTGCCAAGCCTCTGATTACCCTTAGAGCTTGCTACGATTTGAGCCTGTAAGACCTAGCCTACCATCACTCGCAGAGCACTGTCCGTTCCAGTGTTCGCTGTGCACCGTGACCGCGCCGGTTGGCGCTGGTAGTCTCTCCGCTCTTGCAGTGTGGATTCTGTGCGACACCAGAAGGGTGTCCTGGCTCTGGTTCACATACGCTCAGGGTGTACGTTATCTCCCCAGTGCTCCGGCTCACTATAGCTTGTGCAGCAACCGTCTATCTTGGCACCCTAAGGGTGTTTGGGCGCAATTCCGTTGGCACACGCAGGGTTACTACCGAGTTTACATTAAGGGCGATTCAGGTTCTGGTTTCTTCAGCTCTAGCAGTAGCGTTCCTCCTAATCCCACGGTGGTGGTATTGGCTCAGCATAGGGCTATAGGTGTGCTCCATTTTACTACCTTGAGAGTGATTCAGTGCAGACACTATATCCCTTTCTCACCATCAAGAGACTGTTATCATATCCTGGGCGTTGGCCAATCTAGGACTGAGTTACTTCAGTTGCTCCTCTTAACCCTTTAGGGTTATCCCCAGTCTATATATATATATATATATATATATATATATATCCATTTATGTATTGCACAAACTTTACTTGGTCTGTACTTTCCAATACTGATTATACCTGTACTGGCCACTAGGGGCACTGTTCTATTAGCCTTTTATCAATAAAACTGTGTTTTTACTTTATACCGTGGTCTGAGTGTCAGAAAACCGGAACAAGCACTCAAGGCAACCAACTGGGTCAGCAAGCTGTAGACACAGCAGAGGAAAGTACTCTCTACCGGAATACCAGGCATGGTAGTGAACCGAACCAGAGACACACAGAGCAGGAACTGAAGCCAATCCGGGTCGATGCACAGAACAGGAACATCAGCCAGGCCGGGTTGGTGCACGGAGCAGGAACGTCAGCCAATCCAAGTCGGTACACGGAGCAGGAATGTCAGCCCATCCAAGTCGGTACACGGAGCAGGAACGTCAGCCCATCCAAGTCGGTACACGGATCAGGAACGTCAGCCAGGCCAGGTCGGTACATGGAGCAGGAGCGTCAGCCAGGCCAGGTCGGTTCACGGAGCAGAAACAGAATCAGAGAGAGTAGTCAGGCAGTCCGGGTCATACACAGGATTCACACAATAATGACAGCAAGCATTAAGCAACGGGAACACCACAAAAGGGCCCTGCATGAGTGACAGGGCACAGTACTTAAAGGCTACCACTGGGTGGAGCAATCTCACGCTAGCCAATAAGAAGGCATCAGAAACAATGTGTCAAAATGTTGCCAGCAATACACGGGCACCGTGATAAGGGGTCAAGGTTAGTCTTTTTGAGCAGGGGTTTAATTTGTGCCTGTTTAAAGGAGGAAGGGAAGGTGCCTGCGGAGAGAGAAGTGTTGAAGATGTGTGTTAATATAGGTGTAAGGACTAGTGCAAGTGGTTTGAGTAAGTGGGAGGGCAAAGGGTCCAAGGAGCAGGTAGTGAGGTGAGTAGATAGGAGAAGCTGAGAAACTTCTTCCTCTGTTATCGGAGTAAAACTATTGAAGTATGATGAGGGGTGAATGTATGGGGTGAGAGGAAGCAGTGGGAGTCAGACTGCAAAGAGATGGCGCGGGTTAGATTTATTGTTGTGGATTAGTATAGTGTAGTATTCTTGTTTAGCTTTTGATAAAGCAGAATGCAGGCAGGACAGCATAAATTTAAAGTGGATGAAATCTGCATGTAAGCGTGATTTCCTCCAAAGGCGTTCAGCAGAACGAGTGCAAGAACGTAGGAAGCGGGTGTGGGAGTTGAGCCAGGGTCATGGATTGACTTGAAGACTCCGTTGTAGTTTCAGTGGGGCAAAGGAATCAATAGCAGAGGAAAGGATTGAGTTGTAGGAGTTAACAAGAATGTCTATGTCAGAGATGGCCAAGATAGAGGAAAGATTGGAGTTAAGTGAGGTGCTCATCCCAGAGAGATCAAGTGAGCGGGTATCCCTTATAAATCTGTTGGGGGGAGGGATGGGGGAAGGGGCAGAGTGAGAGAGAGAGAAGGATATAAGATGGTGGTCTGATAGAGGGAATGGGGAAACTGTGAGAGAGGAAAGGTCCAGACCCTTAGTAAAAACAAGATGGAGGCAGTGACCAGCTTTGTGAGTGGCACAGTCAGTCCACTGCTGGAGATCAAGGGAAGAGGTTAGGTCTAGAAGACGGGAAGCCCAGGGGACAGAGGGGTCATCAATATGACAGTTAAAATCACCTAGAATAAGAACAGGATTGTCAGTGGAGAGAAAGAAGGAGATCCAGGATTCAAAATCACAGAGAAAGTTTGAAGGAGAAGAGGAGTTACCAGGTGGCCTGTATATTACCGCCACGCGCATAGACAGAGGGTAATAGAGCTGGATTGCGTGTACTTCAAATTAATATAGTGCACAGATGGTGGCATTGAGAGGGTCTGGAAGTAGCAGCAGGAGGAGAGAAGGAGACCTACCCCCCCACCTCGACCAGTGAAACGAGGGGTGTGTGAGAAGCAGAACCCTCCATAAGAGAGTGCAGCCTCCACCGCTGTGTCCTGTGCCGATAACCAAGTTTCTGTGAAGGCAAACAACTGCAGTGATTGCTCACAGAAACAATCATGAATGGGGGTTGTCTTGTTAACTATGGAGAGGGTGTTCAACAGAGCACAGGAGAAGGGGAGAAAGGAGGGTGAACAAAGAGGAATGTTTATGAGATTTGAGGGGTTAGAATAGGGTGACCAGACCTCCCCTTTAACCGGGGACACATAGGAAATAGGCATATTTCAGGACTGCACTGAAATCAACTCAGCCCTGCAGCATGTATTTTTCAAATGTGTCCACGGTTAAAGGTGAGGTCTGGTCACCCTAGTTTAGAACCCTCCAAGTTGCGGTGGGAGGAAATGGTGGGCCGTGGATGATAGCAGGTGGGTATGGGGTTTGGGCCGGGATTGGGTGCAATATCCCCTGCAGCAAGCAGAAGGATAAGACAAAGGGCAGAGGTATGGGAGAGGGATTTGTATTGGTGCTTTGGAATAGGGAATGCAGAGGGAGAAGGGGTTAAAATCTGGAGAAGTGTGTAGGAGCAGACAGGTGTGAAGGGAAGGAGAGAGGGGGAGATGTGGATGCAGCACAGTGGCTCAGTGGTTAGCACTGTTGCCTTGCAGCGCTGGGGTCCTGGGTTTAAATTCCACCAAGGACAACATCTGCAATGAGTTTGTATGTTCTCATTGTGTTTGCGTGGGTTTCCTCCGGGTACTCCGGTTTCCTCCCACACTCCAAAAACATACTGATAGGTGAATTTAGATTGTGAGCCCCAATGGGGACAGGAACCAATCTGAGTGTAAATCGCTGTGGAATCTGTGTGCACTATATAAATAAAGGATTATTATTATTATGTAGTTTGTAAAGTCAGGGGGAGAGCGGAGGCTGATAAGAATCCTGGGGAGCACTGAACATATAACAACAAAATAAATAGCAGATGTAAACATGGAAAGTCCAAATCTGATACCAGAGACGAAATGTCTTTCCTGATTATCTTTCTACAGCTGCTCTTTACAGGTAATGAAGGAATTCTGGTGCCTTGTGTGTTGTCCTCGTTGTTGAACTCCGTTGTTAAACTCTTGTAGACACTTTAGAAGAGGGGCACAAAGGAAGAGGGACACAAATGCATTGTGTGTCCAGATATATAGGCCCCAAAATTAGCAATGAAACTGTCAACATATCAAAGGATTGAGCAAAAGGCTGAGGGAAATGGAAGGTGTGAGAGGGAAATTAACTCTCTGGGGGAATGCAGTAACACAGTTTTATAAGCTAACAGGGTTGATAAATTCGATGCACAAGATATTAATATCTGTTCATAACCAAACAAATATAGCTCCAGATGCACCAGGCGCACAAGGGGTTAATATTAAAACAAGGCAGATGATAGAATGTTCATACCTGTGGATGAGAAGAAAAGAGAATGGGTCACCCAATAACTCAGTTGTTAAACTCTTGGAGACACTTTAGAAGAGGGGCACAAATGCTAACCTTTAGTCAACTTGTGTTGACTAAAGGACACTGTTAAAGAGAGAGTAATGTTTCATAATAAAAGCAGCTCTAATTAATCATCATAGTATTTGGACTTTGGAGAGTGTTATTTTAATTCTATCAGAGCTGTAGTTCAAGAGTAATTGAATGATGAAGTACCCCCCTCCCGCCCCTTTTACTGATGTAACACTGCTCAGCCAGATCAGAAGGGAGGTGCCCAGGTAAACTGCAGAGAGGGACAATCTTCAATTACTATAAGGGAAAAAGCTGAAAAACTTGTCAAGCGGGGCAGGGCTTTCATTGTTCTCATAGGAAGAAGATTGTCCCCTGCTGTTATCTGTCTGGTCTATGGACTGGATTCCACATCTGAGGGGAGGTGACTTACACTAGGTAAAAGGGGCGGGAGGGGAAACTTTATCATTCAATTACTCCTGAACTACAACTCCGACAGTATTGAAATAACACTCTCTGTGGCTCAAATGCTATGAAGATTAATTTGAGCTGCTGTTTTTGTGAAACATTACTATCCCTTTAAGGTACGAATACGGCTATTAATAAAGTTTATTGCTTTTATTCTTGGACTGCTGCAAATTCGTTTGGTGGAAGTGCATGATATTGCGAATTTTACTTTCACTGGAATTTATAAGTAAATACAATTTGCATGAGTGTATAACCTATCATGTATTTTGTATTCTGCCTTCATTCTAAATTTGCCTCAAGAAGAGACTTAACATATCTTGAAAGCTTTCATCCTATAGCTACTTGGCCAATAAAAGTATCACTTTTTCGTTACCAGTCTCCTGCTTTTTTTACAGGTAACACGATGCAGCCTTTAACCTACTGTAAAATCTCACGTATAACACGCACAATTTTCCCCTCTTTACCTTATGTGACATGGAGGGTGTGTATTATACACAACAAAAAAAATGCCATATATTTTTGTGTGCTTCCCTGTGCCTGCCCTGCTTCAAATGGTATCCTTTTAAAAAGCTTTAAAAAGCATGCGACCACATGACACATTATCCATATCTCCAGGATAAAATGGCGACATGGGAATCTTGCACTTCGTGACAGAGCGAGATTCTCATGTCGTGGGATGAACAGTCATGTACATTTAACCCGTTCATCCCCTCCTTAAAGGGATAGTAATACTTGAAAATAATTTTATTTTATATTGTAGCCCTTAAAAAAACATGAAAAATGATAAAAGTCTTATCTCCCAAACCTTTATGGTTTGGGAGATATTCATATGTAAAATATACTAAAGTTCTCTTTTCCTGGCTGTTTCAGCCAAGTCTGCCATCTAGTGGACAGATTTGGAATTCGGTCCACAGAGCAACCGGCAGCTGTTTAGCAGTGCCGAGATCACGATCTTTGAAAAGAACTACTTAATTGGAACTGTGTACAAAGTGTGCCTGGCTTGAAAGCACACTTTGTAGACCATTCCAATTAAAAAATTATTTTTAAAGATCATGATCTCAGCACTTCTGGAGAGGCACGGCCGGTCAGGGGACCAGATTCCAAATCTGAAGGGTGGAGCAATGACATCACTTCAGGGGAAACTTTACTTCTGAATATCTCCCAAACCATAAAGGTTTGGGAGATAAGACTTATATCATTTTTCATGTTTTTTAAGGGCTAAAATATAAATTAAGCTTATTTTCAGATATTACTATCCCTTTAATAATTATAGAGCCAGTAGCCGGCAATCCAGTATATAGTATAGATATATCTCTTTTATCTTAAATGTATGCAACATTTCATCCCACGACATGAGACACTCGCGTTGTCATGAAGTGCGAGATTCTCATGTCGCCATTTATTATCCTGGTGACATGATTAACGTGTTATGGGGTTTCGTGCTCTTTTGTGTGTGACTTTTTAAAAGTGATCCCTTCAAATCACCCCTTCTGGAGTTGGCTTTAAACTCTACACAGCAGTTGGCACTCTTGCATTTGCCACATGCTTCCTGCAAATCCCTGCGATGACCTTTTCATTTAAAGGGATAGTAATACCTAAAATGTAAAAAAAAATATGTTGTAGGGTTTATCCCCCTGAGTAAAACAAGAGTACTCCCACTGCTGAAAGATGTTTCATTCAAAAGTTATTAATTTTCAAAGTTGAATTTTTTAGGTGCAATATCACAGTGGCCTGAAATTGTAGAGTGGCGCTGTTGCTACACCATCCTATGGAGATTTATGGTCCTGAGACCAGAGCTGTCCATAGGATCGTGTAGCAACAGCGCCACTCTACAATTTCAGGCCACTGTGATATTGCACCTAAAAAATTCAACTTTGAAAATTAATAACTTTTGAATGAAACATCTTTCAGCAGTGGGAGTACTCTTGTTTTACTCAGGGGGATAAACCCTACAACATATTTTTTTTTACATTTTAGGTATTACTATCCCTTTAAGACAATGGTAATACCTCAACGTCCTCTTAGGGCAATACAGTATAACCAATGAGCTGAGATTTGGATATACCGTATTGTCCCCTGTGCAGAGATAAAAGCCGACTCTAGGAGAGGTTGAGTTGAAGCAGGACAGGCACAGGGAAGCAGATTTTGGATTGTGGTTGGTGAAGGGAGGGAAGAAATCAGTGACAAAAGTACATTTTTTTGTTGTTGAGTAGACAGGGAAAACAAGGGTGCATATTATACATGGGCACTCTTGTTTTCCCCTAAAATCTTGGATATAATTTGAACCTGCGTATTATACACAGGTGTATATTGTACCTGAGATTTTACGGTATATTTTACTTGGAATTTGCTGTCAGTGACTCACTTTTCTGAGAGGATGCAACAGAATAACTAGCACATTCTCTGGAGAACTATTCGAGTCATGCTGTCAGTTTGAACATTCAGGAAATAATCAAATAATAAAAACGTGCTTTATTCAAATGTTATAGCAGTACCGATATTCATCGACAGTGATGGGAGAACCCTTGCTTCATTCAGCAGAAAAAGCTTATAACTTTTAGGTTTTCATAAAAAAAAAAGTTTATTGCCTGTTAAGGGTTACCCCTTAAAGGAGCAGTAAACTTTTTTTTATGAAAAAATATATTGTAGGGATTTTTCTGCTGAGTAAAATAAGGGTACTCCCACTGCCGAGAGATTTATATTTCCAGAGTTATTACAGTTTAAACCCATGTTTTTTTACATTAGCAGTGCCCTCTAGTGGTCAAATCCTAATAAGATTTCCTGTTAGATTTTAATGGAGAGGAAAGTCAGAGACAAACAGTTCTCCATAGAATGTGATAGAAACTGCTGAGTCACTTCCTGTTAGCATACCTCCCAACATTTCAAATTGCCAAAGAGGAACACTTGTGTTTTAGGGGGAGTGGCTGGAGGTGTGGCTGGTGGGCGGGGCATTAGTGAGAATTTTTAGGCTATTTCTTGACCTATTGACACCTCCTTGTGTGACTTAATAAATTAATTATAACAAGACCAAAGTATTTTATTTACACAGACTAATGTATAAACACATACTGACATTTATACAAACAATAATGTGAGTTTTATTGCTGTGGAGCAATGGGATACCCTTATATACATACCACACAATCTGGTTTCCTAAAAAGAGGGACATCAGGGTGGGAAAGAGGGACAGAGGGATTTGGTCAAAAAGAGGGACTGTCCCTCCTAAAGAGGGACACTTGGGAGGTATGTGTTAGTTAGAACTATCAGGAAGTAAACTCAGTAAATTCACTTCCTGTCAGTTAGAACTATCAGGAAGTAAACACAGTAAATTCACTTCCTGGTTATTTGAACTGCTATAAATTTTTTAATAAAACATCTGACAGCGATGGGAGTGACCTTGTTTTACTCAGCAGGAAATTCTCTGTAAAATATGTGTTTTCATAAAAAAAAGTTCACTGCTCCTTTAATGGAGGGATCAGCAGGAACACAGGAAAACAGCATCCCTCCCTTCTAGGGTTGCCACCTTTTCTTCAAAAAAATACTGGTCTTGGCATTCCCTCCATAGACTTAACATTGGACAGAAGCCAATTTTTTACCGGCCTTTCGGTAAAATACCGGCTGGGTGGCAACCCTACTCGCTTCTCCTCGGCACGACTTCATAAAGAGTAGAAATTGTATCAGAAGTAGCTTAGTTAGTAGGCATTACGCGGTTGCAGCATGGAATTATGGTTGTACAACTCCCCTAGTAAATTGCCCAAGACCATTGACAGTCTGACACAGAACTAGGGTGACCACATTTCCCTTCTGCCATTCCGGGACGTGGTCACCCTAGTGCCCCATCATACCTTAAGTCCCTGGTCCCTGAAGCTCCCGCGCGCTGTGCTCAGTAATGCAGAGCGCTGGGAGATGATGTCATCTCCCAGCGCTCTGTATTACTAGAGCGCTTGCCTCCAGGTAAGCTGCATTGCCGCCCTGGATGTCAGTCTGCAAGCGGTGTGTCATATCATGGACGCCGCGAGCGGCGTCCATGATGTGACACACCACTTGCAGGCTGACATCCAGGGCGGCTTGGCTTCATTCCGGGACACTTCATTGTCCTGGTTGAAGGGGACCCGGGACGCGGGACATAGCCCTAAAATAAGGGACAGTCCCGGACGTTCCGGGACCCGTGGTCACCCTACACAGAACAGTCTCTTGCTTCTTTCTACCACATTGTTCTCCTACAGATGTTTCTCTGTGATTCGTTTAAAATTCTGATACTTACCTAGAATCTCACTTATATATTTAGGTTCTTGGCCGGGGAGGATACAAGTTCCAGAATTGGGCGCAAACATATGGCTCTAGCCCAGAACTCTACTTTCAACCAACAAGTGTGGATGAAATAAAAGAAGTGAGTAAATTGTATTTAATTATAAATACCTACTTTGGGGCATATGTATTAAAGCAGTGGTTCTCAAGCTTTTTTTTCTCAAGGCACACCTAACACTCAATATGGCATTTTCGGGGCACCCCTATCAATTTATGTCATTTGTCTAGGGTGTGATGAAGGTTACAAACACATAAATATATAGTTATTATTAGACCTCATAACTAAAATAAACATATTGAGCATATTAAAGGGATAGTAATACTTGAAAATAATTTATTTTATATTGTAGCCCTTAAAAAAACATTAAAAATGATTTAAGTCTTATCTCCCAAACCTTTATGGTTTGGGATATATTCACAAGCAAAGTTTCTCCCTGAGTGACGTCACTGCTCAAGCCTTCAGAATTGGAATCCGGTCCCGGGACCAGCTGTGGCTCTCCAGAAGTGCTGAGATCACCATCTTTAAAAAGAATCTCTTCATTAGAATGGTCTACAAAGTGTGCTTGCAAGCTAGGCACACTTCGTAGACAGTTCCAATTAAGTAGCTCTTTTTAGAGTTTGTGATCATGGCACTGCTGAAGAGCTGCCGGCTGATCTGTGGACCGAATTCCAAATCTGTCCACTAGATGGCAGACTTGGCTAAAACAGCCAGGAAAAGGGAACTTTACTTTATTTTACTTGTGAATATCTCCCAAACCATAAAGGTTTGGGAGGTAAGACTTATCATTTTAATATTTTTTTTAAGGGCTACAATATAAAATAAAATTATTTTCAAGTCTACATTCACATTGTGGTCAAAGCATTATAGATACAATGTGGCACCCTAAGTGGATGTCCGGCACCCCAAAGAGCCACATCACCCTGGTTGAGAAACTCTGTATTAAAGTGTCATAAAGCTGTATTGTAGATAAAACCTGTCTATGTGAATGTTAGTTCCTAGTAATAAAGATAATAACACTGAAAGTTTGAAAATAGAGACCTGTGCAACAGATTGAGAATGTTCCATCACAGACTGAATCAACGACTCTTAGGGAGAGATGTTCAAATGTCGTATAATTAAAAAATTGTCGGATCACGAGAGGCTGGTAAAAGGACAACATTTTCAGAAGTAAATCTGTCACTTTTGAAAATGTATCTAAAGAATTTAAAATGATGGTAAGAAGATCTTGATGAACATTGCCTTTAAAAATGTCTTTGATTTTGTATTTGAAACAAAAATTTTGAAAGAAACAAAGAAATTTTTTGTCTTTGAAATGTCAAATTGTTTCTCACTCTTGCGAACAATACTTTAATTTGTCTTCTCCATGTTTGACCATTTTTATTTTGTCGGGAAAAAAATGACGTTAATCAAACAAAAACATGACGTTGAAATGAATATTTTTTTTCTGAAACTACCTTACAATATGAGAGTAGATTAATCCACACCCACTTTTAAAGGGATAGTAATACCTAAAATGTAAAAAAAAATATGTTGTAGGGTTTATCCCCCTGAGTAAAACAAGAGTACTCCCACTGCTGAGTAAATCTCCATAGGATGGTGTAGCAACAGCGCCACTCTACAATTTCAGGCCACTGTGATATTGCACCTAAAAAATTCAACTTTGAAAATTAATAACTTTTTAATGAAACATCTTTCAGCAGTGGGAGTACTCTTGTTTTACTCAGGGGGACAAACCCTACAACATATTTTTTTTTACATTTTAGGTATTACTATCCCTTTAAGACGGCTTTTAGATGCAGAAAAAGGACAGAAACGTGTCTGAGAATTTCCAGACCATGGTTTAAGAACTTTTTTATTCTGATTACAGAAAATGTCAGTTACCGCCACTTTCTGAACATCTCACCTTTTGAGAATTATTCAGCATTATTTAGTGATGTTTTGCGATTATTGTTTTTGTTGTTTTCTTAAAGGGATAGTAATACTTTATTATTACTATCCCTCATATTGTAGGTAATTGCAAAATAAATTAATAGCCCCCAGGTTCATCTCTCAAACCTTTATGGTTTGAGAGATAACCGAAGGCAAAGTCCCCCCTCCCTCCCCCTTCCCGTTGTGCTGACTGCAGGGGAAGTCTGTCGTACAACAGGCTTGCGGCTCTGCAGCTGAGCCGAGATTCCGTTAGTGAAGAAGAATTATTTCACTGAAAAGGTCTTCTACATGTGATTGGTTTGTGTTTGGTTTACAAGCACATGTAGAAGACCGTTTCAGTGAAATAATTCTTTGTCACTAATGCGATTGCGGCTCTGCTGCAGAGCCGCATGATTAAAGTCAGACCAGATATCCCTGCAGTCAGTACAACGCTGACTTCAGGGAAGGGGGAGGGAGGGGGAACTTTGCCTTCGGTTATCTCTCAAACCATAAAGGTCTGAGAGATGAACCTGGGGGCTTATTTTACAAATATCTACAATATGGGGGATAGTAATAATAAAGTATTACTATCCCTTTAAGGAAAAATATTTAGTGCCGCACAAGGCTGCCATAGATATAAAGATCTCTAACGGCACCAGTTCAACTTTCACAAAATAGCGATTATTTATTATTAATCCTTGAGAACATTGGGGGAAGTAATAATGAAAGTGTCTGTAAAATTGTCACAAAGCGACATACGTATAAACATTCAGCGACATTTTTGCTAAGTGATAACTCAAGTCAGTCGACTTTTTCAAAAAGTGGCATAGAAATTGTCTTGTCTAAATAAGAATGATGTCACAATGGGGGAGATTTATAAACACAAGAGTTGAGAAAAAAGGGTTAAAATGGCTGTAACAGCATCTTCGATATAGTATTAAGAATGACAGTTTTCTGAGGGCTTAAATCAATTAAATGTTATCCTTGATGTTACCTCCAGTTGCGAGGATGTTCCTTAAAAAGTACTAGGAACATCTTTTATAAATCCCCTTTTTTGTATTTATAAAAAAAAAATAAAGGAAGTTGTAGTAACAACCTGTTTTTTATATTGATACTTAATGTATACAAAAAAATGATGACATATCCACATTACATATATTTTATTTTGGCTATTAACCCATTCTTCCCAGGCAGCAGTGGGTTGAAGTTAGGCAGCTAACCCTTTGAGTGAAGGGTACGCAATGCATTGCAAAGCATACCCCTCTGGCACTCAAAGGGTTAACATCCACATGGTACTGTCACTCTATGCAGTTACAGTGACCAGGCGGCTCTCCTCTTGTCCATACCTTTTTAACTTTCAAAGTTTGACTCATGCTTTGAACCAAATCTCAGTATCTCAGTGTGAAGCGATAAATTCTCTGATTGAGAAAGTCCAATTCTACCTAATATATGATTTACACCAAATAGCCGATTCTTTAGACTCCAAACTGGTGCAGTTTCTTCCAGAAAGACGGCGAGAGAGTACCGCTTGCCTGTTTATGACCAGTCAGTAAGCTTTCTCCATTATAGCATGTTATAGGTTCACTGAGCACGGTGGAGCAACGTACGATTATACGGATATGACCTGATTGCTATAACCCATGTTCTACAGAGCACTCAGAGTTAACATTTTAACTACCCCAAAGCCGTCTTATTTTGGAAATATCCCGGGTATTCCCCTGTCCCCTGAGGCTAAAACTGAAATTGCCCACTCCAGCCCCCATCCTGGGCAACTGCTGTGATTGCTGCACATTGCCTGTGTGATTGTGTATTTGATAGATGCAGGTGGATATTTCGGCTCACCTGCACATACTCCACTTGTTTGGTATTATAGGGGAAAGCCTCCACTTTCCAGTGCTACCATTGTAGATTAGATCAGTGCAAGGTTGGTCAAGATATTCTCTCTGAAACAATACCCGCTGCACCTATCAAATACTAGTCTTTCAGGGAAGGGTACCCAGCGTGGCTGCCCTCTCCACGCTCCCCTGAAAATGGTCCTGTCTCAAGGATTAAAACCCCAGTCAATAGGAGTTTTAATTACCTTGTATGATGTAGTTGATTTTCTTAGTAGATCAGTCTCACTGAATTAAATTTTAAAATGTCCATTCCTTCTCATCTCTCTAATTCAATTTCAGATTCTAGATCTTGCTCGCCAGCGCAGTAAGAGGGTGAAAGTGGTGGGAGGAGGGCACTCGCCATCTGACATTGCATGCACGGACGATTTCATGATCAGAATGGATAAAATGAACAAGGTTATCAAGGTAGGTTCATGTTCGCTAAATCTTGGCCGTGCAAACCCAAACCACCTGATGTGTACATAGCAATGCATTGGAGATATTTATAGCATCCAAAGGGGGATAAAAACACACATTATATCTGATTAAGCCTTTGGGTGCCAGACGGGTATCCAATGCAATGCTCTGGCACTCAAAGGGTTAATTTATTAACTTTTTGGGGGATGATAAAACTGACATAAAAAAAAGTGGCTGTAAAATTGTTACAAAGCAACATAAAGGTATACAGTATGTAGACATTTAGAGACATTTTCTCTAAGCAGTATTGCCAGTCAGGTCATGTGATCTAGTTTTCTCCTTACTCCTCTCATGACCACACCCCCAATTCCATCCACAGAATGGTACAAAAAATACACTTGGCCTATAACAAGCAAAGCCAAAAAAAAAAAAGGCTTTAAACCCTTAAGGACTAGATGACATACTATGACCGTCACTGTCCTTATACCCTTAAAGGGTTAGTAATATCCACAAAAAAAGTTTTTTGCATGTAGAAGAGCTTAAAAAGCTGAGCTAACTGCAAAAAAAAGTATCTTTCAAACCACTATGGTTTAAGAGATACGGGCATTTAAAGTTTGATCTCTCCTACTGACAGCTGTAAAGCTGTAAGCTGGAGATCCGTGTCGGCCGACACGGAGGCGCTTGAGCAGAGCTGCGATCTCGTTATTTACCACGAATCCCTTCATTGGAATTTGCACATGCAACAAAAATACCTTGATGTCTATGTTAAGTATCTGAAACTCTCCACCCAAATTGAGTGCTACTGTCACTGTGCCCCATGGGAGAAAAACCCACAGAAATACAAGCAAAACCCCAACCAAACCAGAAATCTCAATGATGACAGAAATGTTATCATCGTCGTGTTCTAGGGTCTGGCTGTGATAAAATATTCCCATTGTCCCCTCCCCCCCGGCACCCTTTGGCTCCTCTTCATCCTTGGCAGTTTTGCATTGTATACTCACTGTGGCCTTATTCTGCTCATACAAATGCCCTAGTACAGTGTGGAATTCCACCTGATAGGGACCTCCATTTTCAGCTGATGATGGGGCAGGTTGTTACGCTCTTATAGGGAATATAATACTTTGTGAGCACTGTAGGAGCGGCTAAAATGGGCACTGATTTTGTGGGCGATATATAGCATATCTCTTAGGGTTTTGGATTGTGCGCACAATCTAATCACTACTAAATTTAAGATGTGGACAAAGCAGGGTAAATGTACCATATTGCCTGTTCTCAAGGCAGCTATAACTTTGGAGCAATTATCAGCAGACACAAATCCAGCTTTCATGGAGCTGGGTAAAAAGCCTTTATCACCTGCTCTAGCTTATTTAACACATTTGTGGCATTGTGGGATTGCCTCTCAAAACCATACATGCACAAACTAGCATGTCAATGATATGTACTACCCTGTTGCTCTCCTTTAATAATACTGGCGGTGGCAAGATTCCTTGTGACCTGATGTTACATGCTATTTGCTGCCCACTGGTGAGAGGGAAACCCACTGAGCAGTGACAGTCATATAGGATATACTCTGACATGCCAACGACTGTCATTTTGGCAACATTACCTTCCATGGGTGTACATTGGGATTATATTTTGGAAGCTTCCCAAGAACTTAGCAAGTGTGGGTTGGCAGTACATAGCTGAAAAAATGTGCAACTTCATTGTTTTAGAAGCATGACTTGTGGAGGTGGTGGGAGTTTTGGTGTACATAGGTGTTATTTCAAATGAAGGAAATATTGGCACATTCTGACATATCTACAGCAATACTGTTATATGCCCAAGAGCCCTTCCATTGCTTCTAGTCATGGCACCTCAGACATGTTGATGGTGTGTCTCCCAATCAGACCTGTGGCTGTTTCAGGTGGAATCTCAATGAGGGTGTGCCTAGATGGGATCCTGCTTTTCCCCCTGCTCAAATGCTATTTACACAGGCAACAGATACCAACATGTTTAGATTTTGTATTGTATGGGAAGCATCTCTATACTGTGGACTTCACACACTGATTCTGAGGGGCTAATACTACTGCTGGGGCTGGATGTTGTAATTATACAATCAGTAGGTGTTAGTGGTGGTGAACTTCCAACAGCAGCAGGAACACCCATCATATCTAGGGTTGTGGGTGTTGGTGGCCTGTGTTTCTACTTACTCAACAATAGTGTGTGGAGCCTGAACTTTTGGAATCAGTGACAATGATGATGACTGACAGGATGACTGGACAAGTAAAGATGCCTAAATATACACGTTTAGACTTTTTTTCAGAAGAGTTTAGAAACTGGCACAGTGTTCCTTTCATTGGAGTATTTTACTTTCAGCTAATTTTAGTGCCATATCCTCAACTCTCTGCTTCTCAACTTCATATGTTTCAGAAGAGCTGGAGGATGCTGCAGTAATATTCTAAAACGCCATCATCAGTAATTGTCACCATCATCTCCTGCTTCTTTTCCCCACTGGTTTGATTTCTTTTACGTTCTTCTTAGAAGTATAATCAGAACATTCACCATAGGGAAGGATAGAACAGTGTGTGGTTGTAAATGGATAATTCTCCAGTACAGTTAAAGTGGAGAGTGGAGTACCTCAGGGTTCAGTATTAGGTCCGCTGCTTTTTATCATGTTAATAAATGACCTGGAATAGATATAGAAAGCAAAATATCAATATTTGCAGATGACACTAAATTATGCAGGATAATTAATTCAGAACAGGATAATTGCTCTCTACAGAGGGATTTATATAATATGGCAGATTGGGTAAACATGTGGAATATAAAGTTTAATGTGGGGAAGTGTAAAGTCATGCATTTGGGAGGAAACAATCCCAAGGCTACTTATAAACTTAATGGAATCATTTTTAGGTGACTCGTTGCAAAAGAAAGACCTGGGTATCCTTGTCAGCTACAAACTTGGAAACAGTGACCAGTGTCAAACAGCAGTAGCAAAGGCAAACAAAATCCTGTCTTGCATAAAAAGAGGTATTGAAGCAAGAGTGGATAACATTATTTTGCCATTATACAAATCATTGGTAAGACCTCACCAGGAATATGCAGTGCAGTTGTAGGCACCGGTTCTGAAAAAGGATATACAAGAACTAGAGAGAGTACAGCGAAGAGCAACAAAATTAATTAAGGGAATGGAGGACTTGACGTATGAAGAACGACTAGACAAACTTGGTTTATTTACTCTAAAGAAAAGAAGACTAATAGGAGATCTTATCACCTTGTACAAGTATATGAGAGGTCAATACAAGGATCTCTGCGGTGAGCTATTTATTCCAAGGCCTGATCAGGTGACCAGGGGACATCCCTTGAGATTAGAGGAAAGGAGGTTTAGACTTCAGCAGAGGAAGGGGTTTTTTACAGTGAGGTCTGTTAAACTGTGGAATTCCCAAGGAGGTGGTTATGGCAGATACAATGGATACATTTAAGAGAAGATTAGATACATTTCTTTTCAAAGGGAACACACAGGGTTATACTGTTTATCAGTAGGCAGATCAGGAAGGTCTGATAAAGACTAACTTAATTGGTAGCAGGAAAGCTATAAAATTCTCAGTCACTGGGGTATGAGGAGAAGGTTGAGCTTGATGGACTTGTGTCTTTATTCAACCTAATTTACTATGTTACTTTGTTACCACTGTTATTTTTATTCTCACTGTCAGATCCAGCAATTCATTGAACTGCTACATCTTCCTCCACTATGCCATCAACACTAGAATGTGACTTGTTGTGGTCCACCTTGTTCTTAAAGAGGAAGTAACACCTTCCAATAAAACCCCCCACTTGCCTTTCTATGGTCAGAGATTTCTAATGACCCCTATGAATGTTGCCCCTGTGCCTTGGTTCAAAAGGAAATGTCTGCAGTCAGTCCTGGATTTCATGTTAATTGAGGTGGAGATGACACTTCCTGGCATTTTTTTTAAGCAGGCAGAGTTCATGAGCCTAATCAACTGTTTAAAGGGACAGTAATACTTTATTATTACTATTTCTCATATTGTAGGTATTTGCAAAATAATTTAATAGCCCCCAGGTTCATCTCTCAAACCTTTATGGTTTGAGAGATAACTGAAGGCAAAGTTCTCCTCTCCCTCCCCCTTCCCTGAAGTCAGCGTTGTACTGACCGCAGGGATATCAGGTCTGACTTTCATCATGTGGCTCTGCAGCAGAGCCGAGATCACGTTAGTGACAAAGAATTATTTCACTGAAATGGTCTTCTACATGTGCTTACAAACCAAGCACAAACTAAACACACGTAGAAGACCGTTTCAGTGAAATAATTCTTCTTAACTAACGGGATCTCGGCTCAGCTGCAGAGCCGCATGATGAAAGTCAGACCTGATATCCCTGCAGTCAACACAACGCTGACTTCAGGGAAGGGGGAGGGAGGGGGGAACTTTGCCTTCAGTTATCTCTCAAGCCATAAAGGTCTGAGAGATGAACATGGGGGCTATTAAATTATTTTGCAAATATCTACAATATGGGGGATAGTAATAATAAAGTATTACTATCCCTTTAAGGACAATAGGTTTGTGCAATAGTTTGCAAATTCTTCTGGTCCTTTTGAGGAGGCTGGTCAGTCTGACAGAAAGGGGAGCAGAAATCACAATGCTGAGTGAGAAGAATTTGTTGTGAGAAATATGTGCTTCTTATTTATATTGCTGCTTAAATACCTATTGGTGCATTTGTGATTGGATTTTCAACATTGGGGCTTGAGAGGAGATCGCTTGATGAGTGAAGAAGTGGTTATAGCCTTTATTGTTTTCACTGTATCAATATCACATCTTTTGTAAGAGGCTTTTTATTATCCTATCTCAGGCGTACTGGTAAAAACAACACATTCAATTACTTTAAGTGCTAGGGGAGGAGCGGTGGTGTGTTAGCTGCGGATAAAGCAGAAAACAAGTAGAGCGAACGTGATGCCATTATTATCTAACCGAGTAGCTTTAGAGGACAAGCTTCCCAGTCCACTTTGGTCTCCTTGCCAGTTAAGCTATCATGTCTAATGAATATTTCTATAAGCTTGCACTCTAAAGCTTTTTAGATTGCAATATTGTATTTCAGCTCTGCTGAAGAGCTGCCGGCCGGTCCCAGGACCAGAATCTTCCTCTGTCAGCTAGAGGCTGACGTCAGGGAAAGGGGAGGACTTTATCGTTGTATATCTCTCAAAGTATAAAGGTTTGCAGGGGAGGGCTGGCAACTTGTGGCCCAGAAGGCAAATACATTCAAGTGGCCCATTTCTATATTGTTCAAGCCCACTGTCCCAGCCCACGTCCTTTTGTTAATTTTAAAATTGGCATTAATGTTGTGCTGTAAGGCAAGTGATACCACAGAGCTTACAGCTGAAATGGCGCTGCGCTAGTGCGCTACTACAAAGCTTACAATTTAAGTAAAGCTTATCTAGTGATACTATAGAGCTTACAAGAGAAATGGTTTAAAGGAGCAGTAAACTTTTTTTTTATGAAAACACATATTTTACAGAGCTTTTCCTGCTGAATAAAACAAGGTCACTCCCATCGCTGTCAGATGTTTTATTCAAAATTTATAGCAGTTTAAATAATCAGGAAGTGAGTTTACTGTGTTTACTTCCTGATAGTTCTAACTGACAGGAAGTGAATTTACTGTGTTTACTTCCTGATGGTTCTAACTGACAGGAAGTGAATTTACTGTGTTTACTTCCTGATTGTTCTGACAGGAAGTGAATTTACTGTGTGTCTACTTCCTAGGGTTGCCACCTTTTCTTCCAAAAAATACCGGCCATGGCATTCCGTTCATAGACTTAACATTGGACAGAAGCCAATTTTTTACCGGCCTGCCGGTAAAATACCGGCTGGGTGGTAACCCTACTACTTCCTGATAGTTGTAACTGACAGGAAGTGACGGGCATTTTCTATCACATTCTCTGGAGAACTGTATGTCTCTGACTTTTCTGACTTTCCTCTCCATTAGAATCTAACAGGAAATCTAATTAGAATTTGACCACTAGAGGGCACTGCTAATGTAAAAAAAACATGGGTTTAAACTGTAATAACTCTGGAAATATAAATCTCTGGGCAGTGGGAGTACCCTTATTTTACTCAATAGGAAAATCCCTACAATATATATTTTTTCATAAAAAAAGGTTACTGCTCCTTTAAGCTACTAGTTTAACTCCATTTGGATGGTTCCTCTGCGGTATCATTTGTGTAGATCCATTTCAATTTTAAGCTCTGTGGTATCACTAGTGCAGCTCCATTTACAGCAGCAATTGGGAGATTTAGTGAGGAGCAGTGGCCTACCAGCCCAGACATATAACCAGCCCCGGGGGCAATTGCCCCCCTGACCCCCCAGGCCAGCCCTCCCCTGAAGGTTGGAGAAATCGGACTTACAGCAACGGATTCATTTTTTTGAATATCTACAATATTACTTTTTATTTATTCAAGATGTTACTAATGCTTTAAACCCTTGAAAACTAGAGAGGACTCCAATGCATTGCTTCTATAGCACTCAAGTGGTTAAAAGCTCCACTTAATCAATGGAACATGTAATCCCCCCCCCCACCCACGATGAATTTCACCTCTTTACATTGATAGATAAGGCCCATCGTGATCATCCTATGCTTTATCCAGGCAGAAAGTTCAGATAAGCTGTTCCACAGAGACAGGACAATGTCAAGTGGTTACCAGGATAAACTACATGACAGCAACTTCCTGCGCGATGCTCTCAGACGGTTTATTGTGAGACTTTATCTCTATGGTACTGTTATTAAGGTTCAGAAGCACGGGAAGGATTTTTTTTTTTATTAGTGTTTCAAACCTTTAAAGACGTTTTTATTGAAGTACATATTGCTTGATAAAGCTCCACAACTTACTCTCCTATCTGGTAATCAAAATCTTAATAAATCACTCGGAGCAGGCGATCATGTGCTCTCCGGAAAATGTGATGAATAATGAACAAAAGGTCCATCTATCACTCTCTTTCCTACTCTCAGGCACATTAAACCAATCGTCCTTCATCGGAACATTTGTTCTATAGAGAATGTTCTCTTTCTTTATAAATCCTTTTCTAATACAACATTCTAATTAATTTGCCTTTTTATTCAATTAAATCCTCTTGTTTAAATAAATCATTTTACTCCAATAAATCCATCTTTGCAAATAAAGCCTCTCTGCTTCAACAAAGCCTCCTATTCAAATCATCTGGGTAAAAATAATCGGATAAAAGAGAGCTGTGTATAGGAGTGAGCAACCTGTACTTATACACAGTACATATATCCTATATACATACACTTCACAATGAGCATGGGGACTGGGAAGTAAAGTAACTCCTGAAATGAATTGGGGTTAAATGCACTTTAATACCCTATACGTTATGCTATCATCTATGCAAATTCTCTATTTTTTTTGCTGTTGCCCAAAATCTAGGCTTACATGTGTTCTGAGGGAGCAGCCATTTTTGTTTTTTTTTTCCCAGGACTCCACTACTACCTTTTATTGTCCAGGATTATCCATGAATGGTCCGAGATAAGATACCAGCCTTTTTCAGTACAGGAACACTAATCACAATCAGTTGACTCATCGCTCAATAAAAACAGCACAATCAACATTAACTAAAAGCTCTGAACAGGACAATTAACACATGAATTAAAACACAAGTTTATGATTACAATTTTGGGATGTAACATATGAATTATTAATGTTTCCTACGTTGGCTGTAAGAATGTGATATATAGCTATATTAACCTATTACATGTTTTGGGTTTTAGTGTTCCTTTAATTACCCACCACTCAGGGCCGGTGCAAGGCTTTTTGTCTACACAGGCGAAGTTGCATTTTGATGCCCCCCCAACGTCATCCAGTATCACACTGTGCCCTCTTTGCCCTTCTCCAATATTATTGTGTGCCCTCTATCTCATCATATAATGCCACCCTGTGACCTCTCTCCCAATATCATAGTAACATAGTAGATAAGGCTGAAAAAAGACATGCGTCCATCAAGTCCAGCCCATGCCAAAAACACCCCTGTTGATCCAGAGGAAGGCAAAAAAAAAGCCCTCTGGAGCCATTTCCAATCTAGTCCCAAGTGTGGGGGGGAATTATTCCTTCCTGACTCCAATTAGTAGTCAAATAGTTCCCCGGATCAATATCCTATTTGCTTTGAAGCCATCTGTCATAATTGTCAATATTGTTCTGTGCTAGATAGGCATCCATTGCTTTTATGAATGCAGTTGCATTATCTGCAAGCACAACATCCCGAGGCAAAGAATTCCATAGCCTTACCGCCCTTACTGTAAAGAATCCCTGCCTATGTTTTAGTCGAAAGCGCCTTTCCTCAAGTATTAATGGATGACCTCTTGTTCTTAGCTCAGCTGTTTGCATAAATAATTCATTGGATAGTTCTTTGTATTGACCTTGAATGTATTTGGGAGGCACTGATGAGATAATACCTCTTGCTCCCATACTGCCTCAACCTCCACACCCTGTGTCCACCTCCACACTGTCCATCCTGTGTCCACCTCCACACTGGCACTCAGACCTCCGATGAAGCCTCCTCCGGTCCAGCCTGTTCTCACTCTCCTTCACCTCAGGTCACCGAAGTGCTGTCATCGGCCTCCCTCTCGGCGGCTCAGCTAGGAGGACCTTTGTGATGTTGGTGCCAGGCCAGCATAAGAAACAGTGGAGTTGCTAGGTTCCAAAATGATCTGGGCCTATAGTCCAGGGCAAACTTCAACAGCGTGGTTGGATTTACATGAACTTGTAAAACCACGTATTCCTGTGCTGCCATTTCAAACCCTACAAGTAAGTATGCATGTTTTGTAGGGGGACTCAGCCTGTGGCTCTCCAGCTGGTTTTGGACTACAACACCAACTATCTGGAGGACTATAGTAGTTTTAATCAGCAGCTAGAGAGCCATAGGTTGAACACTTGTATATATAGTCTGTTATAGACTCTTTTACAAGCACCCTGTGTGGGTGGCTACAAGGAGGTACAGGATGACAAGAGAGGAGAATTATAGCAAAGAGGATCAAAGAAGGACACAGGCAGTTGCAGGATGGTACCTCGGAGATCCTGGGTGGTAACTGAATGTACAGAGATGTACCAAAGTGACACAGGTTGTGTATGTGTGTGGGGGAGAAGCACCTGGGCTAACAGATAACTGCAGGAGCCAAGGACACTAAGGGGGTAAAAAGTGGGGCACAATGTATATCATGAAACACAACAACGGATAGCAGCTACTTCCGGCTTCCGCAAAAAGGACGATCAGACGTAATAAAATACGAAACTTCTTTATTCTTCATATAAAAAGACAAGCATCCAAGGACAAGCAGGAAAACAGTGACCCCCACCAAAAGGATGTTCATGACATCGTCTAATGAGTTTCACGCCAAACGGCGCTTAATCATAGACTAAATAAACAAATACAACCCCCCGTCCTTTTTGCGGAAGCCGGAAGTAGCTGCTATCCGTTGTTGTGTTTCAAGATTGTTTAGGTGCGACGTGCAGCGCTTGGCGTTTTTTCCAGCTTACTGGTGAGTCACGTCCACACCCGAGTCCCTATATTGATAACAATGTGAGCCCTGGCGTGTTTAGCACACAATCTGTTTTTATTATCACAATGTGTATCAGGCTCAGATTTATAGCTCAGGAGCCCCTAGGCACGACATACCTGAGTTCTCTTAGCCCCACCCATGGGTGCACACATTACCACCATGGGAAAGTGGAAAGGAGGTGAGGGGATGGGATTCTGGAATGGAAGGAAGGAGAGGGGGATGGGATGAATGGCAAGAAGCAGAGAGGAAAAAAACTAGAAAGAAATGGGATTGCATTAGGCTAGTGAGATATAATATATATGGGTTAAAACAGAAGCTATACAACAGATAGAACAATGAGGAAACCCCTCCTCTCACACCCTTACGTCACGGTTTATTTGTACTGTAGGCACAGACCTATTGGACCACGAGCCCAGCTCAATAACAGAAGTTGTTTACCCAAGACTCCAGCCCCACATTCAGGGCCGAATTTACATCTCAGGAGCCTTTAGGCACAGAAATCTGTAGTGCCCCCCCCCCCATTGGCCATCACCACAATGCTCCAATTCTCCCCGTTACCCCCCATCTCCATATTGCCCTCACATTGCCCCCATCAGCACAACATTACCCCTATCAGTTCCATATTGCCTTCACATTGCCCCCATCAGCTCCATATTGCCTCCATCAGTTCCATATTGCCCCCATCAGCTCCATATTGCCCTCACATTGCCCTCATCATCGCCACATTGCCCTCCATCAGCTCCAACTTGCCCCCCATCCTCCCCATGTTGCCCTCACATTGCCCCAACATTTACACATTAAGCCTCACATTGCCCCCCCCCATCCGTTTCCTACCTCCCTGGTGGTCCAGCGGCAGGAGAGATCTGTGCTTCTGCATAGACCTGTAGCTGATGCAGAGCACTGGGAGATGATGTCATCACCTAGCGCTCTGCATTACTAAAGAGCTGGGGGAGCTCAGTAGCTACAGATCTGTGAGACACAGACCTTACCATGCGGTGGGTGGCACGGCACGCCACTTTTAAAATAAATAAATAAATAAAATATTGATTCCAATGACAGGCGCCCCTCTGTGGGGTGTGCCTGTAGGCAGATGCCTACTCTGCCTTATGGCAAATCCGGCCCTGCCCACATTGACCAGCAGTACTGTAGTTGCTTGCTGAAACCTCAGTTGCAGAGCTTAATGGGTTAACAACTGCCCCATCTAGTCATAACTTATATCAGTGCACACATAGGAACTGTGTCTTTAAATCGTTTTCTCGGTCAGCTCGGAAGTGCACAAGATATAAAGATTGAGCTCTTATGTGCGTACTGACAAATCATGACTTGGTCCTGCACGACTGGGCAGCTGATAACACATTAATCTCGGATTCAGTTAGCAGCTACAGTAGGGGTTAGCTGAATCCTAAAATTCAGAGATAAATGTGTTTACTGCCCAATTTTGCAGGGCTAAGTCATAATTTGTCAGTTCCCACATAAGAGCACCATCTTTAAAGCGGAACTTTCACAATCAAATGACTTTACATAGTTTCAAATATATACCCATATTGATGGTGTTCATGTAAATATTTGTCCCCTGCTATGCCCCTATGATAGTAAAAAAATACCGTTTAATTTTGCTGCAAGACCAGGGAGAGCAGCGCCATCTTTGCTTAAAAGTACCACAGCGCATGCGTTAGCTCTCCCTGTGTCTTGTCAGTCATTGTGGGAGAGACGCCCCCTGGGATAAAATAATACTTGCGCTACAATTGAATTCTGCTGATTTATACAGTGCGAGCGCTGTACATGAATGCGCTCGCACCGTACTGACATGACCTGGACGCGCAGGATTCAAGGAGCGCGCCAGGTCACATGGTATTGAAGGGACTGACGTAGGATTCAGGGGCAGGACGGACGACACACACGCAAGCACAGTGGGAGTGTCTTCTGCACCATTCGGTGCACTGCAGTACAGCTTTACCCCTCGGACACGTCATGAGGTATTGAATTCAAGTCTGTGTTTCTAAATTAATATGCAATTTTAAGCGAAAACATACAGACCAATATACACAGGGGACAGTAAGGAAGGGATGAAGACAGGATGTTACAGAGGTGATAGTTCCGCTTTAACTCTTGTTGTACACTTCCGAGGGATAGTAATGTTTCATAATAAAAGCAGCTCAAATTAATCATCATAGTATTTGGACTTTGGAGAGTGTTATTTCAATTCTGTCAGAGTTGTAGTACAAGAGTAATTCAATGACAAAGTATCCCCCTCCCGCCCCTTTTACTGATGTAACACTTCTCAGCCAGAGCAGAAGGGAGGTGCCCAGGTAGACTGCAGAGAGGGACAATCTTCAATTAAGATAAGGGAAAAACCTGAAAAACTTGTCAAGGGGGGCAGGGCTTTCATTGTTCTCATAGGAAGAAGACTGTCCCCTTCTGTTATCTGTCTGGTCTATGGACTGCATTCCACATCTGAGAAGAGATGGCTTACACTAGGTAAAAGGGGCAGGAGGGGAAACTTTGCTTGTGAATATCTCTCAAACCATAAAGGTTTGAGAGATAAGACTTATATCGTTCGTCATGTTTTTTAATGCCTACAAAATAAAATAAAGATAAAATGAAGTATTACTATCCATTTAATAAAGTGAAACACTGAAAGTTGGGGTCCCTGCTCAAAAATTTACAATCTAAAGTGGTAAAGGGAGACATACAGGGAACAAAACAGTCATGTGTGGAATACAGTGCTCGATTTCTGGTAAGGATAGGGCACATAAATAAGTAAATGATAAGAGTCTTGAACTAATTTTTTGACACCACGATCACATTCTTAATATCTGGTTTAGAAACTGACATGGTGGAAAAATTTACAATAAATCCTGGCTTAACCCTTTCAGCCTTGAACGTGCTACAAAATATGTCAAGAGACCGAGGTGTCACAAAGTTGATATCAAAGTATATCACCCCCCACATATGTCATAATAGTCCATATTTACAAACGGTGGTTACCTTCCTCTCTGATAAAGATCCTTCTCCTATATATTTGTAAGACATATCACATTCTGGCATCTAAGCTTGTATGGGTTGTTTGGGATTCTTAGACAAATTTAGAGTTTCTCTAATCTAGGCATTTGGTCTGGGGTCTTTCTTGTTGCCTGATGAAGGGGGGGGGATACTGACTGAAATAGGGGTCTGTGGCAGTTAACTGGGTTGGGTCACAAGATGGGAGCTTTAAAATCTGATATATTTGCACTTTGGAAATTTCAGGGGGCATGACCATATAATATACCCCACCCCTACGGATTTCAACAACTATAGGATCTGCTTTAGGTGGTTTTGGGGAAAAGGGGTTAATGAAGGAGTCAGACCTGTTTGCAGATGTTCACTGTGTAGTCTGTTAAAGGGATAGTAATACTTAATTTTATCTTTATTATATTTTGTAGGCATTAAAAAACATGAAGAAAGATATATGTCTTATCTCTCAAACCTTTATGGTTTGAGAGATATTCACAAGCAAAGTTTCCCCTCCCGCCCCTTTTACCTAGTGTAAGCCATCTCTTCTCAGATGTGGAATCCAGTCCATAGACCAGACAGATAACAGAAGGGGGTAATATTCTTCCTATAAGAACAATGAAAGCCCTGCCCCCCTTGACAAGTTTTTCAGGTTTTTCCCTTATCTTAATTGAAGATTGTCCCTCTCTGCAGTCTACCTGGGCACCTCCCTTCTGCTCTGGCTGAACAGTGTTACATCAGTAAAAGGGGCGGGAGGGGGATACTTTATCATTGAATTACTCTTGAACTACAACTCTGACAGAAATGAAATAACACTCTCCAAAGTCCAGATACTATGATGATTAATAGGAGCTGCTTTTATTATGAAACATTACTATCCCTTTAAATTGTGGAATTCGTTGCCCAAGGATGTGCTTATGACAGATACAATGGATACATATGAGAGAAGATAGATACATTTGTATTTGGGAACATACAGGGTTATATTCGTACTCATGTATGAATGACAAATTCCTAAAAAAGTCTTTCTGTCAAACAAATTCTGGTAATTTTATTTCAAGAGTATCGCTGCCCTTTAATTTGGGAACAAGTCAAAGTAGACATTGATTTCTAGCAGACATTAGAATTTTACTTCTTGTGTAAGGCAAATTGGGTTTTATTTTTAGTGGATGCTAGTGTTCCTGTAAAGCTCAATGCTAAATGTCACTGCTCAGGAATTACATGAATGAAAAGCTGGAATAATAATCTTGCTCTGTTATGTTACCACAACGCAATATTAAATATAATTTCTATGCATTTTAAAAACCCACAATAATGTTTGCGTAGTAGTAGTAGGCTCTGCAAATATTAACACATTTATTTTTTGTTGATTAATATTTTAGACATAATCACATTTAACATTTTTCTCCTTGGAATGTGAATTGAGTCTGTCAATCATGATTAGTAAAAATTGTGACATCTGTTTATCATTTTGTCATTAGATGTAAGTGATTGCCCAGCAGGGGGCTGAGTAGATAAGGAGAGTGAAGGTGACCTGAGGAACGTAGGGGAAGATGGACACAAATGGTTCCTGTTTTCACATTAAAAATTACTTTATACTCTTACAAACACCAAAATGTGGCATTAACGTAAATGGTGTTTTTAAAGGGATAGTAATACTTGAAAATAAGTTTATTTTATATTGTAGCCCTTAAAAAACAAGAAAAATGATATAAGTCTTATCTCTCAAACCTTTATGGTTTGGGAGATATTCAGAAGTAAAGTTTCCCCTGGAGTGATGTCATTGCTCCACCCTTCAGATTTGTAATCAGGTCCCCGGACCGGCCGTGCCTCTCCAGACGTGCTGAGATCATGATCTTTAAAAAGAATTTCTTCATTGGAATGGTCTATAAAGTGTGCTTTCAAGCCAGGCACACTTTGTACACAGTTCCAATTAAGGAGTTATTTTCAAAGATCGTGATCTCGGCACTGCTGAAGAGCTGCCGGTTGCTCTGTGGACCGAATTCCAAATCTGTCCACTAGATGGCAGACTTGGCTGAAACAGCCAGGAAAAGAGAACTTTACTGTATTTTACATGTGAATATCTCCCAAAGCATAATGGTTTGGGAGATAAGACTTATATCATTTGTCATGTTTTTTTAAGGGCTACAATATAAAATAAAATTATTTTCAAGTATTACTATCCCTTTACGTCTTGAATGGTAGAGTGATCTCAAGTGCATTGCTTGATTACAAGCTCCATGGATATCAGTGGGAATTTTCACATGTCCCTCTGTGGTGCTATTGTTTTGCTCCAGAACTGCACGTCTTTAGTTTCCTGAATGCTGCCTTCTGCCCCTAGTCATACAAATTGCTACCTTTTGCAATAGTATTAAAGGGATATTAATGTTTCAAGTTCAAGAACGCTGCAATCCTTTCTTATTATGCATACAACCGATCCGTTACGTTAGTAGTGCTGCATTCGCTATAGAACTTGTGAAATAATATTCCGAATTATCCCCCTCATGCCCCTTATAGGTCATCCTTCAAACCTCGGAGTTGCAAGAGGATGGAGACGTGGGACAATCTTCCTTCACAATACAGAAAATCCTGCCCTGTTTCTGTATAGTGAATGGAGGCAGTTTGTGCCTCATAGCTCTCTGTCCAGTCAAGCAGTCGGAGTTCTGATTTATGGGAAGGTGGCCTAGATTTGTCAAAAGGGGCATGGTGGGATATTATTATATTAAAGGGATAGTAATACTTTGGTTTATTGTTATTTTGTAGGCAATAAAAAAACATGAAAAATGATATAAGTCTTATCTCTCAAACCCTTATGGTTTGTGAGATATTCACAAGCAAAGTTTCCCCTCACTGACCAAAATGGTGAAGTCTGCCATCTAGCTGTCAGATTTGGAATCCGGTCCACAGATCAACCGCTTGCTCTTCAGCAGAACCGAGATTGCAAGATATGAAAATAACTATTTAATTGGAAGGGTCTAAAAAGAATGCTTGCAAACCAGGCACACTTTGTAGACTATTCAAATTAAGTAGTTCTTCTTATATCTCGCAATCTCGGCTCTGCTGTAGAGCCACGGCCGGTCTGCGGACCAGATTCCAAATCTGACAGCTAGATGGCAGACTTGACCGTTTTGGTCAGCGAGGGGAAACTTTGATTGTGAATATCTCTCAAACCATAAAGGTTTGAGAGATAATAATTATATCGTTCTTCATGTTTTTTTAATGCCTACAAAATAAAGATAAAACAAATTACTACTATCCCTTTAGTATTATTTCTCAAGATATAGCGAATGCAGCATTACTAATATAATGGATCGGTTGTATGCAGTATAATAAAGGATTGCAGCTTTCTTGAAATTGAATCATTAGTATCCCTTTAAGATCACCTTAGTGATTTATCTTCCATCATCTATCTTCTTAAAGTGGACCTGTTACCTACACAGCTTTTAGTCGCACTAGTTGTATCTAGTTAAAATCCCTATACCATGCAATTTTTTTTTTTTTTGCAAGCAGGTTAACCCTTTGAGTGCCAGAGAGGTATTCAACACATTGCGTATGCACTGGAACACAATGCATTGGATACATCTGTGGCACTCAGAGGGTTAATGGTTATAGAGATTTTTGGTTTAGTAGTTGGGGAATCTATTCTCATCAGAGCTTTGTTCTCCAAACTGTCTCCTAAATCTGCATAATTTATTAATCACATGTACAGAAAATCACTTTGCTCTGCTGTCTTAGGCTGCCTATCAGTCTCCTTCAGAGAGGCGAGTAAATTAATTTAGTAGGATTAATCATGCAGATCCTTTCAGGATTGAAGCTCCCATTGAGAGGAGTTCTTGTAAAGGTGATATGTCCTCTTTAACAAGTATTTTTGATTAAAAAAAAAAAAAAAAAAAGGGAATTTAAAAAAACTTTTCCTTCTTAATAGCCAAAAATATTTTCAAAATGATAATTATGTATGTGCAAGATAATGGAAAATACATAAAATTCCAATCTCAGTCCCACTCCCACACCAATTACTATAAAGGTGAAAATAGCGGATAAAACAGACTACCCCTATTGCTCCCTACCCCCTTCCCTGTGCCTTTGTCCCCTCTGTGATTCTTGTGGGCACCCCTTATATACAATTAACAGATCCTCCAATACACTATTGTGACCCCACAGCACCCCACTACCCCCACATCTAAGAAGCCACCTTGGGTGTGAGTGGAAGCTGGTGGAACTTTCTTCAGTGACGCAATCACTTAGTTCCAGCATAGACAGCATTACTTGGCAAAATTACTACAGCCTCCACTCACACTCACTGATAGGGAGACAAATGGTTACTGCTGAGGTATGGAGAATAGGGGAAGAAGAAGGGATCAATGTAAGTGTGGATGGGAGGCTAAGGTCAGCGAATGGATGGGTGCAAGGGAGGGTAAGGATGAAGAGTGGATGGGTGTAAGTTGAGTGGAAGGATAAGGACTGAGAAAGAATGGGTGCATGGTTGAGGAAGAGCTGTCACAGCGGTTGTGAAAACAAACCTTTAGTCGCGTAGCCTCACAGATACTAGCTGGGGAATGATGCTAGAGATTGAAGCTTGAGTGTTTAGACCGCCCTCTAGTGTTCTGTTGCTGCGATCTTAACCATGAGTTAGAGGTGCTGGACATGAAGCCAGATCATCCACCCCAGTTGAGCCGGGCAAGAACTATGATTGGCTCACTCGAATTGGGGTATAGGCTTGCAGACTATGGCAGACAGAGGAGAACGCACTATGTATATCAAAGATGAGTCAGACTGAAAGAAGGAGGTGGTGAAAGGTGGATATCATTCCCCAAAAATGGCAGATGTTCCTTTCTGGCAATCCACAAGGAGGCAATGGAAGGTGGACAGCATTCATAATGCGTTGGATGCCCCTGTGCCTATCAAGGGGTTAATACACATTCATAATATTATTCTCTGGAGTTGGACACTAATGTTATTCCAATTTATCTCAGCAGCCACTATAAATTAAATAAATACCATGTCTTATAAATATTACATTTAATATGTCATAAGACAACTAATGGACCAGGTTGTGAAAAATTAGAACTGTCTGGACTCATTTCAGTCACCTCTAACTTACCCTACTTTTGATTAGATTTTCATGTTTATCTTTTTAATAATTATTCTACATTAGCCAAAAATGTAATATTCATTTTCCTTGCTTGTTATACATAATTAAACTCTGTATTCCGATAAAATTAAAGATAAACCAACATCCTAACATAAGTTCAGACCATTTTAAAGAGATATTTAAAAACTGCCTGTATGTTGTGCAGAACATTTGATTGGAATAGAAATAGTTTTTGAAAAGTGTCCCTCTTGTGAAATCGTGTCTGTGCTGAACCAATATTTCCACACATTGTTCTATGAATGAATCTAGACAGGGCCCATCCACTTGGGCATTTCTAATAATTTAATAAGGCACACGTTTGTCCGTGAACTGACCTAATTAGCATACTATGCAAGAAATTTACATGAAATGCCACTCCGTGCCACCAAAACATGAAGCTTAATGCTTCAAAAACTCTTAACTTGATACTAGAATGATCAGTACAACATCCTATCCTATATAATAATTCTCTAAAATGTTTGTAATGACGCAGTCATGCGCAGTAGAGACTGCCCGTGAGGAGGCTGATACTTGGGAGTGGAGCGCTCCGAAGTACCAGCTGCGGCACGGGCAGTCTCTACTGTGCATGACTGCCCCGCGACTGGCTGCCACCGTATCAGCCTCGGCGTGGGCAGTCTCTACTGTGTATGACTGCCCTGCATCCGGCTGGCACTGTGGAACGTGTAAATGGGCTGTTGAACTAGTGTATAATAATTCGCTAGGATGTTTGTCACAATGCAGTCATGCACAGTAGAGACTGCCAGCGTTTGGGCAATCTCTACCACACATGATTGCATCGTGTGAGTGAGGCGACGTGAGACTGCAGCACATTGAGCAGTGAGGTAGCGGCCTCTTAACCCTTTGAGTGCCAGAGGGGTACGCAACGCATTGCAGAGCAATGCGTTGCGTACCCCCTCTAGCACTCAAAGGGTTAACATTACCCAGACCTTGGCCCGTGTACACGGGCTTTTACACTAGTAGCAATATATTTTAAATCTTTGTTAACCCCTTAACGACCAGCGGTCCTGGGACGTTTCTGTCCCATAAGGACTGCATTGAACCACGTGGACGCGCCGGTACACGTGACCTGTCGCGTGTATCAGCGCGTCACTATGGGGCCTGATAGAGATCGCTCCGATCTTGGAGCGGTCAATTTCAGGCCCTATTTTTACTTACAGCGCTCCCGGTAGAGCGCTGTAAGTAAAAAGTACGTGACGTACCATGACCGTCATCGGTCCTTGAGTATTTCAAGGACCGTGACGGTCATATTACGGCACATGTCATTAAGGGGTTAAAAATTATACTTGTCTAAGGGTTACAGGTTCACTTTAATCCAGTGAGTGCCAGAGAGATGTCGAGTGTCTTACGTTGCAAGGCGGCATTGGATACCTCTGTGGCACTGAAACGGTTAATACACTTTTTGTAGTGTTATTCATTGAAGTTGGACACTAACACACATCCACATAAGGTTATTCCAATTACTTGAAACTGCTAAATAAATGTTTATGTCTCGTAAGTATTAAGTTACATTTAATGTGTCGTATTACAGCTAATGGATCAGATTGTGACAAATTATAAATGTCTGGACGGATTTCAGTCACCTGTAATTTATCCTGCTTTTAATTAGATTTCCATGTTTATATTTTTAATAATTATTCTACATTAGCTCAAAGTGCAGTAGTAATTATCTTTGCTTATTGTACAGACATAATTAAATTGTGTATTCGTATGTAAAGGGATAGTAATGTTTCAAAATAAAAGCAGCTCCAATTAATCTTCATAGTATTTGGGCCATGGAGAGTGTTATTTCATTACTGTCAGAGTTGTAGTACAAGAGTAATTGAATGATAAAGTATCCCTCTCCCGCCCCTTTTACTGATGTAACACTGCTCACCTCAGAGCAGCAAGACTGTCCGGATGGATGGCATAGAGTGACAGTCTTCAGTTAGCTTAAAGTTTCACAAAAACAGCAGCTCCGATTAATCTTCATAGTATTTGAGCCATAGAGTGTGTTATTTCATTACTGTGAGCGTTGTAATTCAAGTGTAACTGAATGATAGTTTCCCCCTCCCACCCCTTTTACCTAGTGTAAGTCACCTCCCCTCAGATGTGGAATCCAGTCCATAGACCAGACAGATAACAGCAGGGGTCAATATTCTTACTGTGAGAACAATGAAAGCCCTGCCACCCTTGACAGTTTTTTCTGCTTTTTCCCCTTATCTTAATCGAAGATTGTCCCTCTCTGCAATCCATCCAGACAGTGTTTCTGCTCTGAGGTGAGCAGTGTTACATCAGTAAAAGGGGCGGGAGGGGGATACTTTATCATTCAATTACTCTTGAACTACAACTCGGACAGTATTTAAATAACACTCTCCAAGGCTCAAATACTATGATGATTAATTAGAGCTGCTTTTATTATGAAACATTACTATCCCTTTAAGGGAAAAACCTGTCAATGGGGGCAGGGCTTTCATTGTTCTCAGAGTAAGAAGATTGTCCCTTGCTATGACCTGTCCGGTCAAGAGACCAGATTCCACATCTGAGGGGAGGTGGCTTACACTAGGTAAAAGGGGAGGGAGGGGGATACTTTATCATTCAATTACTCTTGAACTACAACTCGGACAGTATTTAAATAACACTCTCCAAGGCTCAAATACTATGATGATTAATTAGAGCTGCTTTTATTATGAAACATTACTATCCCTTTAAGGGAAAAACCTGTCAATGGGGGCAGGGCTTTCATTGTTCTCAGAGTAAGAAGATTGTCCCTTGCTATGACCTGTCCGGTCAAGAGACCAGATTCCACATCTGAGGGGAGGTGGCTTACACTAGGTAAAAGGGGAGGGAGGGGGATACTTTATCATTCAATTACTCTTGAACTACAACTCGGACAGTATTTAAATAACACTCTCCAAGGCTCAAATACTATGATGATTAATTAGAGCTGCTTTTATTATGAAACATTACTATCCCTTTAAGGGAAAAACCTGTCAATGGGGGCAGGGCTTTCATTGTTCTCAGAGTAAGAAGATTGTCCCTTGCTATGACCTGTCCGGTCAAGAGACCAGATTCCACATCTGAGGGGAGGTGGCTTACACTAGGTAAAAGGGGAGGGAGGGGGATACTTTATCATTCAATTACTCTTGAACTACAACTCGGACAGTATTTAAATAACACTCTCCAAGGCTCAAATACTATGATGATTAATTAGAGCTGCTTTTATTATGAAACATTACTATCCCTTTAAGGGAAAAACCTGTCAATGGGGGCAGGGCTTTCATTGTTCTCAGAGTAAGAAGATTGTCCCTTGCTATGACCTGTCCGGTCAAGAGACCAGATTCCACATCTGAGGGGAGGTGGCTTACACTAGGTAAAAGGGGAGGGAGGGGGATACTTTATCATTCAATTACTATTGAACTACAACTCTAACAGAACTGAAATAACATTCACCATGGCCCAAATACTATGATGATTAATTGGAGCTGCTTTTATTTTGAAACATTACTATCCCTTTAAATGGACTTGTCACTCTTAGATTTTAGAGAGAATTAAAAAGTGGTCTTAATAGCATGCAAACATTTAATTGCAATAGAAATATTTTTGAATACTGAATCATTGTTTGTAGCACAGTCTGACAACTTTATGCTAATTAGTTTATCTGCTGGCCAATAGTACCACACTGTGCTATGAAAATACCTGGGAGATTTTTTTGTTGTGGACTGCCCAGAGAGGGGAGTCCTGTGGTGCTGCTGGGGGATAAAAATGATGTGATTTGTGTCAAAAAGAAGTAAGCTTGGTCACAAGTGGGGGAACACACTGGGAAGTAACAGAAGTGGACAGAGTTTCATTAGAAACTGCCAACATCTGAAAACTCAGCCTCTGCCCTGGAGACCCAGTAATGCAGATTCAAGTCTCTGGGGCCAATCCTGAGCGTTTCCCGCTATGGCTGTGAATTAATCTAGACGCAGCCCACAAACTGCAAACATGTGTAACACCACTACGAGAGAGAGAGGTTTAGCCAGAATCAGGGCTAATTAGCATAGGATGCAGGAAATTAGCATACAATGCCACAGTACATCAAGAAAACATAAAGGTTAATGTCTCAAAAACAATTTATTACAGACAAATGGCTAATACAATTTATAGGCAGATTTTCATTCTCTAATATAAACTGGATTAGGATGACAGGTCCAATTTAACTCCATTTAGACTGATTTTCTTAACCTTTGCTTCATTTTACAGGTGGATAAAGTAAAGAAACAGGTGACCGTTCAAGCCGGCATCCTTCTGACTGATTTGAATAAGGAATTGGACAAGTGCGGCTTGGCTTTGTCAAAGTACGTATTTTGCTATATAATCCTACTTCTTTTAAAGGGATAGTAATGTCAGAAAAAAAGTATTAACTATATGATAGATGAAATTAAAAGAGAGTACCTGCACTTATTTATATCTCTCAAACCGTTATGGTTTGAGAGATATAGGAAAATAAAGTTCTTTGGTCCCTCCCCTTTCCGCTCGATGAGCGGTAAAGCTGTCAGAAGCAGATTCTGGTCACTTGACCAGATGCGGCTCTTCAGCAGCGCCGATATAACAATATCTAAAGACAAATACTTCATTTAGAACGGTCTACAAAGTGTGCCTGGCTTGCAAGCACACTTTGTAGACTGTTCCAATGAAGTATTTATTTCTAAATAGCGTGATTTCAGCTCTGCTGAAGAGCCTCTGTCTGGTCAAATGACTGGAATCTGCAGCTGTCAGCTAGATGGCAGACTTGAGTAAAACAGCCAGGAAAAGGTAACTTTAGCGAGTTATATCTCTCAAACCATAAAGATTTGAGAGATAAGACTTACATTGATGTTAATGGTTTTTTAATGTCTACAATATTAAATGAACTTAAAATTAACCATTGCTATCCCTTTAAGGCCTTGTTCACAGGGGAGGCTTTATTGCAGGAAAGACCAGTTTACAGAATAGAGAGAACTCTCTACAGGGTAGTTGACGTAAGTGACATTCACAGCTACAATAACTTTAACGGCAGTGTTGGGTGGCTACAATGCCTTGCAACAAAGTTGCGTGTGAGATAGGCCTTACAGGTATATTTAACCCTTTGAGTGCCAGAGAGGTATACAATGCATTGAGGAAATTATACCTCAAAGGGATAGAATACTTCGTTCTAACTTTATTTTATTTTGTGGGCATTAAAAAAACATGAACGATATAAGTCTTATCTCTCAAACCTTTATTGTTTGAGAGATATTCACAAGCAAAGTTTCTGCTCCCGCCCCTTTTACCTAGTGTAAGCCATCTCTTCTCAGATGTGGAATCCAGTCCATAGACCAGACACATAACAGCAGGGGACAATCTTCTTCCTATGAGAACAATGAAATCCCTGCCCCCCTTGACAAGTTTTTCAGGTTTTTCCCTTATCTTAATTGAAGATTGTCCCTCTCTGCAGTCTACCTGGGCACCTCCCTTCTGATCTGGCTGAGCAGTGTTACATCAGTAAAAGGGACGGGAGGGGGATAATTTGTCATTGAATTACTCTTGAACTACAACTCTGACAGAACTGAAATAACACTCTCCAAAGTCGAAATACTATGATGATTAAATAGAGCTGCTTTTATTATGAAACATTACTATCCCTTTAAGGGTAAGTAAGCTTCTAATAATTGTGTGCATAGGATACCAGGGGGGTTATTCACTAAATTGTGATAAATAGGTGATAAAATGGAGATGTCATCTCCAGTGATATCACTAAACCAGTTCCTATGTTTTTCTGTAGACCCCATAGAATAACATAGTAACTGGAGACGTGATATAACTGAAGAAGTAATCTCCACTTTATCACCTCTTTATCACATCTTAGTGCATGACCCCACCCCCAGAAGTAGAGTACTGGAAAACAGGTGCTCACTCTTCCTAAATTCAGCACTGATTTATTCCGGCCATAGAAATGTAAATGTGGGCATTGCAGCCTGCCTTAACACGTTTCCTGGTCTTATATGCTTAACGACAGAGGTATGAAGCGCTTCAACGGACCCACCGATCAACAGGCAGCCATGCAGTTCAATTAAAAACTTGCTCTTTATTGTAGTTTGTAGTTAAAAACATATACGGTCAAAGCCTTGTTTATAGTATATGGTACAAAACACAGCACAGATGTAGCTCGATCATTCCATATGTTAACCGCCTTAACATATGGAATGATCGAGCTACATCTGTTGATCTGTGGGTCCGTTGAAGCACTTCATACCTGTGTCGTCTTGTCTGTCGGAGTTTCTTGGCTGGAACTGTGTGAGGTGCTCCGGACCCGCAAACAGAATAACATCTGGTGAGTGATACTTTGCATTTGTGTATCTTACTAGTTAGACTTGTAGTGTTCCATTTTCTATATCTTATATGCTTAACCAAAGGAAATATCAGCAATTCATTTATAATTCGTGCTCAATATCATGACCACGGAGGCAGCCATGATTCTTTTCAGAGAAATCCAAGACCTAACTCTGTTCCCACTGAACTCCTCTTTAGAAGGGAAAAAGCATTCATTGGGTACAGTTTGGGGTGCTGGAGTCCAGCATCCATGCAAATAACCGGTACCAATTAACCCCTTACTGCCCGAGGACGTACATATACGTCCCGAGTGGATGTCCCAGGTGGACAGAGGGCGTGGCGTACATGTACGTCCTGGAAATTGTTTTAAAAAAAATGAAAAAAAATGTTAGGCGGGAGTTAAGTGCCAGGCGCATGCGCGTGCGGCCGGTCACTAAGGGGTTAAACATTAACCCAATATATTGGAAATATCTCTAGGATTCAGAATTCAGAATTTATATTTACAGAGTATGACATACATTTGAACCAAAATATATGAGTACACAGTGGGGGTCAATTAACTTAGTAAACATAAAGTCAACATAGATATGAATTGATATGCACAGGGTTAGATCAGGGTCCTTGAAGAACCATATAACTCAAGTTCTCTCACACAATGCATAATAAAAACATATTTTTTGGACACAGTTGTTGTTTAAAGGGATAGTAATGTTTTATAATAAAAGCAGCTATAATTAATCATCATAGTATTTGGACTTTGGAGAGTGTTATTTCAATTCTGTCAGAGTTGTAGTTCAAGAGTAATTCAATGATAAAGTATCCCCCTCCTGCCCCTTTTACTGATGTAACACTGTTCAGCCAGATCAGAAGTGAGGTGCCCAGGTAGACTGCAGAGAGGGACAATCTTCAATTAAGATAAGGGAAAAACCTGAAAGACTTGTCAAGGGGGCAGGGTTTTCATTGTTCTCATAGGAAAAAGATTGTCCCCTGCTGTTATCTGTCTGGTCTATGCAGTGGCGTAACAATAGGGGTCACAGCGGTCGCATCTGCGACCGGGCCCTCACTCCAGGGGCCTAGCCACCGCCTGCGACCCCCTCACCTGCAGCAGTCACTTACCTGATCTCCCACTCGGTGCGCCGCTGTAGTAATACAGAGTGTTGGGAGATGACATCATCTCCCACCCTCTGCATTACTACAGCGCCGCACTGGAGCTCCGGGTGCAGAGATCTGTGCTGAAGGAGGCACAGATCTGTAAAGACACTCCGCTAGACCACCAGGGACTGGAGGTAGGGGAAATGTGAAGATGGGGGCATTGTGGAGATGAAGGGGACATTGTGGAGATGAAGGGGGCATTGTGGAGATGAAGGGGGCATTGTGGAGATGAGATGAAGGGGGCATTGTGGAAGGGGCATTGTGGAGATGAAGGGGACATTGTGGAAGGGGCAACGTGGATGAGGGGGCCAATGTGGTGGGGGAGGCCCCATGGCAATTCTTGCACCAGGGCCCGGTGGCTTCTAGTTACGCCTCTGGGTCTATGGACTGGATTCCACATCTGAGAAGAGATGACTTACAC
Organism: Rhinophrynus dorsalis; assembly: GCA_037306005.1. Classification (NCBI taxonomy): domain Eukaryota; kingdom Metazoa; phylum Chordata; class Amphibia; order Anura; family Rhinophrynidae; genus Rhinophrynus; species Rhinophrynus dorsalis. Next base: position 547,180,621 of record CM074720.1, read on the forward strand.
TAGGTAAAAGGGGCGGGAGGGGAAACTTTGCTTGTGAATATCTCTCAAACCATAAAGGTTTGAGAGATAAGACTTATATCGTTCTTCATGTTTTTTTAATGCCTACAAAATAAAATAAAGATAAAACAAAGTATTACTATCCCTTTAAAACAGAATCAGTTGTATGAGAAATTTCCCAGCAGTTGATGCAAAACCTTCAGTAGAATAATGTTTTATGAATTATGCTCCTTTGAAGCATCAAAGTATGTTTTTTTTAATTCTTTGTTTTTGCTTACTTGCAAGTCATTTGAATTTGAGTTCTCTAAAGCAGCGGTTCCTAAAAGGTGTGTCCAAGCACATTTATATGTCATGGCATTAAGCGTACAAATGACTAATCACCTTCATATAAGATTAGTCAAAATGAAAGATAATTAACGGCTTCCTGTACATTGTTATAACAACTTCTTAGCTTTGAGAAATAAATCTATTTGGTGGTGGTGGTGACACAGTCTGGCATTTCATGCTAATTAATATATTTGCTAGTCCAATAATAAACCCACACTGTGCCAAATTAATCTTGACAGCGTCCACACACTGGGGGGTATTTTGTAAAGCACAACAAGAGCTAAGTTTAGCCACAAACAACGCTAATTAGCATATATAGCAGATAATTAGAATACAGTGCCACACTGTTACTGAAACACAAAGGTTTATTTCTCAAAAACTAATTGTTTTACAGAAAATGGCTAGTACTATTTATTGGCAAATTTTAATTGTAAAAAAAAAAAAATTAAACATGTGGCAGATCCACTTAAAGGGATAGTAAATGTTTCACCAAAAAAAGCAGCTCCAATTAATCTTCATAGTATTTGGACTTTGGAGAGTGTTATTTCAATACTGTCAGAGTTGTAGTTCAAGAGTAATTGAATGATAAAGTATCCTCCTCCCACCCCTTTTACCTAGTGTAAGCTGCCTCCCCTCAGATGTGGAATCTGGTCACTTGACCGGACAGGTCACAGCAAGGGACAATCTTCTTACTGTGAGCATAAGGAAAACCCTGCCACTCTTGACAGGTTTAACAGGTTTGTCCTTATGCTCACTGAAGATTGTCCCTCTCTGCAGAAGCGTAACACAAAATGCAGGGGCCCCCCTGCAAACTCTAATAAGGGGCCCCCAGCGTCACGCCTCAATTAAGTCACACCCCTCAATTAAACCTACCCCATAACAATAAATAAATAAACCGATGCATCAGAGTAGACAGTTGAAGGCATTTGCAGCACTCAAGGAGATAAAAAAAAAGAAAACAAAAAATAAACCTCATCAGAGCATGAACTTGGGGTCAGATCTGCTTAATCCCTTGAGTGTCAGAGGGGCAAGCAATGCACTGAACAGCAGTGCATTGCTCAACCCTCTGGCACACAAGGGCTGACATATTACTGAGCTTTATGCCAAAGTGAGAAACATCGGTTTAGTTGTCGGAGTCCTCAAATCCACTATTGCACACATACACCGAGGGAGCAACAACGATAGCCCCCCACCCCCTAACCTGAACTTTTCCATTTCTATAAATGTATGGACACCACAGCAGCATAATGGACTATCCAGATACAAAAATACATATTCCAAATTTCTGTCTTAACTCTTGGGTGCGAGGGAGAGCAAGTACAACCAAGTGGCCCATTTCTACTATTGTACCAGAACGCTGTCCCAGTCCTCCCACTTTTGTTTATTTTATAAATAGCATTAATGTTGTGAAGCAAGGCAAGAATCAATCAGTAATTTAATGCTTTTTAACATCATTTAAACAGGTGTACATTTTGAGTAGTGCAGCCTTGCAGTGGGCTCTCATGTAACACCTACTTGAGTGAAAATATTTAAATCTGATTATTAACTCTGAATAACCTTTAATATTCAGCCTAATTATTTTTGAGATATCATAGCTTTCAACTGACACTGAGCTACATTAGTGATACCACAGAGTTTACACATAAAACATAGCAACGCTAGTAATACCACAGAGTATACCATTGAAATGGAGCTACACTAGTGATACCACAGAGTATACCATTGAAATCGAGCTACACTAGTCATACCACAGAGCTTATAAATGATATGGTGGTACATTAGTGATACAAAGAAGCTTACACTTATATAACTACCAATAAGTAGTCATAGACTTGTAAACGCTGTGGAAGCAAAATGTATAGCAGGGATTGAGGGGGCAGAAAGACATGCTGCACACAACAGTGGGCAGTATACATAAATTGGATAATGTATTTAATGCAATGGAAGGGAGGAGAGCCTATTTGGGAAGCAAAGTGTCCGGCCCCAGACAATTGGGGAGATGCACTAAAGAGTGATAAAGAGATGATAAATTGGCGATACCTTCTCCAGTGATATCACTTCCCCAAGTCCTATCTTATTCTATGGAGCCTGTGCACTAAGATCTCTCAGACTTTAGGGATCTTAGTGCATAGACTCTATAGAATAACATAGGAATTGGAGAAGTGATTTCACTGGAGAAGTTACCTCCACTTTATCATCTCTTTATCACCGCTTAGAGCATCACAGCCAGTGTTTTCTCCCAGATCTTCCATGTACAGAATATCATTGTAGGATACACCTGTGTTGATCTAGTGGAAGGCAAAAAAAAAAAATTTAATCCATTTCCAAATAAGCCCCAAGTGGGTAAAAAAAAAATATTTTCGACTCCAAATGGCAGTCAGATATTTCCCTGGATCAACATCTTATCTGCTCAAAAAGAAGAGATGGCGGTGTAGCAGTTATGAAGCCACATCGGATGAAATTGCTTTGACATCTAATCTTCCCATTGAATGCCTCACAATACAAAGATAATGGCCTATGTGAAGGAGGTGCGGTGTGTAGTAGCCCCTGGGACATTATGTAATGGGCCTCTAAATAAAAATAATACTTTCAGACCCTTTTTGGTTGCATTGCTAAACGCTCTTTACCTGATTTCAGGGGAGTATGTAGCAAACTGTAAAATCCACAACAATTTTGGGCTGTACCTGTGTGTGCCCAGCAGGAGTGCCATAAGAAATCATGGGGCCCAGGACAAGTGTAAGAGACAAGGGCCCCCACCCCTGACCTTTTATTGTCTAGAGAGAGAGACGCACACACACACACACACACTGGAGAAATGGTCTGTGTGAGCCTGAATACTTCTCAGTCTGTGTGTCTGCATGAGTGCATGCCTGAGGCATGTGTGCCCGTGCGTGCCTGAGGCATGTGTGCCCGTGCGTGCCTGAGGCATGTGTGCCCGTGCGTGCCTGAGGCATGTGTGCCCGTGCGTGCCTGAGGCATGTGTGCCCGTGCGTGCCTGAGGCATGTGTGCCCGTGCGTGCGGCGCAATTCTGGAGCAAACAAGTAAATATTCACAAACTTCCAACAGCTTTATATTTTAACTCCTTGAATGCTAAAAAAAAGCTCCAACACATTGCTTCACACTAGGATTTGGTATTTGTCCCTATGGTGTAATTGGTTTGCTCCAGTATTGCTCTATTTAGTCTTAGCAAATTGCTGAAGGAGATAGAGGAGGGACAACAAAGGATGGTGGAGGATAGAGGGGGAAACTGTTCTTCCCAACTTACCTTTGTTCTAAACAAAGTAGGCAATCATAAAACCCCCATTTCTGTATTAACATATGCACAGCTATGTACTGTATATTGGTGCATTATAAGTTAATACAGACATGGGATTCTTATGCCTGCCAACCCCTGGCAAAATCTTTTCTTTTTGTAAACATAATTGTTAAAAGATAGTGCAAAAATATGCCGTATAATGTTGTGGAATATATTATTACAGAAATGTGGTTTTTATGATTGCTCACCCCTTCTGGCCAATACTTTTTTTTATTACATATCTACTAATATGTAGATATGTGATAAAAAAGTGTATTGGCCAGCAGAGGTGGGCAATCATAAAGACAGTTCTGTATTAATATACTCAACAACATACGGTGTATTTGTTTAGTTTTTGTAAACATAATTAACAAATAGTATTTTGCCAGGGGTGGGTAGGCATAAGAATTCCATGTCCGTATTAACTTATAATGCAACAATATACAGCTGTGCATGTGTTACATACAGAAATAGAGTTTTTATGATTGGCCACCCTTAATAAATACTTTTTCTTATTAACCATGTTTGCTAAGACCAGATGTGTACACTCACTGCATGCATTTAGTAGATAGATATGTTTAAAACAAATTATTGGCATGGCCAGGGGTAGGCAATCATAAAAACAACATTTCTGTACTAACATATAAACCAGTATACAGTATAGTATATTGGTGGATATCTTAGAGCAGAAATTAGATTCTTATGATTGCCCAGTACTGACCAAGACTATTTTTCTTTATTATTTACCAACAAAAACACAAGCTTAACAGGATAATTTTGTCAAAACTGGCTCAAAGTCAGGGTTGCGATTTGAATATATGCACATTTTAAACCCATAAACTTTTCTTTGACAGTGTGAGGTGGACAATGTGGGTGTGGACAGTGTGTGGTGGACAATGTGAGGCGAACAGTGTGTGATGGACAATGAAAGGTGGACAGTGCGTGGTGGACAATGTGGGTGTGGACAATGAAAGGTGGACAGTGTGTGGTGGACAATGGAAGGTGGACAGTGTGTGGTGGACAATGTTGGTGGACAGTGGGGCTTACATCATGAGGCTTAAATTATTAATATTAGTCACTGTCCACACTCACGCTGTCCATCCACCTATGTCTACCACACTGTCCACCCACATTTGTCCTCCTCACACTGTGCACCTCAGACTGCCTACACCCACATTGTCCACATCATACTGTTCACCCCCACATTGACCACCACACACTGTCCACCCTCACATTGACCAACACACACTGTCCAGCTCACACACTGTCCACCCCCACACTGACCACCTCACACTATCCACACCCACATTGACCACCTCACACTATCCACACCCAGATTGTCCCCCACACACTGTCCACACCCACACTGTCCCCCACACCCACACTGTCTACCTCACATTGTCCCTCACAGTCCACCCCCACATTGTCCATCTCACAGTGTCCACCTCCACATTGATCACCATGCACTGTCCACCCCCACATTGACCACCACACACTGTCCACCTCACATTGTCCAACTCACACACTGTCCACCCCCACATTGTCCCTCACAGTCCACCCCCACATTGACCACCTCACACACTGTGCCTCACAGTCCACTCCCACATTGACCACCTCACACTGTCCTCACGACCACATTGTCCACCTCACACTGTCCTCACCACCACATTGCCCATCTCAAACTGTCCACTCCCACAATGTCCACCTCATAGACATGGTCTCCCACACTGTTCACCTCACATTGTCCCGCACACTCACTGTCCACCTAACGCTGTACATTCATATTGTCTACCTCATACTGTCTGTTCTGTTAGACTGTTAACCCTTTGCGTCCCAAAAGGGTATCCAACTCATTGATGCTCAATGAGTTGGACACCTATGGCACTCAAAGGGTTAAACTTAAATAACTGCGCTCTCCTGCTGCTGCTGCTTTACAATTGACTTACCACAGCAGAGTGGAGAGAAGACAGATCCTCCATCTTTTTAATTCGTTATTTACCCCAGTGGCGACGCTACTGCAATTCCACTTCAGCCTGCCCCACAACAGGAAAACTGCAGTGTCTCTTCTATTCAAATGTTAAGCAGCCCGCGAAGCTACGTGATGACGCAGCGCACGGCTACCGCTGCTGCGCAGTACATCATCCTGCTGAGCAGAGCACGGGCTGTTACAAGGTGAGCTCTGTCTCAGCTTTGTTTACATTCGAGCCGGCTCTGCTGCCGGCAATGGGAACGTTGAAACGCTTGAAATTGTACATGTATGGGCAAATAGGGGGCCTATTTAATAAATATGTGCTATTGGGAGCCCCAAGTCTGGTGGGGCCTCCAGTACAATACTATGGGTGCAAAATTACTGGGGGGCCCCTAGACCGGTGGGGCCCCCCCGCGCCGCGGGGGCTGCGGGGGCCTCCGCTACGCCTCTGCCTCTCTGTGATCCATCCAGACAGTCTTGCTGCTCTGAGGTGAGCAGTGTTACATCAGTAAAAGGGGCAGGAAGGGGGATAATTTATCATTCAATTACTCTTGAACTACAACTCTGACAGTATTGATATAACACTCTCCATGGCTCACACACTATGAAGATTAATTGGATCTGCTGTTGTAGTGAAATATTACTATACCTTTAAATGTGTCACTACTTTTATAATATTTAAACTAATAAATCACGGATTATGAGAATTTCAAATGGAATGTACTACTGCTTAACCTTTTGCGTGCCAGAGGGGTATGCAATGCATTTTGATACCAGGGCTCAAAATTTCCACTCGCCACTAGCCAATGGCGATTGAAAATTCAGCCCTGGTGAGTAGAAATTATGTATTGCAGTGGCAAGTAACTTTTCAGGTCTGGCTAGTAGCAAAGGACTTCAAATTTTAAGCCCTGGTGATACAATGGGTTGTGCACCCCCTCTGGCACTCAAAGGGTTACATGAAGATATATCAAGACCTAAAGTAGTTGGGGACCACTGATCTAAGGTTTAATTATCATTTGCATTTGTTAGTTTGCATAAGTAGCTGTTAAGAAACCATGAGACGTAGGATTTTCCCCTGTGTCCAATCAAACACAGGCTCACCAAGGAAGATCTATAATTCTATCTGACAGCTCTGCAGTTTTACAATGAATGATGGATCTTTCCTGACCTGTACACAATCCTGATAGTATCTAGCAGTCCGCTGTGATAAATACCTTGACCCATTGATCGCGTTTCGATTTTTTTTTTTTAAACCTTTGCAGTTCTAAGGCCAAGGCTGTCAACCTCAAATCTCCTTTTAAATATGAACCACAAAAGTGAATTACAGTGTCAGAAGCGGAGAGCAGTGTAGCATGTTTGTCATTACTTTATCGACCCTTTGAGAGACAGAGTACAATACATTGGATACCTTTTTGGTACTCAAAGGTTTAAGGGCTTTATGTTCAATGGAGAAATTGAAGAATTCTAGGGCAATTTAACTGTACCAAAAGGGACAAATATAAATTACCATTGATTTAACCCCTAGAGTGCCAGCTACTTACACCGTACGAGTGGACACAGCTGTACCTGCTGTGCCACGCTCGTACGGCGTAAGAGTGAAATGCGGTCACTGCATGAGCCGGTATAACTGGCATGCAGTGGCCGCATTAAAAAAAAAAAAAAACCCTGGCACTCATGGGGAGGCATGAGGATCACTCCTCATGCCTCCCCAGTTATTGATCTCCCAGCCGATCGGGCTGGGAGATCAATAAACACAAAGGAGAAACAGAGTTTCTCCTTCCCCCTCTCTCCTACCCGAACTTCCGGGTAGGAGTGGGCGGGACCGGGGGAATCCTCCAAACGTCATCGGTGACATGGTCACCGATGACGTTAGGGAAGTTTCCCCGGTCCTGTTCACTCCTACCGGTGGTAGGAGAGAAGGGCAGGAGAGCTCTTGCTCTCCTGCGGTCGCATCATTGATCTCCCAGCCTATCGGCTGGGAGATCAATGACTGGGGGGACACCAGGAGGGGTCCTGATGTCCCCCACGAGGTCTGAAAAGTATAAAAAAAAAAATAAAAAAAAAAAAATAAAATTAAAGTAACCCTGTGAGTGCCACAGGGTCCCAGCACATTGCTTTGCAATGTGCTGGAGACCCCTGTTGCACTCACAGGGTCAATTCTTTGGGGGGGATTTTTTTTTTTTAAAGACCTCATTGGGGGATCAGGGGGGATCCTGATGCCCCTCAATGAGGTCTATAATTGGAAAAAAAAAAAAAAAAAAAATTAACCCTGTGTGTGCCACAGGTGGGGGTCCAATGCACCCCCCCCCCTCCTGTGGCACACACAGGGCTTTTATCATTATTTTGTTACCAGAGATTGTTGGGGGGCCATCAGGATTGCTCCTGATGGCCCCCCAACAAGCTCTGATTACAAAGTAATGATAAAAAAAAAATTAACCCTCTGAGTGCCACAACGGTCCAATGCATTGCTTTGCAATGCGCTGGAGACCCCGGTGGCACTCACAGGGACACTTTTTTTGATAACTTTTTTTTTTTTTTTTTGTAAGACCTCATTGGGGGGATCAGGGGGGTTTGTATACCCCTCAATGAGGTCTATAATAAAAAAAAGTAAATAAAAAAAAAATTAACCCTGTGTATGCCACGGGGGGGGGGGCAATGCAGCCCCCCTTCTGCGGCACACACAGGGCTTTTATCATTACTTTGTTATCAGAGATTGTTGGGGGGGGTCATCAGGATTGGTCCTGATGGCCCCCCAACAAGCTCTGATTACCAAGTAATGATAGAAAAAAAATTAACCCTCTGAGTGCCACAAGGATCCAATGCATTGCTTTGCAATGCGCTGGAGACCCTTGTGGCACTCACAGGGTCACTCCGTTTGTGGACATATATATTTTTTTTTTACTAAGACCTCATTGGGGAGGGATCAGGGGGTCCTGATGCCCCTCAATGAGGTATATAATAAAAAAAAAATAAATTAAAAAAAATGTAACCCTGTGTGTGCCACTGGGATAGGGGTTCAATGCAGACCCCCTTCCTGTGGCACACACACAGGACTTGTTATCATTACTTTGTGATCAGAGCTTGTTTGGTGGCCATCTGAATACAAAGTAACGATAAAAAAATTAACCCTTTGTGTGCTACAGGGGCCCAATGCATTGCTTTGCAATCCACTGGACACCCCTGTGGCACCCAAAGGATTATTTTTTTTTCCCCTTTTATTTTTTATTTAGACCTCATTGTATGGGTTCTGATGCCCCCAACGAGGTCTACACAAAAATATTGGGGGAAAAGCCCAAAAAAATGCACGTGCCACAGGGGGGGTCCAACGCAGTGCTTTGCAATACGTTGGACCCCCTGTAACACACACACACACACTTTTTTTTTTTTTATTATTCTGTTTTTAGACCTGGATGGGGGACACCAGGAATGTTCCTGACACCGCCTCCCCAACGAGGTATGAATACAAAATAATAATTATAAAAAAACAACTCTTTGTGTGCAACGGAGGGTCCAACGCATTGCTTTGCAGTGCATTGGGCACCCTTGTGGCATGCACAAAAAATGCCTCAGATTCCCCCCCACACACACACACGTACCGTATTCCCCTGCCTGGTTCCACAGCCAACTGGCAGTCCCATTCCCCAGCCTGACCCCCAGCCTGTTTCCACTGCCTATTGGTAGACTCAAAGTACCAGTATGCACTAGATTCAGGCTGGGAATCAAACTTTGTATGAGGGGGACATACAGTGCACACTGGTAGTCACAGATCTCCCATACACACTCTCAGACACTGCCCCACCATCTCCACCATCCTTGCTCCTCTGCTCATACCCACACACACTGCCTAATCCCTCACCCTCCCACACTGTTACACTGGTAGTCACAGGTCCGCGCATACACTGGCTGACGCCCTAGCTTCTTTCATCTGTTAGCCATAAAATCACACATACACTGTTTGCTTTCCCATTCCTATTTCACGGGTAGCTACACTCCTGTCACTCAAATTGGTATGTCAACCCACAGCAGTTGAGTACCATTTTTCTTAGGCTGGCAAGAAGTCCTCCTAGGAAATCCCACGCCATTGAACCATTTTAGTATCTTTGAAGTGACTGAAGTGTAAAAGAAATGTTTGTTTGTTTTCCTGTAGCACCACATTCTGGAAATAGTTGTGCCAACTAACTTAGGGGTAAAAAGGCAAGTGACCCCTCATTAGATGCGGCATGTTGTCTTCTTTCCAAAATGGTATAGTTTATCTACCTTTTCTTCACTTCTGAAGGTGTTATAGCCATTTTCGTAGAGGCAAGTCAGGTTTGAGAAAATGTTAGAAACATCAGTTTGTAGTAGGTGTAGTTTTCTACTTCTAGCACTCCCTAAGGTAGTTCAGCTCATACCAATGGGGTGTCGTTTGACTCCTAAGAGCTTTAGCTAACGAATGCAGTTGAAAATTCCATGGTTTTCACAGAGCTCCATACATTTGAAGGGGCAGAAATGTAAGAAAATGCCTTTTTTTTCATTAGCGCCACCTCCTGGAAGCATTTGTGCATGCCAGCCTTTGGGTATGAAGGCAAGTGACCCCTCATTAGATGCGTCAGGTTGTTTTCTTTCCAAAATGGCATTGTTTTCTACCTTTCCTGCATATCTATTATGGTTATAACCATTTTAGTGCAAGCAGATAATTTAAGAAACAAAAGTGTCAGGTTTACGTACGTGTTCCTAGCACCCACATATTGTATGTTAAGCCACACAAATGGGCTACCATTTTTCTCATGTTGGTAGCAGGTACTGAATACAGCAGGAAATGTTATGGTTTTCAAAGATTTTAGTATCTTTGAAGTGGTGGAAATGTAAAAAAAACATGTATTTATTCCCATAGCGCCACCTTTTGGAAATATTTGTGCACTTCAGCCCAGGGGTAGAAAGGCAAGTGACCCCTCATTTGATGCGGGAGAATGTCTACTTTCCAAAATGGTATACCTTTTATACCTTTCCATCATGTCTCTAACAGTTATGAACATTTTAGTACAAGCAGCCATTTTCGAAGAAGCAAACAGGTAGGTGTAGTTATGCTTTTCTGGCACCCCTAAGTATGTCGATTCATTCCAATGGGGTGTCATTTTTCTCCTAAGAGCACTAGCTAATGAATACAGTTGGAAATTCCATGGTTTTCACAGATTTCCATACAGATGAAGGGGCAGAAATGTAAGAAAATGCCATTTTTTTCCTATAGTGCCACCTTCTGGAAGCATTTGGGCACAACAGGCTTGGGGTAAGAAGGCAATTCACCCCTCATTAGATGCGCCAGGTTGTCTTCTTTCAAAAATGGTATGGTTTGTGTAGCCTTTCTTCACTTCTCTAGTTGTTATAACCATTTTTGTACAGACAAGTAATGTTTGAGAAAATGTTAGAAAAATAAGTGGTTACAATAGGTGTAGTTTGGTACTTGTAGCGCCCACTAAGGTAGGGGAACTCATACCAATGAGGTGTCATTTTTCTCCTAAGAGCACTAGCTAATGAATACAGTTGGAAATTCCATGGTTTTCACAGATTTCCATACAGATGAAGGGGCAGAAATGTAAGAAAATGCCATTTTTTTCCTATAGTGCCACCTTCTGGAAGCATTTGGGCACAACAGGCTTGGGGTAAGAAGGCAATTCACCCCTCATTAGATGCGGCAGGTTGTCTTCTTTCAAAAATGGTATGGTTTGTGTAGCCTTTCTTCACTTCTCTAGTTGTTATAACTAGTGATGAGCGAGCACCCCAATGCTCGGGTGTTCGGGTGCTCTGACCGAGCACCCCCTGAGGCTCGAGTGCTCGGCCGAACACCCGAGCCCCATTGAAGTCAATGGGAGGACTCGAGCATTACACCAGGCACCCCCTGCTCTGATGAGGGGAGGGTGCCTGGTCCATAGGAAAAGGGCAGAAAATGATGGAAACACCACAGAAATGGTTCAGGGACAGCATAGGGAGGATGTCTGGATGCATCTTGGACTCCAACATCGCTGCTGGGAACGATCTTTCGCCCGTAGTACGCCATTTTTACAGACTGACCATAAAACACACAAAAAGGAAAATAAAAACGACTTTAGGCGAAAAATTGTTACCAAACAATATTTGCTGTATATTTACTTGTATATCATCTGCAAATTATCCCAAAAATTTCCTTGATTTTCGGAAGTGAGGCCATGATTAAGAGGGAAACGTGCGCAGAGGCAAATTCTCCCAAAAATTTCCTTGATTTTCAGAACTGAGGCCATGATTAAGAGGGAAACGTGCACAGAGGCAAATTCTCCCAAAAATTTCCTTGATTTTATTGAACTGAGGCCATGATTAAGAGGGAAACGTGCGCTGAGCCGACCATCTAAAACATTATGGGTGAGGGTCTGCTGCAGAGCTGACCATCCTAAACATTATATGCGAAGGCCCGCTAGTGAGCTGACGCTATAAAACATTATATGAGAGGGCCCGCTAGAGAGCTGACCCAATAAAACATTATATGAGAAGGCCCGCTGGTGAGCTGACCTATATAAAAATTGGCAAACAGGGCCCGCTGGTGAGCTGGCCCTATATAAAAATTATATCACAGGGCCCGCTGGTGAGCTGGCCCTATATAAAAATTATAGCACAGGGCATATGGAAGAGGAGGAGGAGGATGAGAAGATTAAGAGTCAACCATATACCCGTTTTTTGGGTGGAAGGGGTGAATGGGAATACAGAGTATTCACATCATTGTAAATAACATATATAAAGTGAGTTTATGTTCCCCCGGGGCTTTCCTCCAGTGGAGTGGAGAAGTCAGGGGAAATCCAGGCCTTGTTCATTTTTATAAGTGTCAACCTATCAGCATTGTCGGTGTAAAGGCGGATACGCTTATCTGTTATGATGCCACCAGCAGCACTAAATACCCGCTCAGACAGAACGCTGGCGGCAGGGCAGGCCAGCACCTCCAAGGCGTAGAGTGCCAGTTCATACCACGTGTCCAGCTTGGACACCCAGTAGTTGTAAGGCACAGAGGGATCATTGAGGACGCTGACACGGTCTGCTACGTACTCCTTCACCATCTTCCAAAACTTTTCCCTCCTTGTGACACTAGGCTGCGCATCAGGGTGAGGGTGCTGGCGGGGTGTCATGAAGGTGTCCCACGCCTTGGAGAGTGTTGCCCTGCCTTTCTCGGAACTGCTGTGTGCTCCCCTTTTCTCCCCTTCTCGGTTGGCCAAGGTAGCACGTACTCTGCCGCCAGCGTTGTCAGATGGAAAATTTTGGAGCAATTTTTCGACAAGAACCTTCTGGTATTGCAACATTTTGCTTGTCCTCTCCACCGGAGGAATGAGAGATGAGAAATTCTCTTTGTAGCGGGGGTCCAGAAGGGTGAACACCCAGTAATCCGTGTTGTCTAAAATGCGTACAACGCGTGGGTCACGGGAAAGGCAGCCTAACATAAAGTCAGCCATGTGTGCCAGAGTACCAACAGTCAAGATTTCGCTGTCCTCACCAGGAGGATGACTCTCAATCTCCTCATCCTCTTCCTCCTCTTCTGCCCACCCACGCTGAAGAGATGGAACTAAAGTTCCATGGCTACCCTCTGTAGCGGAGGCAACCGTGTCTTCCTCCTCCTCCTCCTCCTCCTCCTCCGCCTCCTCCAATTGTCGCTGAGAAGACGAAGTGAGGGTGCTCTGGCTATCACCTTGTGTAAGCTCTTCCTCCCCCATTTCCACCTCTTCCACATGCAAAGCGTCGGTTTTAATTGTGAGCAGCGAGCGTTTCAGTAGACACAGAAGTGGGATGGTTACACTGATAATAGCGTTATCGCCGCTCACCATCTGTGTCGATTCCTCAAAATTGCGTAAAACCTCACAGAGGTCTGACATCCATTCCCACTCCTCACTTCTGATTACAGGAAGTTGAACGGAGAGGCGACGACCGTGTAACAGCTGGTACTCCACTACTGCCCTCTGCTGCTCACAAAGCCGGGCCAACATGTGGAAGGTGGAGTTCCAGCGCGTGCTCACGTCACACAGCAGCCGGTGAGCTGGCAATTGTAAGCGCTGCTGCAGCTTCAACAGGCCGGCTGAAGCTGTTGATGACTTACGGAAATGTGCACACACGCGGCGCACCTTGGTCAAGAGATCATGCACATCGGGGTAGGTTTTTAGAAATCGCTGCACCACTAAATTAAATACATGCGCTAGGCATGGTACGTGTGTGAGCTTGCCGAGCTCCAAAGCCGCCACCAAGTTACGCCCATTATCACACACAACCATGCCTGGTTGCAGGTTGAGTGGCGAGAGCCACTGCTCGGTCTGGTGACTAATCCCCTGCAACAGCTCTGAGGCCGTGTGCTGTTTGTCCCCAAGGCAGATCAGCTTCAGCACGGCCTGTTGACGCTTCCCCACTGCAGTGCTACACTGCTTCCAGCTACTGGCTGATGGGGGAGTGGCGGTGTGTGTAGAGAATTCGGAGGTGGAAACGGAGGAGGAGGAGCCAATAACGTAGGTGCTGGTGGAAACCCTGATGGAGGTAGGGCCCGCAATCCTCGGCGTGGGTAGCACCCGTGCCATCCCAGGGTCCGAGTCGCTCCCAGCCTCCACGACATTCACCCAGTGTGCCGTCAGGGAAATGTAGCGTCCCTGGCCACAAGCACTTGTCCATGTGTCAGTCGTTAAGTGGACCTTCCCAGTAACTGCATTGGTCAGGGCACGGGTGATGTTACGGGACACATGGTGGTGTAATGCGGGGATGGCACACCGGGAAAAGTAGTGGCGGCTGGGGACCGCGTACCGAGGGACAGCTGCTGCCATCAGGCTGCGGAAGGACTCAGTGTCCACAAGCCTAAATGGCAGCATTTCGATGGCCAGTAATTTTGAAAGGTGTGAGGTTAGTGCTATGGCCTGTGGGTGGGTGGCTGGGTACTTTCTCTTGCGCTCAAATGCCTGGGGTAACGACATTTGGACGCTGTGCTGGGACAGGGAAGTGGATGTGGTCGCTGATGGTGCTTCAGATGCTACAGGTGCAGGGCGGGAGGTATGCGGGCCTGCGCCTTCGACAGGCGATTGGCCGGCACCGAAAACAGGGGAAGAGGAGGCAGTGGTGTGGCCTGCAGACACAGATGGGCGATCCAGGCGTTCCTCCCACTTACTACGGTGCTTGGATGCCATGTGTCGGATCATGCTGGTGGTGGTGAGGTTTCTAGTGTTCATGCCTCGGCTCATTCTGGTGTGGCACAGGTTGCAAACTACAATTCTTTTGTCGTCCGCACTTTCCTTAAAAAAACGCCATACCGCGGAACACCTACCCCTTGGCAAGGTAGATTTACGCAAGGGGGTGCTCCGTGGAACATTTGCGGGCCGGTTTGGTGCGGTCCGCCTTCTTTCTGTAGCCACACCACTGCCTCTTCCAGCCTGTTGCGGTGCTGCAGATGGCTCACCCTCAGGACTGCTGTCATCGCTCGGCTCTACACCTTCCCAGGTGGGGTCAGTCACCTCATCGTCCACCAAGTCCTCCTCCACTTCCTCACTCTGATCATCCTCCTCAAGTCTTGATCCCACCACATACTCAGTCATTGACAACTGTATAACATTCTCCTCAACAAGGTCTTGAGACGGAAATAGTGGTTGATTTAATGGCAACTGTGTCTCATCATCATCATCATCATCATCCACTACTTCCTTTGACCTTAAATGCCGTTCACATCTGTCATCTTCTTGTGATTGGGTAGCCTCTAGAGGTTGTGAATCAGGGCACAAGATGTCATGTTCCTCTGCAAGCGTGCTTGGAGAGAGGGTCAAATGAAGGATTGGTGATGAGACGAGCTCCTCACTATATCCCAGTATGGGATCACTTCTTTGACCAGACCGTGTATGGTGGGAGGAAGGATGATCAGAGTGAGGATTATGTTGACCAGACTCTTGGCTACTGAGAGTGGACTTGGTGGAAGACAGGGTGGTGCTTAACCGACTGGAAGCAGTATCAGCTGTCATCCAACCGACCACCTGTTCGCAGTGGTCGGACCTCGAGAGTGATGTCCTGCGACGCCCTGTAAAATTACACATGAAGCTAGGTATGGTGGATGTCTTTCTTTCTTGTGCTCTGGCACCAGGCACAGTTTCTCCGCGTCCTGACCCGCGCCCTGAACTTTCAGGATCACGTCCACTTCCCCGTCCCTTTTTACCCGCCTTCTTCATCTTACACAGAATATGTGACTTTAATATTTGAGTTTGAAAACTTAACAGTATTTCTTATTATTCTGCAACTCTGCAGAGTACACAGAATAGGCTGCTAAACTGCGGTGAAACACACTGAATGGAATATGTGACTTTAATATTTGAGTTTGAAAACTTAACAGTATTTCTTATTATTCTGCAACTCTGCAGAGTACACAGAATAGGCTGCTAAACTGCGGTGAAACACACTGAATGGAATATGTGAGTTTAATATTTGAGTTTGAAAACTTAACAGTATTTCTTATTATTCTGCAACTGTACAGAGTACACAGAATAGGCTGTTAAACGGCGGTGAAACACACTGAATGGAATATGTGACTTTAATATTTGAGTTTGAAAACTTAACAGTATTTCTTATTATTCTGCAACTGTACAGAGTACACAGAATAGGCTGTTAAACGGCGGTGAAACACACTGAATGGAATATGTGAGTTTAATATTTGAGTTTGAAAACTTAACAGTATTTCTTATTATTCTGCAACTGTACAGAGTACACAGAATAGGCTGCTAAACTGCGGTGAAACACACTGAATGGAATATGTGACTTTAATATTTGAGTTTGAAAACTTAACAGTATTTCTTATTATTCTGCAACTGTACAGAGTACACAGAATAGGCTGTTAAACGGCGGTGAAACACACTGAATGGAATATGTGACTTTAATATTTGAGTTTGAAAACTTAACAGTATTTCTTATTATTCTGCATCTGTACAGAGTACACAGAATAGGCTGTTAAACGGCGGTGAAACACACTGAATGGAATATGTGACTTTAATATTTGAGTTTGAAAACTTAACAGTATTTCTTATTATTCTGCAACTGTACAGAGTACACAGAATAGGCTGTTAAACGGCGGTGAAACACACTGAATGGAATATGTGACTTTAATATTTGAGTTTGAAAACTTAACAGTATTTCTTATTATTCTTCAACTGTACAGAGTACACAGAATAGGCTGTTAAACGGCGGTGAAACACACTGAATGGAATATGTGAGTTTAATATTTGAGTTTGAAAACTTAACAGTATTTCTTATTATTCTGCAACTGTACAGAGTACACAGAATAGGCTGCTAAACTGCGGTGAAACACACTGAATGGAATATGTGACTTTAATATTTGAGTTTGAAAACTTAACAGTATTTCTTATTATTCTGCAACTCTGCAGAGTACACAGAATAGGCTGCTAAACTGCGGTGAAACACACTGAATGGAATATGTGAGTTTAATATTTGAGTTTGAAAACTTAACAGTATTTCTTATTATTCTGCAACTGTACAGAGTACACAGAATAGGCTGTTAAACGGCGGTGAAACACACTGAATGGAATATGTGACTTTAATATTTGAGTTTGAAAACTTAACAGTATTTCTTATTATTCTGCAACTGTACAGAGTACACAGAATAGGCTGTTAAACGGCGGTGAAACACACTGAATGGAATATGTGACTTTAATATTTGAGTTTGAAAACTTAACAGTATTTCTTATTATTCTGCAACTGTACAGAGTACACAGAATAGGCTGTTAAACGGCGGTGAAACACACTGAATGGAATATGTGACTTTAATATTTGAGTTTGAAAACTTAACAGTATTTCTTATTATTCTGCAACTGTACAGAGTACACAGAATAGGCTGTTAAACGGCGGTGAAACACACTGAATGGAATATGTGACTTTAATATTTGAGTTTGAAAACTTAACAGTATTTCTTATTATTCTGCAACTGTACAGAGTACACAGAATAGGCTGTTAAACGGCGGTGAAACACACTGAATGGAATATGTGACTTTAATATTTGAGTTTGAAAACTTAACAGTATTTCTTATTATTCTGCAACTGTACAGAGTACACAGAATAGGCTGTTAAACGGCGGTGAAACACACTGAATGGAATATGTGACTTTAATATTTGAGTTTGAAAACTTAACAGTATTTCTTATTATTCTGCAACTGTACAGAGTACACAGAATAGGCTGTTAAACGGCGGTGAAACACACTGAATGGAATATGTGAGTTTAATATTTGAGTTTGAAAACTTAACAGTATTTCTTATTATTCTGCAACTGTACAGAGTACACAGAATAGGCTGCTAAACTGCGGTGAAACACACTGAATGGAATATGTGACTTTAATATTTGAGTTTGAAAACTTAACAGTATTTCTTATTATTCTGCAACTCTGCAGAGTACACAGAATAGGCTGCTAAACTGCGGTGAAACACACTGAATGGAATATGTGAGTTTAATATTTGAGTTTGAAAACTTAACAGTATTTCTTATTATTCTGCAACTGTACAGAGTACACAGAATAGGCTGTTAAACGGCGGTGAAACACACTGAATGGAATATGTGAGTTTAATATTTGAGTTTGAAAACTTAACAGTATTTCTTATTATTCTGCAACTGTACAGAGTACACAGAATAGGCTGTTAAACGGCGGTGAAACACACTGAATGGAATATGTGAGTTTAATATTTGAGTTTGAAAACTTAACAGTATTTCTTATTATTCTGCAACTGTACAGAGTACACAGAATAGGCTGTTAAACGGCGGTGAAACACACTGAATGGAATATGTGACTTTAATATTTGAGTTTGAAAACTTAACAGTATTTCTTATTATTCTGCAACTGTACAGAGTACACAGAATAGGCTGTTAAACGGCGGTGAAACACACTGAATGGAATATGTGACTTTAATATTTGAGTTTGAAAACTTAACAGTATTTCTTATTATTCTGCAACTCTGCAGAGTACACAGAATAGGCTGCTAAACGGCGGTGAAACACACTGAATGGAATATGTGACTTTGATATTTTAGTTTGAAGACTTAACAGTATTTCTTCCTATTCTGCAACTCTGCACAGTACACAGAATAGGCTGCTAAACTGCGGCGAAGCACACTGAATGGAATATGTGACTTTGATATTTTAGTTTGAAGACTTAACAGTATTTCTTCCTATTCTGCAACTCTGCACAGTACACAGAATGTGCTGCTAAACTGCGGCGAAGCACACTGAATGGAATATGTGACTTTGATATTTTAGTTTGAAGACTTAACAGTATTTCTTCCTATTCTGCAACTCTGCACAGTACTCAGAATGTGCTGCTAAACTGCGGCGACGCACACTGAATGGAATACGTGACTTTGATATTTTAGTTTGAAGACTTAACAGAATGTGCTCTAATCTGCAACTTTGCACACTAAACAGAATGTGCTCTAATCTGCAACTTTGCACACTAAACAGAATGTGCTCTAATCTGCAACTTTGCACACTAAACAGAATGTGCTCTAATCTGCAACTGTGCACACTAAACAGAATGTGCTCTAATCTGCAACTTTTCACACTAAACAGAATATTTTTTTTTTTTTTTTTGTTTGTTTTTTTCCCCCCACACACAATATAACCTGCTGCCCCCGCACACAGTAGTCCTAAAAAGGACTTTTGGTTCTTTTTTGTCACAATTTTTTTTTTTCCTCCCTACACTGCCTTTCCCTTCCTATCCTCAGCTCTCCCTGGCTCAGACTGAGCCGAACTCGATGGTCAGGTGCTATACAGCACCTGACCACGGGTTCTGGCCAGCCAATCAGTGTAATGCCAGCAGCCAACATGGCTGCTGGCATTACACCGATGTCAGAGCCTCCCTGCACGTTTATTGGCTGCGCAGCAGCCGCAAAACGTGCGGGGAGGAGACCCGAACATGGCGGGCGAGCACATGCGGTACTCGTACGAGTACCGCCATGTGCCGAGCAGAGCGATGCTCGAGCCGATCCGAGCATCGGCCGAGCATGCTCGCTCAACACTAGTTATAACCATTTTTCTACAGACAAGTAATGTTTGAGAAAATGTTAGAAAAATTAGTGGTTGCAATAGGTGTAGTTTGGTACTTGTAGCGCCCACTAAGGTAGGGGAACTCATACCAATGAGGTGTCATTTTTCTCCTAAGAGCACTAGCTAATGAATACAGTTGGAAATTCCATGGTTTTCACAGATTTCCATACAGATGAAGGGGCAGAAATGTAAGAAAATGCCATTTTTTTCCTATAGTGCCACTTTCTGGAAGCATTTGGGCACAACAGGCTTGGGGTAAGAAGGCAATTCACCCCTCATTAGATGCGGCAGGTTGTCTTCTTTCAAAAATGGTATGGTTTGTGTAGCCTTTCTTCACTTCTCTAGTTGTTATAACCATTTTTGTACAGACAAGTAATGTTTGAGAAAATGTTAGAAAAATTAGTGGTTGCAATAGGTGTAGTTTGGTACTTGTAGCGCCCACTAAGGTAGGGGAACTCATACCAATGAGGTGTCCTTTTTCTCCTAAGAGCACTAGCTAATGAATACAGTTGGAAATTCCATGGTTTTCACAGATTTCCATACAGATGAAGGGGCAGAAATGTAAGAAAATGCAATTTTTTTCCTATAGTGCCACCTTCTGGAAGCATTTGGGCACAACAGGCTTTGGGTAAGAAGGCAATTCACCCCTCATTAGATGCGGCAGGTTGTCTTCTTTCAAAAATGGTATGGTTTGTGTAGCCTTTCTTTACTTCTCTAGTTGTTATAACCATTTTTGTATAGACAAGTAATGTTTGAAAAAATGTTAGAAAATTTAGAGGTTGTAGTAGGTGTCTTTTTGCACTTCTAGCATCCCCTGTGGTAGGTGAACCCATACCAATGGGGTGTCATTTTTCTCCCAAGAGCACTAGCTAATCAATATAGTTGTAAATTCCATGGTTTTCCCAGATTTCAGTACTGTTGAAGTGGCAGAAATGTAAGAAAATGCCATTTTTTTCCTATAGTGCCACCTTCTGGAAGCATTTGGGCACAACAGGCTTGGGGTAAGAAGGCAATTCACCCCTCATTAGATGCGGCAGGTTGTCTTCTTTCCAAAATGGTATGGTTTGTGTAGCCTTTCTTTAATTCTCTAGTTGTTATAACCATTTTTGTATAGACAAGTAATGTTTGAGAAAATGTTAGAAAATTTAGAGGTTGTAGTAGGTGTCTTTTTGCACTTCTAGCATCCCCTGTGGTAGGTGAACCCAAACCAATGGGGTGTAATTTTTCTCCCAAGAGCACTAGCTAATGAATACAGTTGTAAATTCCATGTTTTTCACAGATTTCAGTACAGTTGAAGGGGCAGAAATGTAAGAAAATGCCATTTTTTTCCTATAGTGCCACCTTCTGGAAGCATTTGGGTACCACAGGCTTGGGGCAAGAAGGCAAGTTACCTCATTAGATGCGGCAGGTTGTCTACTTTTCAGAAATATATAGTTTTATATAGTTATTCCACTGTTTTAGGGTAGTTTTACCACAAAAACCCTAGAATGTGCATTTTAGTTTATAAAGTTGAAAATGTCATTTTGCGCTGCTGGTGATTAGGGCTCTACGCTAGCCTTGGACTTAGGTAAAACTATACAAATTTGGTATTTTTTTACTCGGGGGACTCTGGGCTTTTTCAAATAATTGAAACTTTTTCAATCAAGGTAAATGTTTTTGATACATAGTATGTGATTTTAGCAAAATGAGTAAATTTTCACTTTTTTTTGTCATTATGACATCATAGCTTTTTGCACGATGTAAAATTCTCTTCATGTAAGGTATCACGAGAAAGCTCAATTCGTTCTGAAAAAAACAATATATAGTTTTCCATATTTAACTAAAAATCCCCAGAGGAAATCAAGCCTAAACGGAAGGATAGCAAAAATGTTGAAAAAGTGTCTGGCCTGCAGGGTTCAGAAAATGGCCCGAGCCTCTGGCACTGAAGGGGTTAAAGGAAGAATTTTAACCCATGACTGTTATGCTGTAAAGCACTGAATAAAGACGTTGTAGACGTCTCTTGTATTTGAGGAGGTTAAAGGAATAGCAATAGGGTTTATCTCCCTGAGTAAAACAAGGGTACTCCTACTGCTGAAAGGTATTTTATTCAGAAGTTATTACAGCTCAAAGCTGAATTTTTTAAATGCAATATCACAGTGGCCTGAAATTGTACAGTGGTGCTGTTGCCACACCATTCTATGGAGATTTATGGTCCTGGGACCAGAGCTGTCCATAGGATGGTGTAGCAACAGCGCCACTGTACAATTTCAGGCCACTGTGATATTGCATTTAAAAAATTCAGCTTTGAGCTGTAATAACTTTTGAATAAAATACCTTTCAGCAGTGGGAGTACCCTTGTTTTACTCAGGGAGATAAACCCTACAACATATTTTTTTTACATTTTAAGTGTTACTATCCCTTTAAAATTCCAATTTAAAGTGATACTCACCTTTAATTTTTACTGTACATATTCTGGAAGTGTATAATATATAAAGTTAAATTGCCTGTGCTATTTTGATCTTCATATTATTTTTGCACTTTTCCAGCTCTGGATTTCTATTTCCAGATAACTGGTCAATTATTATAAAAGCAAGGATACTGATACAATGTAACATAATCTCTGCAGCACACAGTGTAGTGTATGTTTTCTTTAATAGACTTGGAGAACAAGAACTGAACCATACTCTTAGAACACAGAGTAGATGGTAGGTAAAATCACTGCTTTATTTGAATAGAGATATAAACAGCACAACCAGTCGTCACATCTTACGTGTTTTGCACAAAACTGTGCTTACTCATTAGCATACCGCCAACATTTCAAATTGCCAAACAGGGACACCTGTGTTTTAGGGGGTTTGCTGAGGGCGTGGTTGGTGGGCGGGGCATTACCTATCATTTTTAGGCTATTTCATGACCTATTGACACTTCCTTGTGTAACCTAATAAATGACTTATAACAAGACCATAGTATTTTATTTACACAGACTAATTTATAAACACATATGCTGACACTTAAACAGTAATGTGAGTTTTATTGCTGTGGAGCAATGTGATACACTTATATATACACAACACACAATCTGATATCCTAAAAAGTGGGATATCAGGGTGGGAAAGAGGGACAGAGGGATTTGGGTCTAAAAGAGGGTCCGTCCCTCCTAAAGAAGGACACTTGGGAGGTATGCATTAGTCTATCAGTAAGCACAGTTTTGTGCGAAACGTGTAAGATGTGAATGCTCGGTGTGTCTGATTGTATCTCTATTCCAACAAAGCAGTGATTTTATATACCATCAACTCCGTGTTCTAAGAGTACGATTCAGTTCTTGTTCTCCAAGTCTATTAACCCTTTGAGTGCCAGAGGGGTACGCAACACACTGCAAAGCAATGCGTTCTGTACCCCTCTGGCACTCTTAAAGACAGCATACGCTACACTGTGCTGCAGAGATAATGTTACATTTCACTCTGGAGGATAAAACCTACAGTATATAGATTACATATCAAGTATTGCCTTCCCTTTTAATTCTGCATTCAGCAATAGCAATACATTCTGCTTTTGTAGATAAACAACGCAACTTAAAATAAATGCAGTTTTGGCTACAGAAAAAGTAGGAAAAAAGTAGATCAATTCTGGGGCAGTCCAAATGCATCATGGGAAACAAATAAGGAATCTGCAAATTCTTAATGGATTTTAAATGGCCTGAAGAACAGTGACATTGAGCCCCCCGAAACATTGCATGTGTTCATCTCATCAATAAAGACACAGCGATTGCACTTTGCTGTGAGTGCGTTCTCCATTGTATATAATATCAGTTGTGAGTGGTCAACCAGGAGGCCACTGGAGTTTCTACACCCAGCCAAAAATAAGTGCAGGCCTTGAAGCCATTTGAATGTGCATCCAATTCCTATATTTTGCATTTTACGATCTCACTTGTATCTGTAAATAAACAGGGGCAGAAGGTGGGGAATGTATGGGGACCTGTGGCTGATAACTGGGTCTAGCCCTTATAGGTTTTAAGTATGCTCCTGGTAAAATATTTTTGTGTTGGTGGGGGCTCCAATATATGTTTGGACCAAGGCCTTCCAACGACTCGTTACCCCACCGTATGCTTTGCAATGTGATGGACAGCGCTCTAGGAGAGGGCTGTCTTTACAAAACAAAAGTGGAGCAGTTCTGGGGTAAACCATTTGCACTATAGAGAGAACTAAAAATCCCCATTGATTTAAAGGGGAACCACCACCCCGCAATAAGTTCACATTATTCAATTCTTCATCTGGCGACTAGCTGCTTAGTAGCGCTAGTCGCCAGCAATATTACCCGGTTTACAAGATATTCCTCTTTTTCGGAGGCTCACAGGAGCAGGAAGCATGGACATCTCGTCATAGTGACGTCCGTGCGCCTGTGCTGTCAGTCCCTTTTGGAGCCAGTTGATCCAGATAAAGAACTGAATAATGTGAACTTATTGCGGGGTGGTAGTTCCCCTTTAAATAAACAGGAATGTTTACTTCTCCCCTCCAGTGTACGTGAACTGCTCCACTTTTGAACATACAGCCCTCAAGTTCAGTCCTCAAGGGCTTCCAACAGGTCAAGATTTAAGGATTTCTTGTTTTGAGCACAGGTGAGTCAATCAATCGAAAGAGCCAATAATTATGTCACCTGTGATTAACTGTAATGTCAGACGTTAAGGACCAGTGACTGGTATGTGATGCAATTCAGCACACTGCCATCCCAGAATTCATTAAGGGCCACCCACCTCCATTCTGGGTGGTTGTGACGGGGAAAATCCATCAGTCCTGGCCTGTTGGTGGTCTTTGAGGTACAAAATTTGTCAACCTTGCTCTCGTCTATCTATATCTATCTATCTATCTATCTATCTATCTATCTATCTATCTATATATCTATCTATGTATCTATGTATCTATCTATCTATCTATCTATCTATCTCATATCTATCTATCTATCTATCTATCTATCTATCTATCTATCTATCTATCTATCCATATCTATCTATCTCATATCTATCTATCTATCTATCTATCTATCTATCTATCTATCTATCTATCTATCTATCTATCCATATCTATCTATCTCATATCTATCTCATATCTATCTATCTATCTATCTATCTATCTATCTATCTATCTATCTATCTATCTATCTCATATCTATCTATCTATCTATCTATCTATCTCATATCTATCTATCTATCTATCTATCTATCTATCTATCTATCTATCTCATATCTATCTATCTATCTATCTATCTATCTATCTATCTATCTATCCATATCTCTCTATCTATCTCATATCTATCTCATATCTATCTATCTATCTATCTATCTATCTATCTATCTATCTATCTCATATCTATCTATCTATCTATCTATCTATCTATCTATCTATCTATCTCATATCTATCTATCTATCTATCTATCTATCTATCTATCTATCTATCTATCTCATATCTATCTATCTATCTATCTATCTATCTATCTATCTCATATCTATCTCATATCTATCTATCTCATATCTATCTATCTATAATATGTAATTCTGGTTTGCTGTCATGGGACGTGGCTTGAAAACTCTGATTGGTTGAGAAGGAGGCAGGGGGCGTCTACCGTTGCTAAAAACAAAAAAAAATGACACCCTGGCTAAGGGGGTAAGTCAAACTCTTAAAAACAAAAAAAAATTATTCATACCTTGTGGTGGGGCACCAGGACCGCTACTGCTGTCCTAGTTGATTCGGCTGGGAGATCAGTAGAGGTGACGCTAGGGAGCAACAGTGAACCCCTGTTTCCATTCCACTGGAAGAGCCCAGGATCAGGAAATCCATGAGGGCAAGCCTCCCTCGGTGATGTGCAATGGTTACTCAATCCCGCCCACTCCTACCCGGTGTCTCTGGGTAAAATGAAAGCAGGGGAGATCTGTTACCTAGAGTGACCAGAACTCAAATGTAACCAGGGACACATATGAAAAATGCATACTGCAGGGCTGCTTTGATTTCAGTTCAGTCCTGAAATATGCCTATTTCCTATGTGTCCCTGGTTAAATGTGAGGTCGGGTCACCGTATTGTTGCCCCCCAGCATTACCTCTATTGATCTCCCAGCAGAATTGGCTAGGAGATCAATAGCGGGGGGGGGGGGCATCAAGAGGGGTCCTGATCCCCCACCATGTGGTCGGCCTTTTAATACAATTTAAAAAATAAAAAAAGAGTTCACCACACTGGCAAAGCCATGCCACACACCTACTAGCCAGGAAATAGAAAACATTTAAATCAATGGCAAATTGTGTGTGTTCATATAGAGCAGAATTGTTACAATTATGTGTTGATCGATATGGTCGAGTGAAAACTTTTTACGCACCTGGCCAATTTTCCTATCTCATAAATGTTGATGGTAATTAAGTCGGCTTTATGCATTTCATTTGAAGTTGAATTCATTGTAATGTACTTGCCTTCTCTGGCTACATCATGAAAATATAGGAATGCACTGCACTCTGGCACCCAAAGGGTTACGAGTTCCTGCAGAGCTGTGTGTGAGGATTAAATAAGTCAGAAGATTTTAACTGTTTGAGTGGCAGAGAGGTATCTAGCACATCGCGTTGCGCTGCACCAGATACTTCCCTGGCACTCAAAGGGTTAGTTAGAAAAACGCAAACACGTCCTAAGGCCCATTTTCACCTGAGACATTGTGGCAGCGACTGAAAAGCAAAGCAATGAGTTGCGTACTCCTGTGGCGCTCAAATGGTTAAATGCAGGACGTTCATAAAAACGTATTTCTGCAAGACTGAGAAGGAATTGGTTCAACCCTGCAGGGTGTGTTTCTTATACGCCTCCTGCATTTAAAGGTATATCTGGTCACCTAACATAACAGTGCAGGCTTTAAAGGAAAAGTAATACCTTCTCTTAATAGCCCCCACTTGCTTTACTGTGACCAGAAAATGTTAATAGCCAGAATGAAATGTGGGGCCTTCATTGAAAAATATCACCTTCAATCAGTCCTGGAGGTCATATCATGGAGATAGACATGACAGATGGTGGAAGTTTGTTCAGAATGCAGTAGGACATGCTCATGAGCCTACTCAGCACTTCAAGGACCTAAGGGGTGTTCAAATTATCGCTTTGCAATATTTGTTAAGGACCCCTTAGGTCTTTAATGGTTTAAGATTACCATGTGCAGTGAGCAGCAGAGCTTAAGGTTCTGTTAGCAGCTGTCATGTTCACCACCATAATGTCCAGAACTGACTGAAAAGATTGGGGGAGATTCACTAAGCGGTGATAAAGAGATGACAAAGAGGAGATGACGTCTCCCGTGTATCACTTCTCCAGTTCCTGTGTTGTTCTATGGAGCTTATGCACTAGGATCTCCAAAGCTGGAGAAATATTAGTGCATAGGGTCCATAGAATAGGAACATAGGAACTGGAGAAGCGATATCACTAGAGAAGTCATCTCTACATTATCACCTCTTTATCAAACTTATGGCACGATGCAGCAAATGTGTACATGCAGGGCTGGTGCAAGGATTTTTGCCACCCTAGGCAAAACCTAATTTTGCCGCCCCTTGGCTCCACCCCTTGTGCCCTACCCATTTATGCCCCACCTCTGTATGTGTTTAAGTGTCAGTGTGTTCCCTATATGTGTCAGTTTGTGTATGTGTTCTCTATATGTGTATGTGTTCCCTATATGTATATAAGTGTGTCAGTGTGTGTTCCCTATATGTATATAAGTGTGTCAGTGTGTGTTCCCTATATGTATATAAGTGTGTCAGTGTGTGTGAGTCTCTGTAAGGATATCAGTGTGTAAGTATGTGTGTGTGCGTCTCTATATGTGTATCAGTGTGACAGTGTATGTTCTCTATATGTGACTCTCTCCCCCCCTTTGACTCTCTCCCCCTCTTGACTGTTGACCCTCCTTTGACTCTCTCTACCCTGTCTGACTCTTGATCCCCCTCTTGAATGCTGATCCCCCCTTTGACTCTCTCTCTCCCCCCATCTGACTGTTCATCCCCCTCTTGACCCCTGTTCCACTTACTGTTTCCGGTGCACGTCTCTCTCTCCCCCAGTGAGTACGTTTTGGTGCTCTCCCTTGGCTGGCTATTTTTTTTAATGTAGCACAGTGATGCCCGTTTCTCTCTCCCCCTCTGCTTCTTCAATCCTGGTCCAGGATTGAAGGAGCGGAGGGGGAGAGAGAAACAGGTATCGCTGTGCTACATTAAAAAAATAGCCAGCTGAGGGAGGGCACCGAAAAGTACGCTTTTGTTTTGTTTTGTTTTTTCTTCCGCAGTGGTGAGCGGCAGCGGGGGCTGATGCGCCCTCAGAGAATGTGCGTCCTAGGCCGGCTCCTACCTCGCCTATAGGTGGCGCCGGCCCTGTGTACATGACCTGTTCCTGAAGGGAGCAGCAAAGAAAGAGGCAAAGCTCAAGGCTGCATCCCAGTTTATAGGGATTGTGGGAGTGGTTAACTGGGGGAGGGGTATGATGGGTTCAGTTCTTTTTTTCTCTGTATGCAGCAATAAAGTTATCTTTGCTGCTGAGTGGAGCAGTGGAGAAGGATTATAGCATAATATGAAGCCTCCGTGGAAATACCATAAAATTCAAGATTAGCGAACGGCTGCGTATATTTATTTTTTCTTGTGGGCGTGGCTAAGATTAACGAATCAGTCTGAGTGGAATAGCGAATGCGCCTAATGCAAGAACTGCTTTTGCGAAAGAATTTATACGTCTGTGTATTGTTATCATAAAATGGAATTTTTCATGCGCAATTCAAGGAGCGTTCGGTATTTAGCTTCCTGGATTAGAACATGCGCAAAATCTATCTGCGCACAAAAATGCCTTTATCAGATGCGAACGTTTCTTGCATTGTGCCATAAGTGAATAGGCTCCACACAATAACATAGGAACTGGAGAAGTGATATTACTGGAGAAGTTATCTTCAATTTATCACCTCTTTATCACTGCTTAGTGAATCCCCCCATTATCTCTTGCACAAAGTCAAAATTCATGGAAATCATCAGGTTCTTCTGTAAAGTAGGGGTTTATTATGCCATAACTTCTCCTTTAACCCCTTAAGGACCGGCACGCACGCATACGCCCAGCACTTAAAGGGATAGTATTGTTTCATAATAAAAGCAGCTCTAATTAATCATCATAGTATTTGGACTTTGGAGAGTGTTATTTCAATTCTGTCAGAGTTGTAGTTCAAGAGTAATTCAATGACAAAGTATCCCCCTCCCGCCCCTTTTACTGATGTAACACTGCTCAGCCAGAGCAGAAGGGAGATGTCCAGGTAGACTGCAGAGAGGGACAATCTTCAATTAAGATAAGGAAAAAACCTGAAAAACTTGTCAAGGGGGGGCAGGGCTTTCATTGTTCTCATAGGAAGAAGATTGTCCCCTTCTGTTATCTGTCTGGTCTATGGACTGGATTCCACATCTGAGAAGAGATGGATTACACTAGGTAAAAGGGGCGGGAGGGGAAACTTTGCTTGTGAATATCTCTCAAACCATAAGAGAGATAAGACTTATATCATTCTTCATGTTTTTTTAATGCCTACAAAATAAAATAAAGTTAAAACAAAGTATTACTATCCCTTTAAGGACCACAGAGCATTTTTTTTAAATTACGATTCAGGGCTCCCTGAACTGCATGCAGCCACGCGGGAAGCCCTAAAATCGATGACATACATGTATGTCATGGCTCCTTAGGGACATCCACGTGTACGTCCTGAGTCGTTAAGGGGTTAAGATTATTCCTACCCGAGTCCAGGTGTGTAACATAGTTGATGAGGCCAAAAAAAGACATGTGTCCATCAAGTCCAGCCCATGCCAAATCACCCCTGTTGATCCAGAGGAAGAAAAAAAAAAAGTCTGGAACAATTTCCAATTTAGCCCCAAGTGGGTAAAAAAATTCCTTCCTGACTCCAAATGGCAGTCAGCTATTTCCCTGGATCAACATCCTATCTGCTTTGAAGCCATCTGTCATAATTGTATATTGTTCTCTGTAATATAGGTACCCATTACTTTTTTTAAAGCACTTACCATATCTGCAAGCATCCTGAGGCAAAGAATTCCATAACTTTACTGCCCTTACTGGAAAAAAATCCCCGCCTTTGTTTTAGTCAGTAGCACCATTCCTCTAGTCTTAACCGATGACCTCTTGTTCTTCGCTCAGCAAACTGAGTAAATAATTAATTGGAGAGCTCTTTGTATTGACCTTGTATATATGTGTGAATGATAATTAGAGGCTTTTCATTCTGATTAGTTAACCCGTGTATTGATAGGTAACATCTAACCGTGCAGGATTTCCCTAAAGTCAGCAACTGTGAGCAACCCAGCACTGAAAGTGATAACCCTTTCATTGCCAGAGGAGTACGCAATGAATTGCAAAGGAACGTGTTGCATACCCTTCTGGCACTCAAAGCATTAAAGAAGCAGTTTATGCAGAGCTGAAATGTAAATACACATGCATAGTGCAGCCCTGATCTTTTAACTCTTTCATTGCGGAGTTGCTCACCATAGAGGGAATACTCGTTAGGGGTATTTGACGACATGGTTGAGAAACTCTGATTTGGATGAATGAAACTGTCTGAACAGTAAAGTCAAGTCTTCTATTAAGCAGAAGGTATATAGGAGTGTACAGGCAACATCACTCATGATCAGTTTATTGCTGCCTCTTGTGAGCTGTCATCTTGCAATGTCAATTTATAGCGGAATCTCACCCGCCCTGGAATTGTGTTGTCATGTCTCCACCACTAAGGCTTTTCTTCATTGATCTCCTGTCACTTTCCAGGAGCCGTTAAAATGAGATATGTGTCATAGCATATGAGATTTTCCAGGAAACCACATCTCATTCTTTCTTAAGATCGCTGCCACAAAAATAAAATAAGCTTGAAAAAGATGTTCAAATGACTATATTCTTAACATGCTAATCTCTTTGCCACAAATGTTGTATTAAAATGGGTTCAACCGGAACTCCCTTCAATATATCAGGGGTTCAAATGATTTCCTGGTGCCTTAACACTGCATAAGCTAGAGGGACGGGCTCAGTTGGTAAACCCGTACAATGCATTACGCTCCCCTCTGTTACTCAAGGGGTTAAGAGACTGGTTGAAACCTAAGCACAGAAACTGATATACTAAGAAGAATTGGGCAATTCTAGGGCAAACAAGCTGCATCACAGGGGAACCAATACATATTTCATTTTTCAAATGTGGTCTTATGACATCGTATCACGTTATTCATAGCTATCACATTTTAGTGACGTATGTACATCTTCACAGACTGGTGGTTAGTTTGTGTGTAATTGTTAGATCTAGTCAGAGATCTAATCAGCAGAATTGAGTGTCATTGTTTTGCTTGGTATCCGATTTGCTGATCTGTGGTCCCAATTCATGATTAGCTGCATTTGCGGTTATCTCGATTGGTGATCCGTGAATGCTAGTTTTTAAAGGGATAGTAATATTTCGTTTTATCTTTATTTTATTTTGTAGGCATTAAAAAAAACATGAAGAACGATATAAGTCTTATCTCTCAAACCTTTATGGTTTGAGAGATATTCACAAGCAAAGTTTCCCCTCCCGCCCCTTTTACCTAGTGTAAGCCATCTCTTCTCAGATGTGGAATGCAGTCCATAGACCAGACAGATAACAGCAGGGGACAATCTTCTTCCTATGAGAACAATGAAAGCCCTGCCCCCCTTGACAAGTTTTTCAGGTTTTTCCCTTATCTTAATTGAAGATTGTCCCTCTCTGCAGTCTACCTGGGCACCTCCCTTCTGATCTGGCTGAACAGTGTTACATCAGTAAAAGGGGCGGGAGGGGGATACTTTGTCATTGAATTACTCTTGAACTACAACTCTGACAGAATTGAAATAACACTCTCCAAAGTCCAGATACTATGATGATTAATTGAAGCTGCTTTTATTATGAAACATTACTATCCCTTTAAAAGTAAGACCATGCATTCAAAGAAGCAGTAATTAGAATAAAAATAAAAAACTGACAACTAATTTTACAGAGTTTTTCCTGCCGAGTAAAACAAGAGCATTCCCACTGCTGTCAGTTGTTTTATTCAGAAGTTATAACAGTTCACATTTTTAGGAAGTGAATTACAGTGTGTTTACTTCCTTAAAGTTCTAACAAACTCCTGAGTCACTTCCTATCACATTCTATGGAGAATTGTTTGTCATTGAGTCACCTCTCCTAGAGAATGCTACAAAACTGCTAAATAGAATTGGACCACTAGAGGGTGCTGTTATTGTAAAAGAAAAAACAAAACAAAAAAAACAAATTAAAAAAAAATATGTGTCGCTTGGCAGTGAGAGTACCCTTGTTTTACGCAACATGAAAGTTATCATGCCCTTTGCTGCACTGCAATGTGGAGGCTAAGGAGTTAATTGTTGGACCAGGGACTTTGGTTTGTGCAGTTATCTGGTCTCATATAGTTTCTCCATCGGTTCTTGGTGGTGATGTCATTACTGATGTATGAAATGACTTCACATGCTCCACTGGATCATAAGAGATAACATGGCTGGCTTCAGAGGACAATGGGGAAGATTTATAAAAAGTGTTCTTGTTTGTTTTTGCGAAGGGACTCTTAAAATGCCTTATTCCTTACTGGGAGTTTTGGTATTTATGACTCTTTGGAGGAACTTTTATATATGTGGTGGAAACGCCAGAAATAAGAACAGGTCAGACATGACATTAAAGGGATAGTAATACTTTAGTATTACTAATCCCTATAGTAAAGTCCTTTTAAAATACATGTATTGCCCCCAGTTTCATCTCTCAAACCTTTATGGTTTGAGAGATAATCACTCCTAAAGTTGCCCTCTCCCTCCCCCTTCCCCGTAGTCAGCGTTGTAGCTGACTGAAGGGAAATCCGGTCTTAGATCATCAGGCGGCTCTTCAGCAGAGCCGCGATCTCGTTAATTAAAAAAAATATTTCACTAAAACGGCCTACTATGTGTGCTTGCAAACCAAGCACAAACCGAGCTCACGTAGAAGACCATTTCAGTGAAAGTTTTCTTTTTTATTAACGTCATCGCGGCTGTGCTGGAGAGCCGCCTGAAAGTCGTAAGACTTGCTTCCCTGCAGTCAGCTAGAACGCTGACTATGGGGAAGGGGGAGGGAGAGGGCAACTTTAGGAGCGATTATCTCTCAAACCATAAAGGTTTGAGAGATGACACTGGGGGCAATACATTTATTTTTAAAAGGACTTTACTATAGGGATTAGTAATACTTAAGTATTACTATCCCTTTAAAATGATAGCAATAATTAGGCTGTTGCTGTAGGATATCTGGCAGGATCACAGTGCAGATTTGATAATCTATATGAGTATGGCAGTGTCTTAGCCCCTACTGGTTAAAATGTACACCCAGTAAAGACCAATGCAGCACAAGTATACATTGTAGCAATATGGCAGAATAAAGATACAATACAAATAGCTGACAGATATGATAAACCCCAGACAGGAGGACAGAGATGACCCAAGTCCCTAAAAATGTGAACTAAACCGCAAATAATCAACAAAATAATATACTATAACAATATCATTGATAAGTGGGAAACAGCATGCAAACCAGTGCATCCAGTGGGATTATGTACCAAGAACTCGATTCTAATGTTCACGTTAAAACAATTGTAACAGTAAAAACAAGCACCGTGTTTATTGCAAACGTGTGTTTTACTGGCATTAAATTCCTGAACCACGAAAAAACGAAACTGGCATAGGCCGCACAGGTCGCTGTACTAACAAAAATGGCACTGTCTGCTTTTATTCAACAACACGTTTAACTTCTGTATAAATAAATGCATAAAGCATCCGCGTCAACGGAAACTGGCATACGTTTGATGACCATAAGATCAAGTTAAGTGTTAGCATGGGAAAATCCAAGCTCCAGACAATCCCAAGGTGGTCTGGAAGGCATGGACTGTCTGACCCCTCATCCCCTTATGCATCCCCATCCCCCAGTCAAAAAGGGAAGGAAGTGATGTTCCTCAAAATAAACATTCCTTCCTTGGTAAGATGGTGTCTGTGTTTTCACTGCGGTTGCACACTGTCATTGCCAGGGGGGTATCTATTGCAATGGACACCACTCTGGTACTACACAGCCTGCTGGGGTTCATGTGTGTTGGATCAGTGTAACAAACAATCCTCAGCTGTTGCTGACCTTCATATTACCTGGGTCTTATCAGCATGGGGGACACAGATGGGTCTCATGTAAGCTGTGGGACAACAACTGACACACCAACAGATTGTTATCTACATATGGATTCATGCAGGTTCAGATTTCTAACATTGGGACAGTGTAGGGGCAACAAAACATGATTCACAAATGACAGGATGGCAATATGTATGCCAACTGACATCTGAGACACATGCAAACACACTAGCACAAGTAAATCAGGTAACAATCACTGAGTCTGTATTCCCCAAACTACATCTCAAACATCCCAACACTACTTGTGTTCTCAATCCCTTCAGTGTATCACATGTGATGTCGTGTGCATCACAGGTGACGTGATCAATGGTCATGGAACAATGATTGCTTCCAGAGCCTGTATTGAGATCAGGAAACATGCCTTACTGAGGTGTATTGATGTGTGGTTGGGGGAAAACACACACACTGTGGTTCAGATTTATGGGGGTATACAACATGGTATATGTGTACATGACATTTCCTGTGAAATGACGCTCCAACACTTTGGGGGAATTCACTAAGCTGTGATGAAGAGGTGATGAGGTGGAGATGACTTCTCCAATTCATCACTTCTCCAATTCTTATATTGTGCTATGGAGCCCAGGCAATAAGATTTCTTCATCTTTGGAGATGTTTGTCAGTGCATAGGCTCCATGGAATAACCTAGGAAGTGGAAAAGTGATATCACTGAATATGTGATCACCTCTTTATCACACCTTAGTGAATCCACCCCAATGTGGTGGATTGGTCTGTAACATTCCCCATACCTTTGTGTTGCAGACAAATCTACCACTGTACAGGTTGGGAGCAGAGTTCAGAGGAACGTGTCATAGTTGATGTGTGTAAGTTCTCACATGTGTTAACGTTTCATTAACCCTCTGAATGCCAGAGGGGAAGCCATGTGTTGTAGAGCAATGGCCTTGACATTCAAAGGGTTAAGCACAAGGCATACACCTGTTAAACATGCTGTAACATGACATGTCCATGAACACAGTGTAGGTTTTAATGGTACTAGCAGGGGAGGGCTGGCCTTGGGGGCAGGGGGGCAATTGCCCCCCTGGGCTGGTCATATGTCTGGGCTGGTGGGCCACTGCTCCTCACTAAACCTCCCAATTGCTGCTGTAAATGGAGCTACACTAGTGATACCACAGAGCTTACAATTGAAATGGATCTACATAAATCACAGAGGAACAATCCAAATGGAGCTAAACTAGTAGCAAAAACCATTTCTCTTGTAAGCTCTATAGTATCACTAGGTAAGCTTTAGTTAAATTGTAAGCTGTGTAGGAGCGCACTAGTGTAGCCTCATTTCAGCTGTAAGCTATGTGGTATCAGTTGCCTTACTTCACAACATGAATGCCAATTTTAAAATTAACAAAAGGAGGTGGGCTGGGACAGTGGGCTTGAATGATACAGAAATGGGCCACTTGAATGTACTTGCCTCCTGGGCCACAAGTTGCCAGCCCTCCCCTGGGTACTAGGAGTAGAAAACATACAATTACGGGAGAAGGAGAAATGAATCACACACGTCTCTTCTGCATCCATGAGCTACAGGGTCCTCTGCAGATTAGTGACATGTAGAACTCTGTAGGGGGGTGAGATAGTGAGATAGTGAACAAATCACAGGTGACAATGCTAGGCGTGTCACATAGGGGACAACTGACACTGAGGGATAGCGCACATGTTAGGTGTCTCACCTGTTGCCATCCATTGCAAGGCATCTGGATCCCTTCAAACCACTGAAGCCTATGTCCTGGGAATGTGACAGACTGCATGTTCCAGGGCGTTGGAGCTGGCGTCAGCTCTGAAGAAGAAGTCCAGGAGGAACAGTCAGTTCCAGAACACTCAGGTGCAGTGACAGGTGTCCAGCAGGAGATCAGCATCCTGGGAATGAAAAATGTGAAGCCATGTTGGTGATCTGGTGTTGGTGGCTTGAGGTGGGTGTATGCATGATACTCACTGGCAGTGTATTCCCTGATGACCCTGTCCTGTGTTTCCCTACCTCTGAGGGTATCATCCTCCAATGGGTCTTGTACTCTGGATCAAGGGGATCAGGGATGATGTCAGCTAAATCCCTGTGTGTTTTGAGCAGGTGCAGGCCATGAGGTTGTTGCATCCCCCTCCCACTGCAATAGACAGGTGTGCAAACCTTGATTAGGTAGGTATGTGTTTTTGTGCCTGTGTTTTAACCCTTGTTGCTCTGGAGGGGCTGTTTTGCACTCCCCTTTGGTATTGAAGGGGTTCCTGTGTTGCTGGTAGCTGTGCAGGTTCTTTTTCAGGTTCTTTATTTATGCTTTCAGGGGTTAACTTGACACTTCTCCATTTGTTTTGACCTTAGAGAGTACACGTGTATGTATTCTGAGCTGCTTTCATTGAAACAACGATGGTATTGACACTGTCAATGTGGCTTCTACGCCTCAGCTTTGAGGCACAGGATTACCGACAGAAAATGTATCCACAAAACACACGGTAGAACTGACCGCATGTAATTGAATAATACTTGTGCGTTGTTTGTAGTTGTTCCTTATGGGCTTTTTTTTTTTCTGGTGGTGCATAGAAATACCGCAAGTTTTGTTTTAGCAATGTGGGGAATTGAATACCGCAACCTGACTTAAAGGGATAGTAATACTTAAGTATTACTAATCCCTATAGTAAAGTCCTTTTAAAAATACATGTATTGCCCCCAGTGTCATCTCTCAAACCTTTATGGTTTGAGAGATAATAGCTTCTAAAGTTGCCTTCTCCCCCACCCCTTCCCCGTAGTCAGCGTTCTAGCTGACTGCAGGGGAGCTTGTCTTATGACATTCAGGTGGCTCTCCAGCACAGCCGTGATCTCGTTAATAAAAAAGAAAACTTTCACTGAAATGGTCTTCTACGTGTGCTTGGTTTGTGCTTGGTTTGCAAGCACACGTAGAAGACCGTTTTAGTGAAAGATTTTATTTTAATTAATGCAATTGCGGCTCTGCTGCTGAGCCGCCTGATGATCTAAGATCAGATTTCCCTTCAATCAGCTACAACGCTGACTTCAGGGAAGGGGGAGGGAGAGGGCAACTTTAGGAGCGATTATCTCTCAAACCATTAAGGTTTGAGAGATGACACTGGGGGCAATACGTATATTTTTAGTAGGACTTTACTATAGGGATTAGTAATACTTACTATCCCTTTTTTTTTTACCTCTGCCTATTGAATCAAGCCCCAAGTGTGATAAAGAGGAGCCGACTTCTCCAGTGATATAAATTCTCCAATTCCTATGTTATTTTATGGAGATCATGTACTAAGATATCTCCTATTTGAGAAACTTTAATGCATAGCCTCCAAAAAATAACATAAGAATTGGAGAAGCGATCACCTGTTTGTCACTCCGTAGTGAATGGCCTCCCAGTGGGAGATGCACTAAGGTGTGATAAAGAGGTAATAATGCAGAGATAATTTCTCCAGTGCAGTAAACTCTCCAGTTCCGATGTTTTTCTATGGAGAATCTTAGTGCATGCGCTCCATGGAATTATAGAAGTGATATAGCTGGAAAAGTTATATTTGCCTTATCACATCTTAGTGCATCTCCCCCATATCGCTCTATTTCCAGATTATGAGTTTTGCTGCTGTAGTGGGAAGCAGACTTGATGAAAGTTATCACATTCTTGTACTGATCACTTCAATGGGGGTAATAACTGTGCATTGATCCCAGGGCCGGTGCAAGGATTTTTGTATATACAGACGAAGGTGCATTTTGATGCCCCCCCGGACACAATCCCCCCCCCCATGACCTTGCTACAATTCCCTGCCCCCGCCCACATATTCACCTCCACACTGCCCCTTCCACAATGCTCATTTCACCTCCACATTGCCCCTTCTACAATGCTCCTTTCACCTCCACATTGCCCCTTCTACAATGCTCCTTTCACCTCCACATTGCCTCTTCTACAATGCTCCTTTTACCTCCACATTGCCCCTTCCACAATGCTCCCTTCACCTTCACAATGCCCCTTCCACAATGCTCCTTTTACCTCCACATTGCCCCTTCCACGATGCTCCTTTTACCTCCACATTGCCCCTTCCACAATGCTCCTTTCACCTCCACATTGCCCCTTCTACAATGCTCCTTTCACCTCCACATTGCCTCTTCTACAATGCTCCTTTTACCTCCACAATGCCCCTTCCACAATGCTCCCTTCACCTTCACAATGCCCCTTCCACAATGCTCCCTTCATCTCCACAATGACCCTTCCACAATGCCCCCTTTATCTCCACGATGCTCCCCTTATCTCCACGATGCCACCTTATCTCCACGATGCCCTTTCATCCCCTACCTTCAGTCCCTGGTAGTCTAGCAGTGTGCCATAACTTAGAGCTCTGTGCCTCCTTCGCCACAGAGCTGAAGCTCCCGCGCACTGCGCTAATTAATACACAGCGCTAGGAGATGATGTCATCTCCCAGAGCTCTGTATTACTACAGAGCCTGGGTCACATAGACGCCGTGAGGAAGCGCTTGGTACTGTAAATCAGCGCTCCCTCGCGGCAGATCTATATATTAAACAAATAAAAAATACCAGCTTCTACCTTTTTGGTGCCCCTCCGTTGCGGTGCCCTTCCGTTGCAGCGCCCTAAGGCAGCTGCCTGTCCTGCCTTAATGGTAGCGCCGGCCCTGACTGATCCAGTGGCTCTTTGTAAACCCTCTTTGACTCTTGTGTCACTTGGAGTCTGGTTCCTCTTGGGACAGTCATAATGCTGAATTACAGGTTCATGTTATACTTTCTTTATTTATGACAAAGTCACTCCCGATTCCTCCAATGTCAGCTTGTTCACAGAGAGGCCATGTCACGTGGTCCCACTCTCTCTGCCTTCTCCTCTTCATAGGATGATCTAGTGGTGGTAAACAGTGTTTTGTATTCCAAGTTCATGCACCTACCACCATCTACCAGCCTATTAAATAAACACACAACCTGGCCTGCATCCACACAATGTTCTGTTATAATCCATCAGAAGGGCACATCTTAAAGGGATAGTAATGTCCAATGATAATGTTATGTAGTATTGTAGATTAAAAAAAATTATGTGGTGCAAATCCCATTTCTCAAACCTTTATGGTTTGAGAAATATTTGCATCTAAAGTTCCCCCCTCCCTTCCCTTTCCCTGATGTCTGCTATAAAGGCAGCTGTAGAGGCGGCTCTTCAGCAGAGCCAAAAACAACTACTTCATTGAAACGGTCTACAAAGTGTGCTTGCAAACCAGGTCACAACACACACATAAACATACAGCCATATAAACATATACACGTTCATACACACATACATACACATACATATACACAGCCATATACACAAATATATCTACACATGCATATACATTAATATACCCACAGATACATGTAAATGCATATACATACTCCTACATACACACATACATACACACATACATACACAAACACACTCCTCCAGCAGTCCTGTCTTTAAAGGGATAGTAATACTTCGTTTTATCTTTATTTTATTTTGTAGGCATTAAAAAAACAGATGTGGAATGCAGTCCATAGACCAGACAGATAGCAGAAGGGGATAATCTTCTTCCTATGAGAACAATGAAAGCCCTGCCCCTTGACAAGTTTTTCAGGTTTTTCCCTTATCTTAATTGAAGATTGTCCCTCTCTGCAGTCTACCTGAGAACCTCCCTTCTGATCTGGCTGAGCAGTGTTACATCAGTAAAAGGGGCAGGAGGGGGATACTTTGTCATTGAATTACTCTTGAACTATAACTCTGACAATATTGAAATAATACTCTCCAAAGTCCAAATACTATGATGATTAATTAGAGCTGCTTTTGTTATGAAACATTACTATCCCTTTAAGTGGGTGTGATCTGCCCTATAAATTATAAATGGAGGTCAACTGCTCTTTCCCATTATTTATTATGTGCAAAAACAGGACTGTGACAGGGAATAATTCTGTCCATTTACCTCATAATATACCTCAATTTTATTAAAAAATAAATGTTTAGTACCTCCTAAGAATAAATGTCAAAAGTCATTAGATACCAACTTCTAATTGCTTCAGGATCTTTGACAAGTCTCGCAGTCGGCTCACTTTGATCTACGCTTTGCCTGTGAAACGTTGTCTGTGTGAGTCAGGCTATTACTGTGCATGGGCAACCCAAACTCTGCTTTATGTTAGAAATGTTCTCTGCAAAATGTCAGCGCCCTAGTTATTTTATCTTTTTTTTAAGATTGTGGCTAATGTTCAAAGTAGAAAATAATTCCAAAATACCTCCACTTTACCGGTCTTGTCATGTATTGTGAAACGCAGTTTAATTTCCTTTAGATCTGTTCTCTCACATTTTTACCGATTCTGAAATCATCTCATGTTCTAAAGACTGACTTTAATCATCGACAACAAGTTTAAACTGTTTTTGTTGAAAAATGTCACTGACTTTCAATTGAGCAATTTAATACTATTTTCATTTACTGCGAACATCTATCTAAAAGCAACAGGAGGCCCATAGGGTGCCTTCTCAGATTTAATGTTAGGGGAAAGCACTGCAACTGTTGGGAGGACTGGGTGGTTGGTTTTATGATGGCGGGAGCAGTCTTGCCAACAGCTGGCATGCCAAAGGTTGCATACCCTGCACTACATTAACTCTGAGTGCAAGAGAGATATCCAAAGCTTTTCATTGCAATGCGTTGGTACCTCTTGGGCACTCAAAGAGTTATGGGTAATATTTTATTTAGGGATGGCTGAAAAGTTCTGTTTTTTCCCTGCAGAAATTTTCACTGAAAATTCTCAATTTATGTTTTTTTCTACTGAAATTCCTGTACATCGTACATACCCATTTCAATTTCAACCTTTCTGCAAATGTCAAAAAATTTTCTGTGAAAACTTTTCCCATTAAAGCCTATGTCCAAGACATCTCTCCAAGGTTGAGACTCAACATGTCTAGTTGTATTGCTACCAGGGCAGGGGACCAGGCCAGGGTCAGTATGTGTGGTCCTTTGATTACCGCGGAACAGGCTGGGGATCAGTATGTGTGATTTGATGGCTACCAGTGCAGAGGTACAAGGCTGGGGGTCAGAATGTGTGATTATATCGCTCATGTTGGACAAGGCTGGGGGTCAGTGTGTGTGGGTCTATGGCTACCAGTGCAGTGGGACAAGGCTGGGGGTCAGTGTGTGTGGGTCTATGGCTACCAGTGCAGTGGGACAAGGCTGGGGGTCAGTGTGTGTGGGTCTATGGCTACCAGTGCAGTCGGACAAGGCTGGGGGTCAGTGTGTGTGGGTCTATTGCTACCAGTGCAGTGGGACAAGGCTGGGGGTCAGTGTGTGTGGGTCTATGGCTACCAGTGCAGTCGGACAAGGCTGGGGGTCAGTGTGTGTGGGTCTATGG
Source organism: Rhinophrynus dorsalis (assembly GCA_037306005.1). Lineage (NCBI taxonomy): Eukaryota > Metazoa > Chordata > Amphibia > Anura > Rhinophrynidae > Rhinophrynus > Rhinophrynus dorsalis. The sequence goes on from CM074720.1 coordinate 547,221,800, forward strand.
CTACCAGTGCAGTGGGACAAGGCTGGCAGGAGTCATTATGTGGAGTTCTGTGGCTACCAGTGCAGTAGGATAGACTGGGGGTTGGTATGTGTAGTTCTATAGCTACCATGACACAAGACTGGGGGTCAGTATGGGTGATTCTGTGCCTACCTGTGTAGTGGGATAAGGCTGGAGGTCAGTATGTGTGCTTGATGGCTACCAGTGCAGAGGTACAAGGCTGGTGGCAGTCAGTATGATGTGGGGTTCTGTGGCTACCAGTGCAGTAGGATAGGCTGGGGGTTGGTGTGTGTGGTTCTCTGGCTACCACGACACAAGACTGGGGGTCAGTATGGGTGATTCTGTGGCTACCTGTGTAGTGGGATAAGGCTGGAGGTCAGTATGTGTGCTTGATGGCTACCAGTGCAGAGGTACAAGGCTGGTGGCAGTCAGTATGATGTGGGGTTCTGTGGCTACCAGTGCAGTAGGATAGACTGGGGGTTGGTGTGTGTGGTTCTCTGGCTACCACGACGCAAGACTGGGGGTCAGTATGGGTGATTCTGTGGCTACCTGTGTAGTGGGATAAGGCTGGAGGTCAGTATGTGTGCTTGATGGCTACCAGTGCAGAGGTACAAGGCTGGTGGCAGTCAGTATGATGTGGGGTTCTGTGGCTACCAGTGCAGTAGGATAGACTGGGGGTTGGTGTGTGTGGTTCTCTGGCTACCACGACGCAAGACTGGGGGTCAGTATGGGTGATTCTGTGGCTACCTGTGTAGTGGGATAAGGCTGGAGGTCAGTATGTGTGTTTGATGGCTACCAGTGCCGAGGTACAAGGCTGCGGGCCAGAATGCATGATTATATCTCTACTGTAAGACAAGGCTGGGGGTCAGTATGTGTGGGCTTATGGCTACCAGTGCAGTGGGACAAGGCTGGCGGGAGTCAGTATATGTAGTTGTTTGGCTACCAGTGCAGTGGGGCAAGGCTGGCGGGAGTCAGTATATGTGGTTGTTTGGCTACCAGTGCAGTGGGACAAGGCTGGCGGGAGTCAGTATATGTGGTAGTTTGGCTACCAGTGCAGTGGGACAAGGCTGGCGGGAGTCAGTATATGTGGTTGTGTGGCTACCAGTGCAGTGGGACAAGGCTGGCGGGAGTCAATATATGTGGATGTGTGGCTACCAGTGCAGGATAAGATAGGATAATACTGGGGGTCAGTTTGTGTGGTTCTGTGGCTACCACTACACAAGACTTGGGGTCAGTATGTGTGATTCTGTGTATACCTGTGTAGTGGGATAAGACTGGGGGTCAGTATGCGTGCTGCTGAAAAAAGAAAAAAAAAGCCCTGGAAAACATGACTTTTCTCAGGAATTCCCATGGAAGATGAAGACTGCAGTTTTTCACACGTTCTTCTTACGAGCCTAAAGTTTTAGTCTTTCAACAACAGGAACATCCTAAAGTTCCTTATTTGTATACAACAGACGTTCCACACCAGAAGCACGTTATAAGAGACGTTTGTTTCTGTTTGTTTACCCTTTGCTGTTTTAATCAATCAGAGCTGGAAAATCAATGATGGGATGAAAAAAATAAAAAGCAGTTTTGCTTCACTTCAAACATCAGTCACCACACGTCCTATCCTGGTCACTCTCATGAACATGATAGAAGTTCTGTGTTGGGCTACGACTGCTGGATGTCTTCTTTCTTCTGTCTTGTTCTTTCCTTCTCCCACCTTGCCCTCCTCCTTTCTCTCCTGATCCTATCCCCATTTTTGTACTTCCACTCTCCGCCTCTCCTGTCCCGTTTCTTGTACTCTCTATCACTCCTACCCCCTATCCTGCACTCTTACTCTTGGAATCTCCCACTACCCTCTCCTTTCAGTCTCTTATTCTCCCACATTTCCTCCCCCTTCCGTGATTTGTAGTTCAGTCCAAGTTGATTCTGAACTGTTTTCTCTGTATCCACCATAACGACAAGTTAACCCTAATCATAGACATCAGCCATGAAAGTTATTTGGAGATGCAACTTCACTCAACATACGCATAAACAAATCTAAGATACACGTATCAAATGTAGAAGAATAAAGCAATGGAACAGAAGACAAACTGGCCTTATATTATAATGAAAGCTGATTGAAAATGTTATGAGAGGTCAATACAAGGATCTCTGCGGTGAGCTATTTATTCCAAGGCCTGATCAGGTGACCAGGGGACAATCCTTGAGATTAGAGGAAAGGAGGTTTAAACTTCAGCAGAGGAAGGGGTTTTTTACCGTAAGGTCTGTTAAATTGTGGAATTCATTGCCCAAGGAGGTGGTTATGGCAGATACAATGGATACATTTAAGAGAAGATTAGATACATTTCTTTCAGAAGGGAACATACAGAGTTATACTGTACATTGGTAGGCAGATCAGGAAGGTCTGATAAAGACTAACTTAATTGGTAGCAGGAAAGCTATAAAATTCTCAGTCACTGGGGTATGAGGAGAAGGGTGAACCTGATGGACTTGTGTCTTTATTCGACCTAATTTACTATGTTACTATGTTATCTCATGAACTAAAGAACAATGGCGTCATTCATAGGAGCCATTCGTATTGTCTGGCCATAGTAAGGTAAGTGGTGGCTATTGTTAAGAGGGGTTACTTCCCCTTTCATACAAACCACATTGTAGTATGGACCATATGTCTAGTGGAAAAATGAAGCAATTCTCAGGAGATGCAACAGCATTATTGGAAACAGATCTAAATGGCCATTGATTTAAAATTGCAGAGCAATGCATTGCGTATCCCCTCTGGTACTCAAACTGTTAAATTGGGATTTTAAGGGCCCGATCCACATGTTCTCGTTAAAAAATGGCGGTAGGCCAAAATGAATATCGACCGACAAAAGAAAATGTCTTGGTCGGTATTCAAATGTTCTACCAGTATTAAGTACAATGGACGTTAGGCCACAAAAATGGTCTTGAGGCCAAATGTCCGTTTTAAGTTCCCAAAACACTGCTAAATAATGGAAGTATTGGGAAATTAACAGTAAAAAAGCTAAAGATCGGTGCCTGACATACTGCCAAGCAGCCATCATTAACTCATCTGTCTTACACTTACCTGTCATCCACTGTCCTCCTTGCTATAATGCTATATGACCTGCTTATTAATAGTAATTTGTTAATGACAAACAAGGCTTTTCGGAAAAGAAGTTTAAAGTGAGGTCTTTGTTTTGCAGTTTGGGAGCCGTGTCTGAAGTAGCGGCAGCTGGAGTCATTGGAACAGGGACGCACAATACTGGGATTTCTCATGGAATAATGGCCACACAGGTAAAGCAATGTTCATTCTTGACCAAGGGTAGTCAATTGCTATAGACAGGGTGAACGCATTTCCATTCCGCCATTCAGGGACACTGTGGAGGTGAGAGCAGTACTTGTCCTCAGTTATTGGGTAGCTATTTTTTGGGAGGGGGGTTACTCTACATCACTGGACATCAATACGTAGCCTGCTCTTTCTCTGGCGCACCACCCAGTTCTAAACACTAGAGGGAGAACTGTCCACTGGCTGCTGTGACAGATAGTGGTGCCTGTGGTGGGCTACAAGAAAACACTCAAAGCCTTAGACTAGCATTACACTAAAACAAAATTGCACTGAAGCTCCCGATTGATGTCAGAATCAAGGCAGAGTTCTCTTTCCAGTGTTTATGGCTCTGTCTGGAAGCCATTTTCTTGTAGCCCAGCAGAGGCATCACTTCCTGTCACAGTAGACAATGGACTATTCTACTTGTAGTGTATAGATCTCTGTGCTCTGGCGTCTTCATTCCGGGACTTTGTATTGGCCCAGAAGGGGGCTGCCCAGGACATGGGACACACATTTAAAATCTGGGGCCTATGGATCCTAGGTGTTTTCTGCAACACTGCCGCTTTGAGACGTATCTCTTCCTCCATGTTAATATATAGTGAGGAAAGAGTTTTTGCCTCCTGCACGGAAAATCCCAGCATCGTCACCATATCACCAGTGAGGGTAGGCTTTACATTATTGTATACCCACACACTGGTACCCGCTGGCGCTAAGTCACAGCTGTTGGGTCACAATAGCACTTGGAGCCGCTTCTGCTTTTGTTGTCAGTTTTTGGACCCGCAGCAATGTCTTGGTGACCTTTTTTTTTTTTTTTTTTTTCATTGGAGGGGTTAAAATCACCAACACCTCCACAATTATAGTCACCACTTGCCTTACTTTGGCCAGAAAATCGTAACCCTTTGAGTGCCAGAGGGGTACGTACCGCATTGCAAAGATGATTTTTGACTGTATAACTTTTCTCAAGCGATATCTACAAATCAGTTTTGGATGTTGGGTCCATGGAGGCGGACATGACAGTTGCTTGCAGGACTACAGGACTCTGTTTCCTTTATAACTAGTAATCTTAACCCTTTAAGGACAAGAGGGGTGTGCAATGAATTGCTTCATAAGGTTCGGCACACCCCCTCTAGTCATCAAAGTGTTAAAATGCACTCTGCCTGCTTCAGATTACAAAATCTGCCAATAACTGTCATGCCCGCCTCCATGGACTGACCGCAGATGATACAGGCACAAGGGAAAAATTAATTGGGGTCGTTAGGATTTCCTGACCATAGTAAGGTATGTGGGGGTTATTCTTAGCAGTTTGTGTTGATCACACACACACACACATACACACCGACAACCAGGACATTTGCCTTTCTGTAGAAAATTTTGAATCTGAAGAAGCATTTATGTGGTGCCAATAGTTTAGTAGGAAACAATATATTATGTCACCCTGACAATTTGTCTTCACCCTGAGTCTCAAGATCAAACCCTAGGAGTTCCCAGGTTTCCATAATAAGTGTACTACTCCTTTAAAGGGATAGTAATACTTCATTTTATCTTTTATTTTGTAGGCATTAAAAAAACATGAAGAACGATGTAAGTCTTATCTCTCAGACCTTTATGGTTTGAGAGATATTCACAAGCAAAGTTTCCCCTCCCGCCCCTTTTACCTAGTGTAAGTCATCTCTTCTCAGATGTGGAATCCAGTCCATAGACCAGACAGATAACAGCAGGGGACAATCTTCTTCCTATGAGAACAATGAAAGCCCTGCCCCCCCTTGAAAAGTTTTTCAGGTTTTTCCCTTATCGTAATTGAAGATTGTCCCTCTCTGCAGTCTACCTGGGCACCTCCCTTCTGATCTGGCTGAACAGTGTTACACTAGGTAAAAGGGGCGGGAGGGGGATACTTTATCATTCAATTACTCTTGTACTACAACTCTGACAGAACTGAAATAACACTCTCCAAAGTCCAAATACTATGATGATTAATTAGAGCTGCTTTTATTATGAAACATTACTATTCCTTTAAGAGATAATTATCCCTATATGTAAACATCTGCTTTTAACACATCGGATACTAATGATTGTCTCCAGCAATTGTTAACACCTGGTTAATGCATTCTGTAAATGGCCTGTAATGTAGATTGTATTACAACATTCTCCTTCGCTTCAATCCTACATAGTAATTTGACTTAATTTTATTTAGAATAGTCTTTTTGTTGATGGATTCAATAGCTCTATTATAGGTCTGTAATCTTATTTTTACCCAGCTTTTTATTTAGTAGTTTGGCTTGCGGTGCCTGTTATATGATGATCCAAATTACTGCGCTACAAATATTTCCTGTCATTTCATTCTTATGAGCCTGTAAATTCACAACACTGTAAGTAGTGTTAGAATGCCTGCCATACAAGTAAAAGGAGTAGGCCGGTGCATTGTGGACTGGTTTAATAGCTTTCCTTATGCTCAGAAAGCTCTTAATCTACTTTATGTGCAAAAAGTGGAAAGATTTCTCACTGGGACAGTGACTGGGCTATATTTCATAAAGAAAAGTAGTCTATATCACTGCATTGGATACCCCTCTAGCAAAGGTAGAAGATTGTATTAATGTCTATAAGTACTGCTTTATGGAAAGGGTAATAGATACATGGAACAGCTTCTCAGATGATATGGTAGGGGTTAATACAGTAAAGGAATTAAAAAATATCTGAGATAGACGTAAGTGTGTTCTGAGAACTAAGCTAGATTGTGCAATTTTTTCTATATAGCTAAAGGGGCATAATGTATGGGTGGATAGGTTCTTAGTTGTTGTCAAGATCTACATGTCTGTGTTTAACCCTTTGTGTGCCAGAGGGGTATCCAACGCATTGCTGCGCAATGCGCTGGATACCCCTCTGACACTCAAAGGGTTAAAGTGGGGAAATATATGAATCAGCCAGCTCAGCACGTTTGGTGTTGGCCTCTAACTTTCGCTCCTGTACTATGGGGTATGCACAAGAAATTAGGATCACTCCACCATATTAAAGAGATAGTAATACTTTATTATTACTATCCCCCATATTGTAGATATTTGTAAAATAATTTAATAGCCCCCAGGTTCATCTCTCAAACCTTTATGATTTGAGAGATAACCGAAGGCAAAGTTCCCCCCTCCCTCCCCCTTCCCTGAAGTCAGCGTTGTGGTGACTGCAGGGATATCAGGTCTGACTTTCATCATGCGGCTCTGCAGCAGAGCCGCAATTGAGTTAGTGACAAATAATTATTTCACTGAAACGGTCTTCTACATGTGCTTGGTTTGTGCTTGGTTTTCTCGGTCTTCTACATGTGCTTGGTTTGTGCTTGGTTTGTGCTTGGTTTGTAAGCACATGTAGAAGACCGTTTCAGTGAAATAATTATTTGTCACTAACTCAATCGCGGCTCTGCTGCAGAGCCGCATGATGAAAGTCAGACCGGATATCCCGGCAATCAGTACAACACTGACTTCAGGGAAGGGAGAGGGAGGGGGGACTTTGCCTTCCGTTATCTCTCAAAGGTTTGCGAGATGAACCTGGGGGCTACTAAATTATTTTACAAATATCTACAATATGGGGGATAGTAATAATAAAGTATCCCAGCAAGCTCCGCTCTCCTGCCCTTTAGAATGCACACAAATGCTGAATAAAGTCATATCACTTTCTTCTGCCCATTGTTAGTTTGTGGCATTATACAAGGCGTACAGTTGTCATGTTAAACATGCGGCCCTGGGGCCACAAGCAGCTAGCCCTCTAGTTAAAGGGATAGTAATACTTCATTTGAACTTTATTTTATTTTGTAGGCATTAAAAAAACGTAAAGAATGATATGTCTTATCTCTCAAACCTTTATGGTTTAAGAGATATTCACAAGCAAAGTATCCCCCTCCCACCCCTTTTACTGATGTAACACTGTTCAGCCAGATCAGAAGGGAGGTGCCCAGGTAGACTGCAGAGAGGGACAATCTTCAATTAAGATAAGGGAAAAACCTGAAAAACTTGTCAAGGGGGCAGGTCTTTCATTGTTCTCATAGGAAGAAGATTGTCCCCTTCTGTTATCTGTCTGGTCTATGGACTGGATTCCACATCTGAGAAGAGATGGCTTACACTAGGTAAAAGGGGCGGGAGGGGAAACTTTGCTTGTGAATATCTCTCAAACCATAAAGGTTTGAGAGATAAGACATACCATTTTTCATGTTTTTTTAATGCCTACAAAATAAAATAAAGTTAAAACAAAGTATTACTATCCCTTTAATAAACTACAGCACCCAGCAGGATTTCTCATTTTAATTTCAGGGCTGGCCTTCTGGTCTAAATTCTGATTTAGGTCAGTTTTGTTTGTTGTCACCTTTGAGAGCTGGGGTATGCAATCTGTTGGCTGGTTGGGGTTCATGGGATTTCTGGCCAAGAAACTGAGAGCCAATGGCTGACTAGCTTTATTCTAGAACTAAGCTAGACACTGGAATCAGGGACTGGTCTAGGTTTTCGGGGTCCTTAAGTGAAAAATTCATATGGGGCCCACATGTACATCCATATCGATATTTATAATAAGGAATTTGCCATTTTATTTTGTTTACATGCGGCGGCAGGTCTATATAAGCGATGCGGGACCCTCTGACCAAGCAGGGGCCCTAGGCAGTTGCTTATAATGTAGAGTCACCACTGACTGGAATCACCAGAACAGACACAGCAGATCAGCACATTATGTCCTACTTCTCACCAGACCTCCCAAATACCGCAGACACTGGCAGCCATTGTTGAGACCCTCTTTAGAGGGAATTGAGTATACGTCGCCAATAACATTTGAGTTGGCATGCTTGATGTGAATGGAGTGGCAAGGGCTGCATCTGGGCCCCTAAATAAAATGCACCGCAACAGGATTTCTCATTTTAACTACAATGAAGCCCTGCAGCTTCAGATTCCATTTTAGATCAGCTTGGTCTGCTGTCACCTTGTATAGGAGGTGTAACCGACCATTGGCTCTCCAGCTGTTGGTTGGGGTTGATGGGAGTTGTAGTCTTCTACCATTGCTACCCCCTAGTCCAGAGTTAAGCTAGACACTGGGCTCATCAGCAGAGCAGAAAATATTTTATCCCCCTCTCCAGATCTCTCCAACAAAATAATAGGTCGGATATCAGCAGCCATGGTTGTGTCTCTCCTGATATGTATGTATGTATGTATGTATATTTTTAGAGGGAGTTGTTGTTAGATATTTGGCTGTCCATAGAGAGGGACTGATGGGTGTGTGGCCCCTCAATAGAGAGAATTGATGGGCATGTGTGGCCCTCCATAGAGGGAACTAATGTGTGTTTCCCTCCTTAGAGGGGACTGATGGGTGTGTGTGTGTCCCTCGTTAGAGGGGACTGATGGGTGTGTGTGTGTGTCCCTCCTTAGAGGGGACTGATGGGTGTGTGTGTGTCCCTCCATAGAGGAGACTGATGGGTGTGTCCCTCTCCATAGAGGGAACTGATGGGTGTGTCCCTCTCCATAGAGGGAACTGATGGGTGTGTCCCTCTCCATAGAGGGAACTGATGGGTGTGTCCCTCTCCATAGAGGGAACTGGTGGGTGTGTCCCTCTCCATAGAGGGAACTGATGGGTGTGTCCCTCTCCATAGAGGGAGCTGGTGGATGTGCCCCCTCCATAGATGGAACTGATGGGTGTGTCCCTCTCCATAGAGGGAATGTCACAGCTTACCCATATCCAGCGTTGCCGTTTCGGCTGGCACTGGAGTTGTATTGCTCTTAATGATGCTTCTGCGTCATCTCACTCATCGCTTTAGGGACTGGGCTTGAGTGTGCTTGGCATCAGTAGCAGATGCCAAGTCCTCACGCTAAGCGATTCAGATGCTCCAAATTATGCAGCGGTGGTTCAGGCATGCTATGCACCTCGTGGCGAGATGCATCAGTTACGCACTCGAGGAGGCGTATTTGACGCAGGCTATCTTCTTATACTTTGGGTTCTGGTTTGGTTCCTCCTGTCTACTTCCTGGTGCCTTGTATTTAAAGGGAACTGGAGTTTTATCCAGTTACCCTAAAGTTGGTGTTCAGTACAGTTCTACTTCTTGCTCCTGATCTTTGTGTATGACCTGGCTTGTCTGACCATCCATCCTGGTGCTGACCTGTGGCTCTGTCTGACTACTCTCTTGTATTACCTCTTGTAGTGGACACCCAATCTGGTGCAGACCTGTGGCTCTGGCTGACTACCCGCTCCATGTATGACCTAAGCTTGTCTGACCATCCATCCTGGTGCTGACCTGGGGCTCTGTCCAGCTAACTTCTGCGTTTCTTCCTATTAAGTGGATAGCCTATCTGGTGCAGACCTGTGGCTCTGGAAGACTCTGACCATACTGACTGCAGGCGTGAGTCAGTAGGTTTGTTGGTTGTCTCACCTTCAAGCGACGGTCTTCTACTGGCTGGCTGTAGGCGTGAGTCAGTCATCTTCCGATTACCATCCTCGAGGAATCATCTGCTTACTCTTCCTCTCTGACTTAGAGACTACCGTTGGCTTCAGCTTAGTCTCTGCAGTTCGGGGATCTGGATACATACTACTATTGCTGATAGAGTCCCTGTCTCTTGGTTACCCTCTGCTCCATCCTGAGTATTGTTTATATTACACTTACTTTAATAGAGCTGAATTTTACTTTACTGTCTGACTCCTGTCTTTGCTTGCAAACTGTGACAGGGAGCTGGTGGGTGGGTGTCCCTCATTAGAGGAGACTGGTGGGTGTGTGTCCCTCATTAGAGGAGACTGGTGGGTGTGTGTCCCTCTATAGAGCAAAATGATGGGTGTGTGTCCCCTCCTTAGAGGAGACTGATGTGTGTGTGTCCCCTCCATAGAGGGAACTGATAGGTGTGTCCCTTCCATAGAGGGAACTGATGGGTGTGTCCCTCATTAGAGGGGACTGATGCGTATGTGGCCCTTTATAGAGGGAAATGATGGGTGTTTGTCCCCTCCTTAGAGGAGACTAATGGGCGTGTGTCCTCTCCTTAGAGGAGACTGATGGGCGTGTGTCCTCTCCATAGAGGAGACTGATGGGCGTGTGTCCTCTCCATAGAGGAGACTGATGGGCGTGTGTCCTGTCCATAGAGGAGACTGATGGGCGTGTGTCCTCTCCATAGAGGAGACTGATGGGCGTGTGTCCTCTCCATAGAGGAGACTGATGGGCGTGTGTCCTGTCCATAGAGGAGACTGATGGGCGTGTGTCCTCTCCATAGAGGAGACTGATGGGCCTGTGTCCTCTCCATAGAGGAGACTGATGGACGTGTGTCCTCTCCATGGAGGAGACTGATGGACGTGTGTCCTCTCCATAGAGGAGACTGATGGACGTGTGTCCTCTCCATAGAGGAGACTGATGGACGTGTGTCCTCTCCATAGAGGAGACTGATGGGCGTGTGTCCTCTCCATAGAGGAGACTGATGGGCGTGTGTCCTGTACATAGAGGAGACTGATGGGCGTGTGTCCTCTCCATAGAGGAGACTGATGGGCGTGTGTCCTGTCCATAGAGGAGACTGATGGGCGTGTGTCCTCTCCATAGAGGAGACTGATGGGTGTGTGTCCTCTCCATAGAGGAGACTGATGGGTGTGTGTCCTCTCCATAGAGGAGACTGATGGGCCTGTGTCCTGTCCATAGAGGAGACTGATGGGTGTGTGTCCTCTCCATAGAGGAGACTGATGGGCGTGTGTCCTTTCCATAGAGGAGACTGATGGGCGTGTGTCCTCTCCATAGAGGAGACTGATGGGACGTGTCCTCTCCATAGAGGAGACTGATGGGCGTGTGTCCTCTCCATAGAGGAGACTGATGGGCGTGTGTCCTCTCCATAGAGGAGACTGATGGACGTGTGTCCTCTCCATAGAGGAGACTGATGGACGTGTGTCCTCTCCATAGAGGAGACTGATGGGCGTGTCCTCTCCATAGAGGAGACTGATGGGCGTGTGTCCTCTCCATAGAGGAGACTGATGGGCGTGTGTCCTGTACATAGAGGAGACTGATGGGCGTGTGTCCTCTCCATAGAGGAGACTGATGGGCGTGTGTCCTGTACATAGAGGAGACTGATTGGTATGTGTCCTCTCCATAGAGGAGACTGATGGGTGTGTGTCCTCTCCATAGAGGAGAGGGTATAGAGGGAAGGGACTCCCCGAGAAGTGCATGGACTACACTACAGCCCTCCATGAAGAGGATTGGTTTTGCCATAAGTACAGTAATGCTGGGCAGGTGTAGTAATAAGGTATAGTAAATTAGCCCCATTAGATCCCAAGCAGACTGCAGCATACGGGTAAAAAAAAAATAATTCCCCATATCACCATTCATTTAAATCGGGCTTTTATCTCCCTTGAATGCTAGAGTTGTCTCCAACACATTGCGAAGCAATACACTGGAAGCCTGTCTAAAGGTAAAACCTCTATTTAAAACAATGGTAATACTGAGAGTGACTGTCTGTCCCCTGTATTGTGCAGTTGGTTTGCCCCAGTTTCTTTTGATACATAAGGACCAGGGAGTTAACACTTTGAATGACAGAGAGATATCCAGCTGGTAGGAGATCTCCTTGGCACTCAGGATTAAAAGCCCTTTTAAAGGGATAGTAACACTTCGTTTTAACGTTATTTTATTTTGTAGTCATTAAAAAAACATGAAGAATGATATAAGTCTTATCTCTCAAACCTTTATGGTTTATGAGATATTCACAAGCAAAGTTCCCCTCCTGCCCCTTTTACCTAGTGTAAGCCATCTCTTCTCAGATGTGAGTCTGGTTGTATGACAGGACAGATAACAGAAGGGGACAATTTTCTTTGTATGAAAACAATGAAAGCCCTTCCCCCCTTGACAAGTTTTTCAGATTTTTCCATTATCTTAATTGAAGATTGTCCCTCTCTGCAGTCTACCTGGGCATCTCCCTTCTGATCTGGTTGAACAGGGGGGGGGGATACTTTGTTTGTGAATATCTCTTAAACCATAAAGGTTTCAGAGATAAGACTTATATCATTCTTCATGTTTTTTTAATGCCTACAAAATAAAATAAAGTTAAAATGAAGTATTACTATCCCTTTAAATCAATGGGAATTTTTATTTGTACACCCCCAGTGCTGTTAGTTTGCTCCAGATTTGTTCAAGTTCTTCTTAATACATCGCCTGCAGGAGCGCTGTCATCACAAAAGCCGTGACGTTCCAGGACCGTCACCAGTCCTTAAAGGGGCAGTAAACTTTTTTATGAAAAATATATATTGTAGGGATTTTCCTATTGAGTAAGATAAGGGTACTCCCACTGCCGAGAGATTTATATTTCCAGAGTTATTACAGTTTAAACCCATGGTTTTTTACATTAGCAGTGCCCTCTAGTGGTCAAATTCTAATTAGATTTCCTGTTAGATTCTAATGCAGAGGAAAGTCGGAGACATACAGTTCTCCTTAGAATGTGATAGAAACTGCTGAGTTACTTCCTGTCAGAACCATCAGGAAGTAAACACAGTAAATTCACTTCCTGTCAGAACCATCAGGAAGTAAACACAGTAAATTCACTTCCTGTCAGTTAGAACTATCAGGAAGTAAACACAGTAAATTCACTTCCTCATTATTTAAACTGCTATAAATTTTGAATAAAACATCTGACAGTGATGGGAGTGACCTTGTTTTATTCAGCAGGAAAAGCTCTAAAAAATGTGCTTTCATAAAAAAAGTTTATTGCTCCTTCAACGCACAGACACGCGTGATGGTCCTGACAAGTCACTAGACCTTAGGGGGTTAAAGGAGATGTATCAGCTCATAATTTTTTTTTTTTTACCATAGGTTTTGTTAATAAAGTATTAGGAAAGCTGTTTTTTTTTCTAATTGTAAGAACTTTTAAAGATATTGTATCTTCTGTGCATAATGGGCATCTTCAGCACTGCTCTTCTTCTCCTCCCACCTCCCCCCCAGCTGCCCCATGGAGTGCGTTCATACTTCCCTTCTGTGTGCTGCGAATGGCTTCTATCCTTATATCAAGCTCCGGTTAGCATTACACTGGGGTTGCAACCGGAGCTTGATGTAACAATAGAAGCCATTCACACCACACAGAAAGAAAACATGAACGCGCTTCCTGGGGCAGCTGGGAAGGGAGGTGGGGGGAGAATTAGGCAGTAAACAAGAGCTTTGCAGAAGATTCAGCGTGCTGCATTATGCCGACCAGCAAAGTTTGAAGATACAATATCTTTAAAAGTACTTACATTTAGAAACAAAAACAGCTTTCCTAATAATACTTTATTAACAAAATCTATGGTAAGAAAATTTTATGAGGTGATACATCCCCTTTAAAAAAAGTATTGAAGATGAAAAAGAAAAATAATAAAAACACACGGTAATGTGACACTGGCAGTTAAGCTGAAAAAGAGGTTTCCTGTCTGTACAAATCCATTGTGAGTTGGTGTAATAGTTTATCACTTTGTGTTTAAAGGGATAGTAATACTTCGTTTTAACTTTATTTTATTTTGTAGGCATTAAAAAAACATGAAGAACGATATAAGTCTTATCTCTCAAACCTTTATGGTTTAAGAGAAATTCACAAGCAAAGTTTCCCCTCCCGCCCCTTTTACCTAGTGTAAGCCATCTCTTCTCAGATGTGGAATCCAGTCCATAGACCAGACAGATAACAGCAGGGGACAATCTTCTTCCTATGCGAACAATGAAATCCCTGCCCCCCTTGACATGTTTTTCAGGTTTTTCCCTTATCTTAACTGAAGATTGTCCCTCTCTGCAGTCTACCTGGGCACCTCCCTTCTGATCTGGCTGAGCAGTGTTACATCAGTAAAAGGAGCGGGAGGGGGATACTTTGTCTTTGAATTACTCTTGAACTACAATTCTGACATAATTGAAATAACACTCTCCAAAGTCCAAATACTATGATGATTAATTAGAGCTGCTTTTATTATGAATCATTACTATCTCTGCTGAAAAAGAGGTTTACTGTCTGTACAAATCCATTGTGAGTTGGTGTAATCGTTTATCACTTTGTGTTTAATGTACTAGGAAAAAACAAAATAATCTGGGTTTGTGACTCAGTATTGTGACTGTAAAAGAAAAACTAGTAGGCGCGGAATGGGTGAAATACACAGACAATTTAATTAAATCGATTCCATTGCTGCTCATGAACATTTCCCAGCTGTGTTACTGGTGTGAACAATAAGACTGATTTTAGTGCTACGTTTCTATTGTGATGATTTTGCAGCTGGAGAAGAAGACGACACTTTAGAACGGAGACTGAATCAGCATCGTATTGTATTGTATATTTTATTTATATAGCGCCAACCAGTGTACTTGGCAATTTACAGTTTACCTTTGATATAGAAGGGGTACAATAAGTGCGATGATTAAAGGGGAACATTCACTTACAGAAAACTTTTGAGCATTTGTTTAATTACATAAGAAACATTAGGAAAGGCGCTCTCTTTTTTTGTTTTTTTTGTTTTTTTACTTAATTATTAAGATATTACACGTCAGCGTTCTCAACTTCCGCACGCTGTAGCTGCGGCACGGCTCTCAGGACTTCCCAGCAGCCTGTCACTCTCCTCCCACCTCCCTCCCAGCTGCCCCCGGAAGCGCGTCCATGCTTCACTCCGGTGTGAACGGCTCCTAGCGTTACAGGAAGCGGCGATTAGCATTATACTGAGGTTGCAACCTCATAATACTACTACTGCAACCTCAGTATAATGCTTTGAACATATGGCCCTTAGAACAGCCATTAATCATTGCAAGAGTTCTCTTCCTGTTCTGACCACAACCACTTCTGCTGGGAGGTTATTCCATGTATCTATCTCCCTTTACATAAAGTAGTGTATTCTTAAATTTCATCTCCAGTTTTAGGCCATGACATCTTGTTTTTATACTCCTTCCATTGTGAAATGTATTTCCCTCCACCACGTTTTTAACTCCTTAACGACTGGCGCGCACACGCACGGCCGGCACTTGAGGACCATGGGGCATTTTTTTTTTAGAGAACCGATTTAGGGCTCCCTGTGTGGCGTGCAGACCTGAATTCCATGACGTGCCAGGACCATCACTGGTCCTTAAGTGCCGGACAGCTGTGATGGTCCTGGCACATCAGTGGACATGAAAGGGTTAAATCCCTTAGTTAATCCAGGATTAAAACAACACTAATGCAACCCTTGGAAAAAATGTATTTCAAGTGATAGGTTGTTTCATTAATTATATATTGTAAAACTTTTCCAACTGAGTAAATCAATTGTACTATTACGGCTGGGAAATGTATAATTCAAAAAATGATTACAGTCCAAACCACACAGCAAAATGCTTTATTTTCTTTTCCTGCCTGTGGAGAAATGCTGTTCCTTTGACGTTCTCTTTAGAAAACTATAACAACATTGCCACCTAGTGGAAACATTTCATAAACTGAGATATCATGATCAAAATCAGAAATGTTTGAGTTAACACTTTGAGTGCCAGAAGGGTACGCAATGCATTCAAAGGCACTCAAAGGGTTAACATACTTGAATAAAGCATGCTTCAGCGATGGTAGAAATCTTGTTTTACTCAGCAGGATAATCAATACAATGTGAATAGATTAAACATCAATATGTTGCAGAATAATTTGGAGCTATATCGATTAAGCATAATATTGTCACTTAAAATTTGCATATTAGGAAATATTTCTGAATTTTTGTTTCATTGTATCTAAAAAAGACTTTGCAAATTGTTTTCGGAGAATAAGCATCTAATTGTTAAAAGTCCTTCATAGATCTCTCAACTTTAAATACTAAGCAATGCAATGCATTTATCAGCGGTGATTTCCACCCATCTCTACACAGACTTTAATAGGAATCTGTTAGATAAGGTCAGTGAAAACACGTATCAACGTTAATGTAATCTAGGCCTATATTAGAAGTTCTGTTACAAAAATACAAGGTGTAGATTTAGAAAACCATCCACTCCTTGTCCTGTATTATTGGTTGCAGGTTAGTAATGTAATTGTGAGACACCTGGTGCAGCTTGTTCGCTTAAAGGGATAGCAATGTTTCAAAATAATCATCATAGTATTTGGGCCATGGAGAGTATTATTTCAGTACTGTCAGAGTTGAGGTACAAGAGTAACTGAATGATAAAGTATCCCCTCCCGCCCCTTTTACCTAGTGTAAGTCACCTCCCCTCAGATGTGGAATCTGGTCTCTTGACCGGACAGCTCACAGCAAGGGACAATCTTCTTACTGTGATCATAAGGAAAACCCTGCCCCCCTTGACAGGTTTTTCAGGTTTTCCCTTATGCTCACTGAAGATTGTCCCTCTCTGTGATCCATCCGGACAGTCTTGCTGCTCTGAGGTGAGCAGTGTTACATCAGTAAAAGGGGAGGGAGGGGGATACTTTATCATTTAATTACTCTTGTACTACAACTCTGACAGTACTGAAATAACACTGTCCACCGCCCAAATACTATGAAAGTTAATTTGAGCTGCTTTTATTTTGAAACATTACTATCCCTTCAAAAATATAGTTTCACCTTATTTTGACATTATATAATCTGCATAATATGTAAATTAAATTTCTACATTTTTTTTCTTTCAATTTTCATTCCTTTACAGTTATTTGTCCCACGCAGAAAGCTTTCTGGAAGCACATTCAGAGAGAGTGCAAAAATGTAAAACAGATTCAATATAAACATACAGTGAAACAATGTAGAAAAGCCAATCATAGAACAGAGAGAAAACTCAGTACTTCTGGGATATTATTACATTGTATACGTATGTTTGCTTTAGTAGTCCCTGCCTGAAAGCTCTCTGAAAACATAAATTCATTGTTCATTCACCCTGTCAGTGATGATGAACAAAAAAAAAAAAATATAGGTAGTTTGACTTTACGTATTATGCACTTGTAGAATATGTAACATCAAAATAAGGATCACCTATCAGCTTTTAGTCTCATTAAAGTACCAAATTAACCTTTTATGGACCAAAAGTGTGTGTAACATATTGCAAAGCACCAGCCATCAGGGTTAATCTGTCTATACTTTCAATCTAATTTAAAGGGATAGTAATACTTTGTTTTAACTTTATTTTATTTTGTAGGTATTAAAAAAACATGAAGAATGATATAAGTCTTATCTCTCAAACCTTTATGGTTTGAGAGATATTCACAAGCAAAGTTTCCCCTCCCGCCCCTTTTACCTAGTGTAAGCCATCTCTTCTCAGATGTGGAATGCAGTCCATAGACCAGACAGATAACAGCAGGGGACAATCTTCTTCCTATGAGAACAATGAAAGCCCTGTCCCCCTTTTTTCCCTTATCTTAATTGAAGATTGTCCCTCTCTGCAGTCTACCTGGGCACCTCCCTTCTGATGTGGCTGAACAGGGGGGGAAACTTTGCTTGTGAATATCTCTCAAACCATAAAGGTTTGAGAGATAAGACTTATATCATTCTTCATGTTTTTTTAATGCCTACAAAATAAAATAAAGATAAAACGAAGTATTACTATCCCTTTAAAGAACTAACAGTGACTAATTACAACTTCCACTTATCTTATTATGACCAGAAAATCCTAATGGCACCTGTGAATTTAGCCATTGTGACTTTAAGAGGTAACATCATCAATCTGTCCTAGATATCATGTCCATGGAGGTGGACATGGCAGTTTCTAACACAGCGTCAATTCCTGGTCACTGCACATGGTAGTTTTAACCCTTTACAATGCTTTGCACACCCCTCTCTGGTCTTTAAAAGGTTAAGTATGCTAATGTGCTCTGCCGGCTTCAGTTTGAAAAAAAAAAAAAAAAAAAAAAAGAACCTAACAGCATCCGTCATGTCCGCCTTCATGGATGTGACCTCCAGGACTGATTGAAAATGTTATCTCTCGGTCAAAGTGCAAAATTCATAGCGGGGGGGGGGGGGGGGATTAGGATTTTCTGTCTGTAGTAGATAAGTGGGGGTTGTTATTAGGTGGCTTCCTTTACACTTTCAATTTACATGACAGACGCTGTTTTCCGCAGGTGGTGTCTCTGACGCTGATGAACGCTTCGGGGGAAGTCCTGGAATGCTCCGAGTCGGTAAACGCAGAATTATTCCAAGCGGCCCGGCTGCACCTCGGTTCTCTGGGGGTCATTCTCAGCATCACATTGCAATGCAAACCCACATTCCACCTGCAGGAGATCCAGTTCTCATCCACACTCCAAGAGGTACGGGAAATAGAATTCTGCGGTTCCAGCATCCTGTTTAGACTCTATGGTCCAACTGCTCACAGTGGTCTCAGCTCTGGGGAAGGCCAACCGCGTGATTTCAGTGGGGCTTTTAACCCTTTGAATGCTTGAGAAGTATTGAGTGCATTGCTTTACAAGGATCCTCCTGTTCCTGGGGTCTTACCTGGAGGGAGAAGCGTTAAGAGGTGATAAAGAGGAGATGACTTCTCCAGTGTCATAAACTCTCCAAGCCCTATGTTATTCTATGGAGCCAACGCACTAACATTTCTCCAACTTGAGAGATCTTAGTATACAGTCTCCATAGAATAACATATGAACTGTATGAGTGATATAACCAGAGAAGTTATCTTCTCTTTACCACACCTTAGTGCCTACATCCTGCTTGTGTCCTCAGGTGTACAGGAAGGAACTAGGGTGACCACATGTCCCGGATTGCCATTGACAGTCCCTGAATTTATGTGTGTGTCCCATGTCCCGGGTAGCCCCTATCAGAGACCATACAAAGTCCCTGAATAAAGAATCTAAACACTACAAATAGAACTACCCATTTCCTACAAGAAAATGGCTTCCAGACAGAGCTCTAGGCACTATAGACAGAACTGAGCCTTGTTCCTGACATCAACCAGGAGCTGCAGTGACATTTTATTGTAGTGTAATACTAGTGTAAGGTATTGGGTGATATATATTATCTAGTAGCCCGAAACAGGTATCACTTCCTGTCACAACAGTGCCACTGGTTTAACGGAAGATAATTGCCTTTTATTCATATCATTCATCTGTTGCAATATTCTCTCCGTAGATGAATGACAAAACAATTGGATACAGTAATTAAAGGGATAGTAATACTTCATTCTATCTTTATTTTATTTTGTAGGCATTAAAAAAAACATGAAGAACGATATAAGTCTTATCTCTCAAATCTTTATGGTTTGAGAGATATTCACAAGCAAAGTTTCCCCCTCCCGCCCCTTTTACCTAGTGTAAGCCATCTCTTTTCAGATGTGGAATCCAGTCCATAGACCAGACAGATAACAGAAGGGGACAATCTTCTTCCTATGAGAACAATGAAATCCCTGCCCCCCTTGACAAGTTTTTCAGGTTTTTCCCCTTATCTTAATTGAAGATTGTCCCTTTCTGCAGTCTACCTGGGCACCTCCCTTCTGATCTGGCTGAACAGTGTTACATCAGTAAAAGGGGCGGAAGGGGGATACTTTGTCATTGAATTACTCTTGAACTATAACTCTGACAGAATTGAAATAACACTCTCCAAGGCCCAAATACTATGATGATTAATTAGCGCTTAGGGTTGCCACCTGTTCCTTAAAAATATACCGGCCATAGTTGTGGGTTGGTGAGGGCGGGGCCACAAAAGGGATGAGCCACAAAAGAGGCAGAACCACTCAATGTCGCATTAGTCTGTAAATCTAAGGATGACTTTTGGTCAACGGTGCTCAGTACCCAGTCTGTGCAAGGATGTGCACTGGTCACTAGTCTCAAAGCTTAGGCAGCGGTATAATAAAGGGCAAGTGCTCAGTACCCTCTCTGTACACTGGTCATCAGTCTCAGGAGTAGCCACTGGTATAATAAAGGGTGAGAGCTCAGTACAAGGCAGTGCACTGGTCACTAGTCTCAGTATTAGCCAGCGGTATAATAAACGTGAATCTCAGTAAAAGGCTGTGCACTGGTCACTAGTATCAGTATTAGCCAGCGGTATAATAAACGTGAATCTCAGTACAAGGCTGTGCACTGGTCACTAGTATCAGTATTAGTCAGCGGTATAATAAAGGGGGAATGCTCAGTATAAGGCAATGCACTGGTCACTAGTATCAGTATTAGCCAGCGGTATAATAAAGGGGGAATGCTCAGTACAAGGCAGTGCACTGGTCACTAGTCTCAGTATTAGCCAGTGGTATAATAAAGGGGGAATGCTCAGTATAAGGCAATGCACTGGTCACTAGTCTCAGTATTAGCCAGTGGTATAATAAAGGGGGAATGCTCAGTACAAGGCTGTGCACTGGTCACTAGTCTCAGTATTAGCCAGTGGTATAATAAAGGGTGAATGCTCAGTACAAGTCTGTGCACTGGTCACTAGTATCAGTATTAGCCAGCGGTATAATAAAAGGGGGAATGCTCAGTACAAGTCTGGCACTGGTCACTAGTCTCAGTATTAGCCAGCGGTATAATAAAGGGGGAATGTTCAGTACAAGGCTGTGCACTGGTCACTAGCCTCAGGAATAGCCAGCCATATAATAAATGGCGAGCACTCAGTACCCTTTTCTGATCCTTCCATTTTAGCATACATGACAGCTGAGAAGACACCAGTTCCATACAGGATAGATCCTGTGTCCCTTTCTACACCAGCGCCTCTCCCTCTTTCTGTCCTCTAATCTTAGTATCTGACTCCCTCCCCACCTTCCTCTCCTTAGTCTCTCCTACTCTGTCCCCTACCCTCAGACACAGATAAGCTGCTGGGGGCAGGAAGGGTGAAGCTTTACCCTTACAGTGCTACTTTCCCTAAACCCTCTCACCAGACTTCCCTCTTGGCCAGCAGCAGCCCGAATCTCACCAACTGCTCAATCCACCACTGGACAAACTTCTGGTGATTTGCTGCCCCACTCTGTAGTTCTGCCAGATAGTGTCTTCCGTTTCGTGTCCCCCAGGTACCGCTTCCCCTGCACTAAGGTTCCTGCCACACTTTTCTTGCTTAATTCATAGCGGGCAATACATGTTACCATGGCAACTCTGCACCCGGCCCAGCGTGACGAGTCACACAGCAGAGGCGGAGCACCTCAGCAGACTGCAGTGCCCTCCTCCCTGCTGGATGCACACAAATACTGGTTTTACAATTGCCGGAATAGTTGTTATACCGGCTCCAGGGTGCCAATTACCGGCTGTGCCGGTATAATACCGGCCGGGTGGCAACCCTATTAGCGCTGCTTTTATTATGAAACCTTATTATCCCTTTAAGGTACAGAAATTTCAGAGAAATTAAAGGAAGAGAGTTCTGGGGAAAAAAATTATGTTAGATTTGCACAAGGTCAAAAACTCATTCATAATTCATTGCCTCCGAGGTGATTAATGATATAGTAATACAAACATTTGTAAAACTGCTTCTTCCCAAAGGAAGTTACTTTCTTTGTTTTCTTGTTTGGGGTGGGGTGAAGAAAAAAAAAACCCTGTAAAGTTAACCCTTTGAATGCTAGAGAGGTCTCCAACAGGTACGTACATATGTATTAACTCTTTGAGTGCCAGAGGTGTACACAACGCATTGCTTTGCAATGCGTTGTGAACCCCTCGAGCACTCAAATGGTTAAATTAGAGAAGAGGAAAAAAAAGCCATGTAAAAATGATAAATAAATTATATGAAGCATTAAAAGCAATAAAGAAATGTTATTAACCACCTAGAGGACAGGAGAGATTAGCAATACATTCATCAAAATGATGACTTAATATTGCTGTTCAACCCTTTGAGTGTCAGAGCGGTGTGCCATGCATTTTTTTTGCAATAAGTTGCGCACGCATCAGGCACTCTAAGTGTTAAAGGAGCAGTAAACTTTTTTTTAATGAAAACACATTTTATAGATCTTGTCCTGCTGAATAAAACAAGGACCCTCCCACTGCTGTCAGATGTTTTATTCAAAATGTATAGCAGTTTAAATAACCAGGAAGTGAATTTACTGTGTTTACTTCCTGATAGTTCTAACTGACAGGAAGTGAATTTACTGTTTTTACTTCCTGATAGTTCTAACTGACAGGAAGTGACTGTCAGTTTCTATCACATTCTGTGGAGAACTGTATGTCACTGACTTTCCTGACTTTCCTCTCCATTAGAATCTAACAGGAAATCAAATTAGAATTTGACCACTAGAGGGCACTGCTAATGTAAAAAAAACATGGGTTTAAACTGTAATAACTCTGGAAATATAAATCTATCTGCAGTGGGAGTACCCTTATTTTACTCAATAGGAAAATCCCTACAATATATATTTTTTTCATTAAAAAAAGTTTACTGCTCCTTAAAGGGAAAAAAGTTGAAAGACCCTTTAATGCACTTCAGTTTTGAGAAGTAATTGCAGTAAACATAACAGATCACAGACCAATAAGTGCCCTTAACATATTTACAGAAGGTTTTTAGTCCTTCCAGCGTCATGGGGGTATGCACTGAACATCCCTATGACACTACTTGAATTGCTTCACAATACAATGTATATTTCTCTAACATTCAAGGGGGTTAAAAGGACAGAAATGCTTAATATATAAATATGTATATGTTATATCCTATATATATATCTATATTAGGGATAATACTGCTGAGTAAAACAAGGCCACTCCCACTGCCGGGGATGTTTTATTCAAATGTTATTGCATCTCTAACCTGCAATTGTTGGATGCAGTAACTTCCACAGCCTGAAAATTTCCAGTGTCACTGGTACACATGCAGGCTTGAGATGCAACAGCTTTTCAATAAAACATCTCTCATCAGTGAAAGTACTCTTTACTTTGTTATAGGCGATGAAGATGCAAATTTAATGTATTTACGTTATATAGGAGCTCAGTGTCATGATCTTCCCTGCTTTTATGGGTTTTCCTGGCATTTCTTGCCAGATATTCTGTTTTTTCCTCTGTTCAGTTTCCCCACCTTGTTCTGTGATGCTCTTGCTGAGCCTTTATCAAGCGCCAGCATTTTGCGTTAGAGCGTGAACAAAGCATTCCTATCATGACCTAGTTCAGTAGTGTTCCTGTGACCCGGCTTTCCGTCAACCCCGTTTACTCCTTCTGACTTGACTCTGTATCCTGTACTGGTTTGACCTTCTACTCCTCTTCTGCCTGCTCCTTCTGTACTGTCTTTTCCCGACTGGTTTTGACCTTTGCTTGCTCGACTATTCTCCTGTCTCATCCCTGGTACCGTCTCTGCCCACTTTGAACCAACCCGGCTTGTCGACCATTCTTCCTTCAACACTGGAGGCTCTCCTGCGCCTGCCTTGTCGAGTTTGACGATATCGACCACCTTACTTGAGTTCGGCAATGTTGACCACCTTTGTCGAGTTGTCCTCCTGTCGGTTTCAACTCCTGCCACTCCTCAAGCTTGTACTTGCTGCTCCTGGTTCTTCCTGTACCAGTATTTCAACAGTGACAACTGTACTGCTGGTGGGTTTTATATCCTGTCTCAGTGAGTAGTTGCTGTATCTAGGGCTGTCATCCTGTTATCTGGCATTGTGGCCAGCACCTTTAACATGGCCTAGGCCGCATCAGTGCTTCCCTAGAGCAGCCCCACCAGCTAGCCATGCTTCCTAGTCCGTGCACCCCAGCATTTGACACCTACTCAGCAGTATATATTGTATTGTTGTCTATTTGGTTTTATTCATATTAATAGAAGTCTGTATACTCTTTGTGGGGATTCCACTCTGCAAAGCATAATCCAGGCAGCTTACATTGGGCACACCTAGTGTGATCATCACACTCAGGCATGGATATCACATATAAATCACAGCATAGTCAGTGAATCAGCACTCACAGGACTTGCAGATGAATGGAATTCCACAAATTTATTGCAGGTCAGTATTTCGATCCTCTGCTGGGATCTTGATAAAGATACCAGTAGACAAATGAAATATAGGACTGCAACAGATACTTGGAATTTGATTTATCTGCAAGTCCTTTGAGTGCTGATTCATTGACTAATATATTGTATATGTGGACAGTGACACAAGTTTTATTGCTTTGGCACTGTACTCCAGCACATTGAAATGAAACAATGACTACGTGGATAAAGTGAAGACTGTCAGATTTAATTTGTGGGTATTTACATTTATTAACCGTGAATCATGTAGGAATTTCATCCATAGTCCGTCCATGTTAGGGGCCAAAAGTAACTAGTCAAATAATATAATCTTAAAGAATGCGATCATATTTAGAACTTTGCTGTAAATCCTTTGCATTCGATGACTTTCTGAAGTCTGTCAACCAGAGACATCACCAGACGCTGGGTATCTTCCCTGGTGATGCTCTGCCAGGCTTATACTGCATCCATACTCCCTTCCTGTTTGTTTTTGGGCATTTTTCCCTTCAGTCTTGTCTTTAGTAAGTGAAATATATGCTCAGTTGGATTCAGTTTGGATGATTATCATGTAATCAAAGAAAAAATTCAGCGGCTCCATTCTGATATACCAAACATCTTATGCAAATATAGGGATGAAATTAGAAAAAATAGGCTGAAGAAATAGGAAGCTCTTATCTTCTGAGATCAAGTTCATGAACAGCAAGTGTGCAACATAAGTAAAGGTCTTTCCTTTAACCTCTAAATAAACATTCAAACAACGACAAATATCGCACCACTATTTATCCGCTGTCACTCACAGGAACACGAATGTAACTTGTATCTTCTTAAAATCAACAGCTTTGTTATGAAACTTAAAACATGTTACCTGCAGTCAAAAAGATCTCAGCAACAATGCGGCAAGTCTTACAGAGTGGGTACAAGCAGGTTACATATAGTGGTGAAAATAAATGCATTTCACGACCAAACGGCGCTTAATCATGATCAAACACACCACTATATGTAACCTGCTTGTACCCACTCTGTAAGACTTGCCACATTGTTGCTGAGATCTTTTTGACTGCAGGTAACATGTTTTAAGTTTCATAATAAAGCTTTTGATTTTAAGAAGATACAAGTAACGTTCGTTTTCCTGTGAGTGAGAGAGGATAAATAGTGGTGCAATATTTGTCGTTGTTTGAATGGATGATTATCATGGCCAGTTAAGAACATTCCACGTTTTGGCCCAGAAAAACTCCATCAGCGGTATGTTTGGGGTCATTGTCCTGCTGCAAGGTGAATTGTCTTCCAATTGAGGCATCTGCTAGGCAGCCCTTCCTGTGATTTTAATGGGCCTGGCAGATATTCATAAATTAGTAAAATGTCCCCATGCAGTTATAAACTGCAACAAAAAAATAGACAGAATTGACCTCTGTATAAATGAAACCTGTCTAGATAAGCCAATCTGTTAAACAATATAAGAGCCACTTTACCCAGCTGCATAGTTCCTCTTTATATGGCGATATCTATTTTATTAGATCAGAAACTTTTAATGTGCTTTTTTTTCACAAAACTATTACTGAAAGGATGGCTGAGAAGTGCACGGATCTCATTAAGATTACTGCGAGGTTGTGAGAAGCGAATTAACGTTTTCCACTGATTGGCAAGAGGGGTACATTGTGAACTGGACCAAGAATGGCAGAGCTCAGAATGATGAAAGGGATGGCACGTACAAAGCTAATGCCATGCACTGGATGGCTGACAGAGTTAATCCTACTGTTTTTGTAGTCTACAGTATATTAGTGATCACCTGATAAGAACAGATTATCCCCAAAATCCCTTTGTACTAGTTAACAAGGAGTATATATAAAAAGTTACTAAATTCAGAGAATGAGGATCTTCAGGGAAAATTAATATGAGACAAGATAAAAGGACTTAAAGGAGCAATAGCCCTTTGAGTGCCAGAGGGGTACTCAACGCATTGCTTTGCAATTTGTTGTGTACCCCTCTGGCACTCAAAGGGTTAGTGGCAGCGTTTGGGTCTCCAGCAGTTTGAGTGAGCAGATATTATTTTGCCTCTTTACCATACCTGGGAACTTCCAGTTGAGGTCTACCTGGAGGGGAGTCCTCTGGTGCATCAGTGGGTGACAATAATGACGCGAATCGTGTCAAAAGAGGGGTGGAGCTTGACACGAGTTGAGGGGGCAGGGCTTAAAGGTGTCACAAAGAAGGCTGGGGAAGGAGGAACACCGGGAGAAACAGCAGATGTGGGCACAGTTTCAATAGAAACTCACCATATCCGGAGGAATCCGCTTCTGCCCCGGAGACCCGGTAAAGCTCTGTCAAAACTGGAGTATACAGGTCAAATCCGGAGAGTTCCCAGGTCCATGGTAAGACTAGGGTGACCACATGTCCCTGATTGCCAGGGACCGCCCCTGAAGTTATGTGTGTGTCCCATGTCCCGGGTAGCCCCTATCAGGGACAATACAAAGTCCCTGAATAAAGAGTCTAAACACTACAAATAGAACTGCCCATTGCCTACAAGAACATGGCTTCTAGACATAGCCCTCAGCACTATAGACAGAACTGAGCCTTGCTCCTTACATCAAACAGGAGCTGCAGTGACAAGGCTTTGGGTGTGATGTATATTATCTTGTAGCCCAAAACAGACATCACTTCCTGTCACAGCAGTCAATAGACAGTTCTCCCTCTAGTGTTCAGATCTCTGTGGTGCGCCAGATAAAGAGCAATTTGAGCGCTGATGTCCAGTGATGTATACTGACCCCTTACACATTGCTGCCCTATAGCTGGAGAGAAGTACTCTCCTCACCACAATGTCCCTGAATGGCAGAATGGAAATGTGGTCACCCTAGGTAAGACCCCACCTTGAATATGCAGTTCAATTCTGGGTGTCTTTTTTTTTTTTTTTTAGAAAAAAGTACATTATTGAACTGGAGAAAGTGCAGAGGACGGCTACAAAACTAATAAGGGGAATAGAAAGTTTTAGTTATGAAGAAATGCTAAAAAAAGTTACATAAGTACACACTAGAGAGACTACCACTAAGAACAGAGCTAATTTTCAGCCAGGTCAATGACCCAGTATCTTTCTTTTGTTGATCTGGTGCCTTTTATCAGTGTCTCTGTACATTTGTTTTACAGAGTGGGTACAAGCAGGTTACATATAGTGGTGAAAATAAATGCATTTCACGACCAAACGGCGCTTAATCATGATCAAACACACCACTATATGTAACCTGCTTGTACCCACTCTGTAAGACTTGCCACATTGTTGCTGAGATCTTTTTGACTGCAGGTAACATGTTTTAAGTTTCATAATAAAGCTTTTGATTTTAAGAAGATACAAGTAACGTTCGTTTTCCTGTGAGTGAGAGAGGATAAATAGTGGTGCAATATTTGTCGTTGTTTGAATGGATGATTATCATGGCCAGTTAAGAACATTCCACGTTTTGGCCCAGAAAAACTCCATCAGCGGTATGTTTGGGGTCATTGTCCTGCTGCAAGGTGAATTGTCTTCCAATTGAGGCATCTGCTAGGCAGCCCTTCCTGTGATTTTAATGGGCCTGGCAGATATTCATAAATTAGTAAAATGTCCCCATGCAGTTATAAACTGCAACAAAAAAATAGACAGAATTGACCTCTGTATAAATGAAACCTGTCTAGATAAGCCAATCTGTTAAACAATATAAGAGCCACTTTACCCAGCTGCATAGTTCCTCTTTATATGGCGATATCTATTTTATTAGATCAGAAACTTTTAATGTGCTTTTTTTTCACAAAACTATTACTGAAAGGATGGCTGAGAAGTGCACGGATCTCATTAAGATTACTGCGAGGTTGTGAGAAGCGAATTAACGTTTTCCACTGATTGGCAAGAGGGGTACATTGTGAACTGGACCAAGAATGGCAGAGCTCAGAATGATGAAAGGGATGGCACGTACAAAGCTAATGCCATGCACTGGATGGCTGACAGAGTTAATCCTACTGTTTTTGTAGTCTACAGTATATTAGTGATCACCTGATAAGAACAGATTATCCCCAAAATCCCTTTGTACTAGTTAACAAGGAGTATATATAAAAAGTTACTAAATTCAGAGAATGAGGATCTTCAGGGAAAATTAATATGAGACAAGATAAAAGGACTTAAAGGAGCAATAGCCCTTTGAGTGCCAGAGGGGTACTCAACGCATTGCTTTGCAATTTGTTGTGTACCCCTCTGGCACTCAAAGGGTTAGTGGCAGCGTTTGGGTCTCCAGCAGTTTGAGTGAGCAGATATTATTTTGCCTCTTTACCATACCTGGGAACTTCCAGTTGAGGTCTACCTGGAGGGGAGTCCTCTGGTGCATCAGTGGGTGACAATAATGACGCGAATCGTGTCAAAAGAGGGGTGGAGCTTGACACGAGTTGAGGGGGCAGGGCTTAAAGGTGTCACAAAGAAGGCTGGGGAAGGAGGAACACCGGGAGAAACAGCAGATGTGGGCACAGTTTCAATAGAAACTCACCATATCCGGAGGAATCCGCTTCTGCCCCGGAGACCCGGTAAAGCTCTGTCAAAACTGGAGTATACAGGTCAAATCCGGAGAGTTCCCAGGTCCATGGTAAGACTAGGGTGACCACATGTCCCTGATTGCCAGGGACCGCCCCTGAAGTTATGTGTGTGTCCCATGTCCCGGGTAGCCCCTATCAGGGACAATACAAAGTCCCTGAATAAAGAGTCTAAACACTACAAATAGAACTGCCCATTGCCTACAAGAACATGGCTTCTAGACATAGCCCTCAGCACTATAGACAGAACTGAGCCTTGCTCCTTACATCAAACAGGAGCTGCAGTGACAAGGCTTTGGGTGTGATGTATATTATCTTGTAGCCCAAAACAGACATCACTTCCTGTCACAGCAGTCAATAGACAGTTCTCCCTCTAGTGTTCAGATCTCTGTGGTGCGCCAGATAAAGAGCAATTTGAGCGCTGATGTCCAGTGATGTATACTGACCCCTTACACATTGCTGCCCTATAGCTGGAGAGAAGTACTCTCCTCACCACAATGTCCCTGAATGGCAGAATGGAAATGTGGTCACCCTAGGTAAGACCCCACCTTGAATATGCAGTTCAATTCTGGGTGTCTTTTTTTTTTTTTTTTAGAAAAAAGTACATTATTGAACTGGAGAAAGTGCAGAGGACGGCTACAAAACTAATAAGGGGAATAGAAAGTTTTAGTTATGAAGAAATGCTAAAAAAAGTTACATAAGTACACACTAGAGAGACTACCACTAAGAACAGAGCTAATTTTCAGCCAGGTCAATGACCCAGTATCTTTCTTTTGTTGATCTGGTGCCTTTTATCAGTGTCTCTGTACATTTGTTTGGAACTCTGTCCACCAATAATGATGGGGAGATTCACTAAGCGGTGATAAAGCGGAGATGACTTCTCCAATGATATCACGTCTCCAATTCCTATGTTATTCTATAGAGCCTATTCACTAAGATCTCCAACGCTGACGCAATCTTAGTGCATCGGCTCCATAGAATAACATAGGAACTGGAGATGTGATATCACTGGAGAAGTCATCTCCACTTTATCACCTTTTAGTGAATCTCCCCCATTGTACCATCATTTTTAGAAAATCGCCCCTAACTAAGAACGTCTTTTAAAGGGATAGTAATGTCTTTTATAAAGTAGTTCACCGAGTCTTCTTTATATTAAAAGTAACACATTGCGCTGTGTGTAGGAGCTTACTTGTATGTAGTTCAAAAGTTATTAAGTGGAGAAAGATCCCCCTCCCGCCCCTTCTGGACGCCTCCTACTGAATCCAGAATCTGGTCCAGTGACCAGACGGATGCAGCGAGGGACAATCTTCAGTACGTAAGTATAAGGAAAACCCTGCCCCCCCCTTCAGAGGCGTAACTAGAAGCCACCGGGCCCTCATGCAAAAGTTGCCATGGGCCCCCCAACCATATTGCCCCCTCCCCATTGGCCATCTCCACAATGGTCCCCATCTCCGCATTGCCCCCATCATCTCCACATTGCTCCCAGTCTCCACATTGCTCTCAATTTCCACATTGCCCCAATATCCATATTCCCTTCATATTGCCCTGACATTGCCCCCCCAGTGTCCGTTTCCTTCCTCCCTGGTGGTCCAGCACTGTGGCAGGAGAGGTCTGTGCCTCCTTCTGCACAGACCTCTATACTGCTGGAGCTCCCGAGTGGTCTTCTCTTCAGTAATGCAGGGCACCGGGAGGTGATGTCATCTCCCAGCGCTCTGATTTACTAAAGAGCCGAAGAGGGCGCTTAGCAGCTACAGGTCTGTGCCGCAGAAGGCTCACACTTCAGCATTTTGCTGGTGCTGGGTGGGTCTCAGGGGGCAGCCGGACCCAGTCGCAGGTGTGAACCCTTTGTCTCCTATTGTTATGCCACTGCCCCCCTTGATGAAGGAGGGCAGGATTTTCCTTTGCATACTGAAGATTGTCTCTCACTGTAGCCATCCGGATCAAACTACAGATTCAGCATGACGTGGCCAGAAAGGGCGGGAGGGGGATCTTTCTCCACTTAATAACTTTTGAACTACATACAAGTAAGCTCCTACACACAGCGCATTGTGTTACTTTTAATATAATGAAGATTCGGTGAACTACTTTTATAACAAACATTACTATCCCTTTAAAGGGATAGTGATACTTTGTTTTATCTTTATTTTATTTTGTAGGCATTAAAAAAACATGGAGAACGATATAAGTCTTATCTCTCAAACCTTTATGGTTTGAGAGATATTCACAAGCAAAGTTTGCCCTCCCGCCCCTTTTACCTAGTGTAATCCATCTCTTCTCAGATGTGGAATCCAGTCCATAGACCAGACAGATAACATCAGGGGACAATCTTTTTCCTATGAGAACAATGAAAGCCCTGCCCCCTTGACAAGTTTTTCAGGTTTTTCCCTTATCGTAATTGAAGATTGTCCCTCTCTGCAGTCGACCTGGGCACCTCCCTTCTGATCTGGCTGAGCAGTGTTACATCAGTAAAAGGGGTGGGAGGGGGATACTTTGTCATTGAATTACTCTTGAACTACAACTCTGACAGAATTGAAATAACACACTTCATGGCCAAAATACTATGATGATTAATTAGAGCTGCTTTTATTGTGACACATTACTATCCTTTTAAACATCCCCCAATATGCTTTGTATATAAGAGAATGCATTCCATGCTTTTGTTCAGTCTTACAGCCACATAAAGCTGTATGATAAAACGGTATCCACAGGCTTTTCATCCCCTGGGGATTAATGACCTACCCTACAAACCAACCGGATCTGACATCTTGTAGAAATCCAATTACGGAAAACTGAGATTGCTGTCAAACCGCAGTGCAGGACCACCCGGCTAAAATATTAGAAAGCAGCTGTGTGTTCTATCTAGTAATGTTTGCACTCGAAATATCACTGATTTAGAACGAGATGCATAAAAAAATAATAATATTGTTGAAATAAGATAAAGGGGGAACATGTTTTAAACTACTGCTAAGCTGATGTGCTAATAGGAACTGGGACAAGGCAATCGCACAACATTTCCGTTGATTTAAATGGGGTGTTTAACAATTTAAAAGCCCTTTTGCTTTAAATGCGGTGTTTAAAGGGATAGTAATACTTAAAATGTAAAAAAAATATATGTTGTAGGGTTTATCCCCCTAAGTAAAACAAGAGTACTCCCGCCGCTGAAAGGTGTTTTATTCAAAAGTTATTAAGTTTCAAAGTTGAATTTTTAGGTGCAATATCACAGTGGCCTGAAATTGTACAGTGGCGCTGTTGCTACACCATCCTATGGAGATTTATGGTCCCGGGACCAGAACTGTCCATAGGATTGTGTAGCAACAACGCCACTGTACAATTTCAGGCCACTGTGATACTGCACCTAAAAAATTCAACTTTGAAAATTAATAACTTTTGAATATAACACCTTTCAGCGGCGGTGGGAGTACTCTTGTTTTACTTAGGGGGATAAACCCTACAACATATTATTTTTTACATTCTAAGTATTACTATCCCTTTAAACCCTTGAATGCTAGATAGGTCTCCAAAGCATTGCGAAGCAATGCGTTGGAGACCTATCTAGCATTCCAGGGGGTTAAACAACCCATTTAAAGCAACAGGGCTTTTAATTTGTCTGTTATAGTGTGGTTGCGTTGGACCAGAATTGCTCTGGTTCTGCTAATACCCCTGTCTCTTTAAGCCTGGTGTACTATTACTACAGGGGCAATCCAACTGCACTATAGGGGACAATCCAACTTCCCCAAATTCCCGCTGATGTAAATGGGTCACTTAACCTCTCGAGTGCTACAGAGGTCCCCAGTTCATTTGCTTTGCAATGCTTTGGAGATCTATCTAGCCTCCAGGGGATTCAATGATCCGTTTACATCAAAGAAAATATGTTTTTGTCCCCTATGGTACAGTTGGTATATTTTAATTTTCGTGTCGTTCATCTTAGTACATAAGACTCTGTCTGTCCTGGCTCTTTAAGAAAAATGATGTTTGATTCATGAGCACAGGCACGTCAAACTCATACGCAGTGGTGGGTCGAATACGCGTAATTTCCCATTTAACCCCTTAAGGACTACATGACATACTATGACCGCCATGGTCCTTAAGGACCGATGACGGTCATAGTATGTCACATACTTTTTACTTACAGCTCGCCACCGGGAGCGCTGTAAGTAAAAATGGGGAGTAAAAGTGACCGCTCCAAGACTGGAGCAATCTTTTTCAGGCCACAAAACGGTGTTCCGATACACGCAACAGGTCACATGTACCGGCGCGTTGCAAAGGATCAAATCGATCCTTACGGGATGAAAACGTCCCAGAACCGCTGGTCTTTAAGGGGTTAATCCGTTAAGGACCCATGACGTGCCAGGACGGTCATGGGTAGACTTATGTTAAGGACTTATGACAGTAATGGCACGTCATGGAATTCAGGGGTCCCTGCACATGGATACGTGCTACCAGCCTCTCGGCCAGTGATTAAGGGGTTAAAAAAAAATATTTTTTATATATATATATATATATATATATATATATATATATATATACACACACACACACACACACTAGTATTGAAGACCCGTGTGCAGGGGCCAGGGTGCTGCCTGGTGGCATCGGCTAGTGCCAGGGGCGGTGACGGGAGGTGGGCCATTCGGGGTGCCCCTCTCCAGATTGGCTGTGCCTCTGCCTGGGGGCCAGCGCGTTCGGGCAGTCTCTGCTGAGCATGTGCGTGTTACGCACCCAGGGAGCTTTGCATCCTAGTTTATTATATTATAGAAGATATATAGATATATATATATATATATATATATATATATATATATATATATATAATCACTAGGAAGGAATAGGAATTGTTCATGGGACTTTTAAATGCAACAATTGTATTTATTGAGGTAAACATTTCAGGCCATGAGGACGTTTATCTTGGTCCTCACGGACCAAAATGTTGAAATCAATAAATACAATAATTGCATGAAAAAGTTCCATGGGTGCTGCCCTGTTCCGTCCTAGTGATATGATAGCCTTCTGGGATTGTGCACCCGGGCACTTCATGATGGTAACAGTCGGAGTGTTTCCACCCCTCTCAAGGATTCCCATGACTCCAGCTATTTAAAGCGGAACTTTATATATTAATAAGCCTCCTGCATTCATTAAGCATGTGGTGACTAGCTTGAAAATACAGGTCTTACCTATAAAAAGTGGCCGATTCTAAAGAAATCCTTGCCGTTTGGAGACTGACGAGTAGGTTAGTGCAGTCTGCGCACGTGCGCCGTCACTCTCTTCCGGTTACCTTGTGGCACACTGCAGTGCTTCTCAGTGGAGACTGCGACTGATGGCTCAGGCGCTCAGACAAGATGTCTGCTCTCTAGCCTGGCCTCCGGTCTCCACATGGTAAAGATTTCTTTAGAATCTGCCCCTTTTTATAGGTAAGAGATGGATTTTCAAGCTAGTCGCCATGCACTTAATAAAAGCATTGCGACTTAGTAATAGCTGAAAGTTCCGCTTTAAATGTATTTCCTTTGGATGAAGGTGACCAAAAACCTGGACTGGACTTGTATATTTGGAAGTTTGATCAACTTCTGTTAGTTCAAGTACCGCTCCACCCCTCGGCTGCAGTGCCTTTGAGACCTCCCTAGTGTTCAAGGGGTTAATTGCCCCATTGAAATCAGTGGGACTTTGTTATTTTTCTATGGCACCGTTGGTTGACTCAGAAATGCCTATGTTTTGTTTAACCCTTTGAGTGACAGAGAGGTATCTAATGCACTGCAGCGCAATGCTTTGCATACCTTTCTGGCACTCAAAGGGTTAATAGGCAAGAACCATTGATTTATATTTTCCTATCAGTTGTAGACTGTTTCCATGGTGATACGCAGGCAGCTGGAGGAACATCTGGCCTTCTGACGTATCGCTTTCTTTAAGCATCTTGTACATCTGTTTGCAAGACCTTAAAGGACATGAGCAGCTTTGCTCTGTCTAGCAGACTCAATATTGAACCTTAAAGGAACAGTAAACAATTTTTATTAAAAATATATATATATATGTTGTAGGGATTTTCCTATTGAGTAAAATAAGGGTACTCCCACTGCCGAGAGATTTATATTTCCAGAATTATTACAGTTTAAACCCATGTTTTTTTACATTAGCAGTGCCCTCTAGTGGTCGAAGTCTAATTAGATTTCCTGTTAGATTCTAATGGAGAGGAAAGTCAGGAAAGTCAGAGACATACAGTTCTCCATAGAATGTGATAGAAACTGTCTGTCACTTCCTGTCAGTTAGAACTATCAGGAAGTAAACACTGTAAATTCACTTCCTGTCAGTTAGAACTATCAGGAAGTAAACACAGTAAATTCACTTCCTGATTATTTAAACTGCTATAAATTTTGAATAAAATATTCAACAGCAATGGGAGTGACCTTGTTTTATTCAGCAGGAAATGCTCTGTAACATATAGGTTTTCATAAAAAAAGTATACTGCTCCTTTAAGTATTAACACAAAGAGGAACAATTTTGGAGCAAACCAACAGCTGTGTAGTGGAAAAATAGACATGTTCATTCATCTAGGTGTTGTTTTTTTTTGAGTTTGAAAAGCTTTATTGAAAAATTTCAAACATACAATTAGAATGAAGGATAGCTGAAGCATGAAGTTGAATACAATCTAGGTGGGGTTTTAACCACATGAATTCATGAGAGGTCTCCAACGCCTTGTGGAGCATTCAGGTGGTTAAAATCCTCATTTAAATCAATGAGTATTTTTATTCGTCTCCTAGAATGCTGATGATTTGCTCCAAAATCAAGTGTGCACTTCAATAACTTTTGAGTAAAATGTCTCTCAGCAGTTGTCGTGGCCTTGTTTTAACTAGGATAAACCCTACGATATATATTTTATACATATTAAGTGTTACCATCACTTTAACCCTTTGAGTGCCAGAGGGGTACGGAAAGCATTGCTTTGCAATGCATTCCGTACCCCTCTGGCACTCAAAGGGTTAACCCTTTGAGTTCTAGAGATGTGTCCAATGCATTGTAACGCAATACGTTGGATACCTCTCTTGCACTTAACTGGTTAATGGCACTTGAACCAAGAGGGTGTAATCCAGGGCTTAAAATATGAAGCCCTTTGCTACTAGCCAGACCTGAAAAGTTACTGTCCACTGCAACCCATAACATACCCACCAGGGCTGAATTTCTACTCGACAGGGCTAAATTTTCACTCGCCATTGGCTAGTGGCGAGTGGAAATTTCGAGCCCTGGTGTAATCTATGGATGGTTTAGAGCACCCCTTACGTCTACACCTTATTTTAGTAAATGCACTAAGGAATGGTGGGAATGGGGCCATTTAGCTTCCCATGCTATGAAGATGGAATACAGAACTTGATGGCTTTAAAGGGATAGTAATGTTTCACAATAAAAGCAGCTCCAATTAATTTTCATAGTATTTGGGCCATGGAGAGTATTATTTCAATACTGTCAGAGTTGTAGTACAAGAGTAATTGAATGATAAAGTATCCCCCTCCCGTCCCGCCCCTTTTACTGATGTAACACTGCTCACCTCAGAGCAGCAAGACTGTCCGGATGGATCACAGAGATGGACAATCTTCAGTGAGAATAAGGAAAAACCGGAAAAACCTGTCAAAGGGGACAGGGTTTTCCTTATTCTCACAGTAAGAAGACTGTCCCTTGCTGTGACCTGTCCGGTCAAGTGACCAGATTCTACATCTGAGGTGAGCAATGTTACATCAGTAAAAGGGGAGGGAGGGGGATACTTTATCATTCAATTACTCTTGAACTACAACTCTGACAGTATTGAAATAACACTCTAAATGGCCCAAATACTATGAAGATTAATTGGAGCTGCTGTTTTTGTGAAACATTACTATCCCTTTAAAGCTGTAATTATATAAGCTTCCCTGATGCCAAATAAGTTAGTCTTTATCTGAACTTCCTGTTTTGCCTACTAATACACAGTATAACCAGAGACGTAACTAGAAGCCACGGGGCCCTGGTGTAAGAATTGCCATGGGACCCCCCAAACACATTGGCCACCTCCACATTGCCCCCCCATCTCCACATTGCCCCTTCCACAATGCCCCTCAATCTCCACATTACTCCTTTCACATTGCCTCTCCCACAATGCCCCCATCTCCACAATGCACCTTCCACATTGCCCCTAAATCTCCTACCTCCCTGGTGGTCCGGTGGCAGAGGACAGGTCTGTGCCTCTTTCTGCACAGACCTCTTCTCCCGCTTGGTCCTCTTCAGTAATGCAGAGCGCTGGGAGATGATGTCATCACCCAGTGCCCTGCATTACGAGAGTGCAGGTCTGCTGTAGGGAATACTAATCTCCCTCTGGCAGACCGGCACTCTCGTAATGCAGAGCCCCAGTGCACTGCGTTACTTAATTGCAGGCGTCAGGTGAAAGGGTCGCAAGGGGAGGCCAGGCCTCTGGAGTGACGGGCCAGGTCGCAGGTGTGACCCCTGTGACCCCTATAGTTACGCCACTGAGAATAACCCTGTATCTTCCCTCTTGAAAGAAATGTATCTAATAGTCTCTTAAATGTATCCATTGTATCTGCCATTATCACTTCCTTGGGCAAAGAATTCCATAATTTAACAGACCTTACTGTAAAAAAAACCCTTCCTCTGCTGAAGTTGAATATATGTGTGTCTGTGTGTGTGTGTATATATATATATATATATATATATATATATATATATATATATATATATATATATACTAGCAACATGGGACGGCGTTGCCCGTCATGTTATGACCATTGGGCGCACGTGTTTGAAATGCAGACACACTGATAAACACAGACATATGCAGCATACAGGCAGACACATACCATACATCCCAAGTGTCCCTCTTTAGGATGGACAGTCCCTCTTTGAGGGCCAAATCCCTCTGTCCCTCTTTCCCACCCTGTTGTCCCTCTTTTTAGGAGGTCAGACTGTGTGCAGGGCCGGCTCCACCTATAGGCGAGGTAGGCGCCGGCCTAGGGCACACACGTACTGGGGGCGCGGGCATGCAGCGGAGAAGAGGTGTGCCCACACACACCATGCCAGGAACCACAACACAGTCAGGTCTGTGTTGCTACAGCGCTCCCTCATCTGGTCGGATCTTTAGTAATGCAGAGCGCGCTGGGAGTCATGATCTCCCGTCGCGCTCTCCATTACTGAAGAGAAGACTGCGCGGGAGATACAGGTATATGATGGGGGGCAAGTTGGAGCTGAGGGGGCATAGTGGAGCTGAGGGGGCAAGTTGGAGCAGATGTGGGGCAAAGTGGAGATGATGGGGGCAAGTTGGAGCTGTTAGGGGAAAGCTGGAGCTGAGGGGGCATAGTGGAGCTGGTGGGGGCAAGTTGGAGATGATGGGGGCAAGTTGGAGCTGATGAGGGTCAAAGTGGAGCTGATGAGGGTCAAAGTGGAGCTGAGGGGGGGCAAGCTGGAGCTGAGGGGGGGCAAAGTGGAGCTGGTGGGGCAAGTTGGAGCGGATGGGGGGGCAAGTTGGAGCGGATGGGGGCAAGTTGGAGCTGCTGGGGGCATAGTGGAGCTGATAGTGGAAAGTTGGAGCTGAGAGGGCATAGTGGAGCTGGTGGGGGCAAGTTGGAGCGGATGGGGGGCAAAGTGGAGCTGATGGGGGTAAGTTGGAGAGGATGGGGGACAAAGTGGAGCTGATGGGGGTAAGTTGGAGCTGAGGGGGCAAAGTGGAGCTGAGGGGGCAAAGTGAAGCTGAGGGGGCAAAATGGAGCTGGTGGGGGCACGTTGGAGCTGATGGGGGCAAGTTGGAGTTGATAGGGGCAAAGTGGAACTGGTGGGCCAAAGTGAAGCTGATAAGGGGCAAGTTGGAGCTGGTGGGGGGCATCTCTTACAGGCATCTCCAGAACAGGGGCAGAGTGGCTCAGGGGGCAGAGAGAGGACAATCATGAAAAGAGGTTGGGTATAAGTAGGCGGGGTATAAAGGGGTGGGACACAAGGGGCGGAGCGAAATGGGCGGCAAAATTAGGTTTTGCCTAGGGTGGCAAAAATCCTTGCACCAGCCCTGACTGTGTGGTGTGTATTAATTTGCTGTACAGCAATAAAGCAATAAACTTCAGTATATGTGTTTATACATTAGTCTGTGCCAATTAAATACTTTGGTCTTGAACTAAATCATTTATTCAGTTACATAAATAGCCAGTAATAGGTCATGAAATAACCTAAAAATTCTTACTAATGCCCCGCCCACCAGCCACACCCCCAATAATATCACCTAAAACTAACGTGTCCCTCTTTGGCCCTGTGAAATGTTGGGAGGTATGCACATACACACAGTGAGCGGCAGAGACATGCAAAACACATGTACACACAGACACACTGGAGATGCACACATGGACACACATATGTAACAGAGATGTACACACACAGACACGCAACATATATGAGCAGAAACACATGTGCTCATGAGTTGTGTACCCCTCTGGCACTCAAAGGGTTAAGGTACAGAGAGGCATGTCAGAGTTAAATAGCAGTGGGAAGTGTGTTCATACCTGGGAACACTTGACTTGTGAAGTCCCTAGAGGGGACTGATGTGGTGCTGATGTGGAGAAACAAATGGGGCAAGCTGGGTTAAAAGTGGGTGGGGCTTAATCACGAGTAGGGGGCGGGGCTTAACATAAATGTGAAAAAGTGTTAGTAATAGGCTGGGGAAGGAGGAGAAGTCGGAGGAGAATGCAAGTTTACAGTGTGAGGGGTTTTAACACACTCCATGAGGGGTAAAACTTGATACAGAACCCTGTGGCAGTCAGTGGGTTAAGTGTGAATCTGATGGCTGTCTGTCCTGTGTCTTGCATGGCAAATGGTGACAGTGAAGAAGTAATTCAGCAATGAGGGCCTACCTTAACACTTTGAGTGCCATTTTGTTCCCCTGGTGATGCAGCACCGTTCAGTGGCTTTACTTCAGGTCCTGCTGAGGCCACTGGGAGTCAAGGTGAGTGACTGTGTGTCAGCCATCTTTCTTTCTGGCTTTGTGTGTGTGTATGGGTGTTTGGTGCTGTGTGAGTGTGTGTATGAGTGTGTAATACCTGTGAACTTTTACTTGTGGAGTCCCTCATGTGGTGCTGATGTGGAGAGAGCAATGGGGCAATCTGGGTTAAAAGGGGGCGGGGCTTAATCGTGAGTAGGGGTGGGGCTTAACATAAATATGGAAAAGTGTTAGTAATAGGCTGGGGAAGGAGGAGAAGTGGGAGAGAAATGCAAGTTTAGAGTGTGAGGGGTTTGAACACACTCCCTGAGGGGTAAAACTTGATACACAACCCTGTGGCAGTCAGTGGGTTAAGTGTGAATCTGATGGCTGTCTGTCCTGTGTCTTGCATGGCAAATGATGACAGTGAAGAAATAATTGAGCAATGAGGACCTACCTTAACCCTTTGAGTGCAATTTTGTTCCTCTGGTGCTGCAGTACAGGTCCTGCTGAGGCCTCTGGGAGTCAGGGTGAGTGACTGTGTGTGTGTATCAGCCATATGTATTTCTGGATTTGTGTGTGTATGTGGTGCTGTGTGTGTGAGTGGGGGCATGTCTGTTTGGTGCTGTGTAAGTGGAGCATGTGTGTGTGTGTGTGGTGCTGTGTGAGTGGGGCATGTGTGTGTGGTGGTCTGTGTGTGTGAGTGGGGCATGTGTGTTTGTCTGTGGTGTAGGAGCAAGTGGCGGCCATATTGTTTTTTTCTGACTTTGATAGGGGTGGGCGGGCTGCATTGTGGGGGTGGGCCAACTCCCTGCATGATTGAATCACCCAATAGGAGTAGTAACTCCTGCTTTATGCCTCCCCTGGGTGTGTTTTGGCAGGCACAAAGTCTTCTTTTATATATATAGATATATATATATATATTCACTAACTTCAAATAAGAGCAAACATTCATATAAATAGTAACAACGTATAATAGGGTGACCACGTGTCCCGGAATGCCCGGGACTGTCCCTTAATTGCGGTCTTGGTCCCGCGTCCCGAGTCACCCCGTACCGGGACATTAAAGAGTCCCGGAATGAAGGAAAGCCACACACAGTCTCTACCACTCAGCCCTATTGTGTGGGTCCACAGCCGAGAGCCGCCCCAAGCCTCCTCCTTAAAACTACACTGTATGTGAATTGTTGTTTTTTTTCTCGCTGCTCTGGTAGTTCGCTCAACATCAGAGCGATAACCAGAGCCTACCAACAGCAACACGCACCACCGCCAGCCAATGGAGGTATTTGCACAATGGTTCTCATTGGCTGGGTGGTGCTGTGAGACGGAGGGGACGGCTGCGGTACTCCTGTGCAGCGACGCATGGATATGAGAGACTAGTGAGTGCCACTGGAGGCAGCATGGGTGCGGACACGAGCGGAATAACACCTCTCCAAGCTCCAGTGAGTGACTGAGTCCCACGCCAGTGCCATCTCCCTTCCTGAGAGTAAGTCTTCAAGTCCATAAGAAACTACTAATTGTATAAATACACACTGAGATATAAGCATACACTGTTGGTCACGTTTAGGTTGGATAAATATCTACCTCAAACTGTCTCAAGGCAAAGTCAATGTGTAGAGATAGAAGCTAACCCTTTGAATGCCAGATGGGTATGTTATAAATTGCTTCACATGTGTTGCATACCCCTCTGGTACTCAGGGTTAAAAAAATTAGCATGTAACTAACAAAAAAAAATAATCATCCTTCAAAAACAGAAATGAATGAAATTAACCATTCTCATGCACACCAGAGGGATCCGGATGTGCAACACATTGAGAAGCAAAATTATTGTACTTGTTTATACACCCCTCTGCAAAAGTTGCACTTGCACACCCTATCCCTCTGGTCCTGAAGGGTTAAATCTGCACTCAGTCACTAGCTGAAAAAGAAACTTGAAAGATGTGGAAGCAGTTTATTATTATTATTATTAATCATATATATATATATATATATATATATATATATATCTCAATGGGATGTAAAATTGTCAATATGTCATGACCCCTGGTTGGCAGTGGGTGGACTAATGCATGTATGTAGGGGCAACGCCCTTGCTTGCATGCATTCATCCAACCAACCACTAACTTAACTGCATGTTAAGTGGGGAAAATGTGTTGAGGAATGTATGCATGGGGCTTTATCCCCGACCGCCAGTTGCATTCTCCTCCAAAGCTCATGTCTGACTTTGGTGTGACTTACCAACTCCTGTCCAAGTGTCCCTGAATGGTTGAAAGCAAATGTGGTCACCCTAACGTATAAAACAATAATGAGGTAGGATTAGAAACATTGAAATGGAGCAGTCAGTAGTTGGACGGCTATTGGAATAGACAAGCACAGCGAGATAACACTAGTGAACTACAGTACAGATAAAAGGTAGTACTGTACTTAGCCAATAAAGGTATCACTTTGACTCTACCTGCTCCTACTAGTGGGCTAGTAATACTGTCTGTGCAGTAAGCTGAATGTAAGGTAGCCAAGAGCTCTATAGGGAATTTTAATGTGACATTCAGTCCCATTCACCAGCCATCCATCAAGCTACAACACTGCCCATTGCACTTGTGTTTCTCATGCTGAAGTCATTTAGCAAAAAAAAACATCTAGGACATCACTGATTTCCCAATAATGTTTGAGATCTGTACTCTAAGGGCACAATGCTCACAAAGTCATCTTAATGAAACAAATGTCAGATTGTGGGTTGGCAGTAAAAGACAGATGGCATTTGCAGAAGCATATCTGTCAATTCTGAAAATGTGTCATAGAGAATTAAAAAGGTAGACAGATGAAAAGTGATTTTCTTTTTTGCAGTTAAACTGTCTTCTCCAACTTGGAACCATTTTTATTATGTCAGAACAAAAAACGATGGAAGACAAAAAAACGATGCTAGAACAAATTAAAAACAAACAAAAACAATGTAGTTCAATGTAGATTAAACCACGTCCACTTTTAAGGGATAGTAATGTTGCAAAATAAAAGCAGATCCAATTAATCTTCATAGTATTTGGGCCATGGAGAGTGTTATTTCAATACTGTCAGATATGAAGTTTAAGAGTAATTGAATGATAAATGATCTCCCTTCTGCCCCTTTTACTGATGTAACACTGCTCACCTCAGAGCAGCAAGCCTATCCGGATGGATCTCAGAGAGGGACAATCTTCAGTGATCATAAGAAAAAACCTGAAAAACCTGTTAGACTATAGAAATGAAAGGAAAAAATGACAAATAGATCTGAACATTGCCCAAGGCATAAATACTTTTACAGAAGACTTACTGACAGTTTCTTTTACCGTAATGTATTGGACATCATGCACTAAATGTTCTATAATATTACTAGTGTTCATGGGCCAAGGTCCGGGTAATGTTAAGAGGCCGCTACCTCACTGCTCCACCTGATGCAGTCTTGCGTCACCTCACTTGTGCAATGCAATCATGTGAAGTAGAAATTGCCCGAACATGGCA
This sequence comes from Rhinophrynus dorsalis, assembly GCA_037306005.1. Taxonomy (NCBI): domain Eukaryota; kingdom Metazoa; phylum Chordata; class Amphibia; order Anura; family Rhinophrynidae; genus Rhinophrynus; species Rhinophrynus dorsalis. Next base: position 547,264,786 of record CM074720.1, read on the forward strand.
ATCTCTACTGCTCATGACTGCATCGTGACAAACATCCTAGCGAATTATTATATAGGATAATTATTCATTTTAGGTGTAACTTAGGCAAGTAATGTTTTGTTCTTTCGAATTTGTACATAATCCCACATTTGTCTTACTGCTCTCTTTAAATCAGAAATAGTCCATCTTTGGATTTCCAGGTATTGAAGACTACAACTCCCATCATCCCTAACTAGACGTTGACTGAGGAGATAAACTCTCCAGTTCCTATGTTATTCTATGGGAGAGATTTAGTTATACACTACAGGGGAGATGTACTAAGGTGTGATAAAGAGGAGATAGCGTTTCCAGTGAGATAAACTCTGCAGTTCCTATGTTATTCTATGGGAGAGATTTAGTTATACACTACAGGGGAGATGTACTAAGGTGTGATAAAGAGGAGATAACTTCTCCAGTGAGATAAACTCTCCAGTTCCTATGTTATTCTATGGGAGAGATTTAGTTATACACTACAGGGGAGATGTACTAAGGTGTGATAAAGAGGAGATAACTTCTCCAGTGAGATAAACTCTCCAGTTCCTATGTTATTATATGGGAGAGATTTAGTTATACACTACAGGGGAGATGTACTAAGGTGTGATAAAGAGGAGATGACTTCTCCAGTGATATAAACTCTCCAGTTCCTATGTTATTCTATGGGAGATCTTTAGTTATAGACTACAGGGGAGATGTACTAAGGTGTGATAAAGAGGAGATCACTTCTCCAGTGAGATAAACTCTCCAGATCCTATGTTATTCTATGGGAGATCTTTAGTTATACACTACAGGGGAGATGTACTAAGGTGTGATAAAGAGGAGATCACTTCTCCAGTGAGATAAACTCTCCAGATCCTATGTTATTATATGGGAGATCTTTAGTTATAGACTACAGGGGGAGATGTACTAAGGTGTGATAAAGAGGAGATAACTTCTCCAGTGAGATAAACTCTCCAGTTCCTATGTTATTCTATGGGAGAGATTTAGTTATAGACTACAGGGAGAGATGTACTAAGGAGTGATAAAGAGGAGATAACTTCTCCAGTGAGATAAACTCTCCAGTTCCTATGTTATTCTATGGGAGATCTTTAGTTATAGACTACAGGGGAGATGTACTAAGGTGTGATAAAGAGGACATAATTTCTCCAGTGAGATAAACTCTCCAGTTCCTATGTTATTCTGTGGGAGATCTTCAGTTATAGACTACAGGGGAGATGTACTAAGGTGTGATAAAGAGGAGATAACCTCTCCAGTGAGATAAACTCTCCAGTTCCTATGTTATTCTATGGGAGATCTTTAGTTATAGACTACAGGGGAGATGTACTAAGGTGTGATAAAGAGGAGATAACTTATCCAGTGAGATAAACTCTCCAGTTCCTATGTTATTCTATGGGAGAGCTTTAGTTATAGACTACAGGGGGAGATATACTAAGGTGTGATAAAGAGGAGATAACTTCTCCAGTGAGATAAACTCTCCAGTCCCTGTGTTATTCTATGGGAGAGCTTTAGTTATAGACTACAGGGGAGAGATGTACTAAGGACTGATAAAGAGGAGATACTTCTCCAGTGAGATAAACTCTCCAGTTCCTATGTTATTCTATGGGAGAGCTTTAGTTATAGACTACAGGGGAGATATACTAAGGTGTGATAAAGAAGAGATAACTTCTCCTATGAGATAAACTCTCCAGTTCCTATGTTATTCTATGGGAGAGATTTAGTTATAGACTACAGGGGAGATGTACTAAGGTGTGATAAAGAGGAGATCACTTCTCCAGTGAGATAAACTCTCCAGTTCCTATGTTATTCTATGGGAGATCTTTAGTTATAGACTACAGGGGAGATGTTCTAAGGTGTGATAAAGAGGAGATAACTTCTCCAGTGAGATAAACTCTCCAGTTCCTATGTTATTCTATGGGAGAGATTTAGTTATAGACTACAGGGGAGATGTACTAAGGTGTGATAAAGAGGAGATAACTTCTCCAGTGAGATAAACTCTCCAGTTCCTATGTTATTCTATGGGAGATATTTAGTTATAGACTACAGGGGAGATGTACTGAGGTGTGATAAAGAGGAGATAACTTCTCCAGTGAGATAAACTCTCCAGTCCCTATGTTATTATATGGGAGAGATTTAGTTATAGACTACAGGGGAGATGTACTAAGGTGTGATAAAGAGGAGATAACTTCTCCAGTGAGATAAACTCTCCAGTTCCTATGTGTCATGTTCTGTCCCTTTTTTCTGCTTCTTCTTGTGATTCCTTGTCTGGTTTTTCATTTGATCCATATTGTTTGCCAGATGCTGGTTCACCAACTTGTTTTGTGTTTTCTCTGAGCCTTTATCAGGCATCAGTGTGCTTCAGGGTTAAAGGGATAGTAATACTTCATTTTCACTTTATTTTATTTTGTAGGCATTAAAAAAACATGAAGAATGATACAAGTCTTATCTCTGAAACCTTTATGGTTTAAGAGATATTCACAAGCAAAGTATCCCCCCCCGTTCAGCCAGATCAGAAGGGAGGTGCCCAGGTAGACTGCAGAGAGGGACAATCTTCAATTAAGATAAGGGAAAAACCTGAAAAACTTGTCAAGGGGGCAGGGCTTTCATTGTTCTCATAGGAAGAAGACTGTCCCCTTCTGTTATCTGTCTGGTCTATGGACTGGATTCCACATCTGAGAAGAGATGGACTTACACTAGGTAAAAGGGGCGGGAGGGGGAAACTTTGCTTGTGAATATCTCTCAAACCATAAAGGTCTGAGAGATAAGACTTATATCATTCTTCATGTTTTTTTAATGCCTACAAAATAAAATGAAGATAAAACGAAGTATTACTATCCCTTTAATGCATGATCAAAGTTCTAATGTTCAAGACCCGTATGTCCTGTATAGTTACATAGGGCCGTATGTTCAAAGGGATAACGACAAAAAATTGTCGGATGAAAGACAAAAATAAGTCATTGAATGCATGAATGACATATTTTCTATAGAGTATACAACAAAAAACTAGTAATGTCCGTTGTGTACGACACAACTCCAGAATTGATGGGCAAAGGGGCGGGGCAAAGGCGTGGCTAAACTATTCTCCAGTGTCGTATAGAGGAAAAGAAAATTGTCGTATTAACGACAAAAAAATGTCTTTCAAAAGACAAAATTTGTACGTTAAGAAAAAAGAGGAGGGAATGTGTCCTGAATGTAAGAATTTTTGTCTTTAGTTAAGACATTTTTAAAGACATTTTTGTTGTTAAGACATTTTTCAAGACATTTTTTGTCGTTACGTAAGACATTTTTGTCATTACATACGACAATTTCAGTCAGGACAAACAACATATTTCCAATCACAGCCGACACGCTCTGAAAATATTAATGATCCCAACGACACTGTACTGAAAAGTCGTTACAAACGACAAAAGCTATTTCACTACATCTTTGAACATATGGGCCTTTGTGTTTGATTCATCCTTCTCTTTGACTTCTCCCCTGCTCTTTGATTTGGTACCGTGCTTTCTGATATCCTTGGCTTCGTTGTTCGACTGTTCTTCTGTCTACTACCTTCTACTGCTTTGCCTGTTTGTTCCTGACCTTGGCGCTATTATTTGACCATTCTTCCACCTGCTGCCTTCTACTGCCTTGCTCGTCTGATACTGACCTGGCTTGCCTGACTACTCGTCGCCTTCAACCTTTGTGGTTCCCGATTCCCTGCACCCTCAGTTATGCTTCAACCACCAGCTGGACCTCGATCACCAGTCATATCTTGAGTAGTGGGTTGAGTATTCTGTTTTGCTTTGACTATCTTGTCTGCCGTTCCAGTCTCTTTGATCCATCATAGATTTATCCTGCCTTCCTGTTCCTGTTCAGTCATTTTAGTCAATCTCCAAGTCTCCGCATTCCTGTTCAGCAACTGTCAACTGCTACTGCAAGTAGACGGTGCATTCTGTTATCTCCTTTGATCTCAGTGGGTTGTAGCTGTTCTCTAGGTTGCCATTTTGGGTGTAGGCCAGTTCCTCCGGTCGTCACTAATCTGGCCTTCTGGCTAGCATCATTATTCTGGCTTAAGGGATAGTAATACTTCGTTTTAACTTTATTTTATTTTGTAGGCATTAAAAAAACATGAACAATGATATAAGTCTTATCTCTCAAACCTTTATGGTTTGAGAGATATTCACAAGCAAAGTTTCCCCTCCCTTCCCTTTTACCTAGTGTAAGCCATCTCTTCTCAGATGTGGAATCCAGTCCATAGACCAGACAGATAACAGCAGGGGACAATCTTCTTCCTATGAGAACAATGAAAGCCCTGCCCCCTTGACAAGTTTTTCAGGTTTTTCCCTTATCTTAATTGAAGATTGTCCCTCACTGCAGTCTACCTGGGCACCTCCCTTCTGATCTGGCTGAACAGGGGGGGGTACTTTGCATGTGAATATCTCTTAAACCATAAAGGTTTGAGAGATAAGACTTATATCGTTCTTCATGTTTTTTTAATGCCTACAAAATAAAATAAAGATAAATGAGGTGTTACTATCCCTTTACGGTGTGATAAAGACGAGATAACTTCACCAGTGGGATAAACTCTCCCTGGTATTCATTGTCTGATCTCTTCCTGTGAATGTGCATTGGATATAAAAGAATGCCACAAGTTGAAGGACTTGCACAGTGTCAGCTGACAGTTGCTGTATGCACAGGGTGGGAGATCGGAACCTTATTTCTATTTGTATATACCTTGCAGTGGGTGGACAGCCTCTTTGTTTGTGAGTGTATTTCTAATAGTTTCTATTGCAGTGATATAATAAATTAATATATTTTATTGCACTTAGAGGTACACTCTTTCTTTCGTTTTATGCACAGTATCTATTCAACATAAGTGAATTGAACGTATGGATTGTAGCAGTCAGATCTAAGTGCTTTCTCACAATGGACTTTTTTTTCACCTGTTGGAAGCTGTTGTGGGTAGTTATTTCATAGAGAGAGAGCGCCAGTATATATTATATATTATTATATATTATAATATTATATATTTTTGAGGATACCAGATTCAGTTTTTTCAACACCAAACACAGTGGACTAAGGATTCATATCACATCACCAAAATTTTATAAAACATTTCCTCCGATATATTTTCTTTTAGTTCATGTTTGTCCATCTCCCTCATATGATTTTTTTTCTTAAGTATTTCTATGTGCTATGGATCTGTCTCTCTCTTCTTTTCTGCCCCCCCCCCCCCCCGCATTCCTCATGCTATAAAACTAATGTGATTTGTAGTTATCAGCTTGTGTTTTCTTTAGTTAGGCATTTAACATGCATGTTTTTTTTTAACGTTTAGATTTGATAAATGGGTCTCGTTGCTCTCAGCAGCTTGTCCTAAAAACTGTTAATCCAATACAAAAGCATACCTCCCAACATTTCAAATTGCCAAAGAGGGACCTATTGACAATTCCTTGTATAACCTAATAAATTATGTACAACAAGACCAAAGTATTTTACTTACGCAGACTGATTTATAAACCCATATACTGACATTTATACAGACATTAAAGTGAGTTTTTTGTTGTAGAGCAATATGATACACTTATATACACACCGTACAGTCTGATCTCCTAAACAGAGGGACACCAGAGTGATACACTTATATACACACCGTACAGTCTGATCTCCTAAACAGAGGGACACCGGGGTGATACACTTATATACACACCACACAGTCTGATCTCCTAAACACAGGGACACCAGGGTGATACACTTATATACACACCGTACAGTCTGATCTCCTAAACAGAGGGACACCGGGGTGATACACTTATATACACACCACACAGTCTGATCTCCTAAACACAGGGACACCAGGGTGATACACTTATATACACACCACACAGTCTGATCTCCTAAATACAGGGACACCAGGGTGATACACTTATATACACACCACACAGTCTGATCTCCTAAACACAGGGACATCAGGGTGATACACTTCTATACACACCACACAGTCTGATCTCCTAAACACAGGGACACCAGGGTGATACACTTATATACACACCACACAGTCTGATCTCCTAAACACAGGGACACCAGGGTGATACACTTCTATACACACCCCACAGTCTGATCTCCTAAACACAGGGACACCAGGGTGATACACTTATATACACACCACACAGTCTGATCTCCTAAACACAGGGACACCGGGGTGATACACTTCTATACACACCACACAGTCTGATCTCCTAAACACAGGGACACCAGGGTGATACACTTATATACACACCACACAGTCTGATCTCCTAAACACAGGGACACCAGGGTGATACACTTATATACACACTACACAGTCTGATCTCCTAAATACAGGGACACCAGGGTGATACACTTATATACACACCACACAGTCTGATCTCCTAAACACAGGGACATCAGGGTGATACACTTCTATACACACCACACAGTCTGATCTCCTAAATACAGGGACACCAGGGTGATACACTTATATACACACCACACAGTCTGATCTCCTAAACAGAGGGACACCGGGGTGATACACTTATATACACACCACACAGTCTGATCTCCTAAACAGAGGGACACCGGGGTGATACACTTATATACACACCACACAGTCTGATCTCCTAAACACAGGGACACCAGGGTGATACACTTATATACACACCACACAGTCTGATCTCCTAAATACAGGGACACCAGGGTGATACACTTATATACACACCACACAGTCTGATCTCCTAAACACAGGGACATCAGGGTGATACACTTCTATACACACCACACAGTCTGATCTCCTAAACACAGGGACACCAGGGTGATACACTTATATACACACCACACAGTCTGATCTCCTAAACACAGGGACACCAGGGTGATACACTTCTATACACACCCCACAGTCTGATCTCCTAAACACAGGGACACCAGGGTGATACACTTATATACACACCACACAGTCTGATCTCCTAAACACAGGGACACCGGGGTGATACACTTCTATACACACCACACAGTCTGATCTCCTAAACACAGGGACACCAGGGTGATACACTTATATACACACCACACAGTCTGATCTCCTAAATACAGGGACACCAGGGTGATACACTTATATACACACCACACAGTCTGATCTCCTAAACACAGGGACATCAGGGTGATACACTTATATACACACCACACAGTCTGATCTCCTAAATACAGGGAAACCAGGGTGATACACTTATATACACACCACACAGTCTGATCTCCTAAATACAGGGACACCAGAGTGATACACTTATATACACACCACACAGTCTGATCTCCTAAACACAGGGACACCAGAGTGATGCACTTATATACACACCACAGTCTGATCTCCTAAACACAGGGACACCAGTGTGATACACTTATATACACACCACACAGTCTGATCTCCTAAATACAGGGACATCAGGGTGATACACTTATATACACACCACACAGTCTGATCTCCTAAACACAGGGACACCAGGGTGATACACTTATATACACCACCACACAGTCTGATCTCCTAAACACAGGGACACCAGGGTGATACACTTATATACACACCACACAGTCTGATCTCCTAAACACAGGGACACCGGAGCGACACTTATATACACACCACACAGTCTGATCTCCTAAACACAGGGACACCAGAGTGATACACTTATATACACACCACACAGTCTGATCTCCTAAACACAGGGGACACCAGGGTGATACACTTATATACACACACCGCACAGTCTGATCTCCTAAACACAGGGACACCAGGGTGATACACTTATATACACACCACACAGTTTGATCTCCTAAACACAGGGACACCAGGGTGATACACCTATATACACACCACACAGTCTGATCTCCTAAACACAGGGACACCAGGGTGATACACCTATATACACACCACACAGTCTGATCTCCTAAACACAGGGACACCAGGGTGATATACTTATATACACACCACACAGTCTGATCTCCTAAACACAGAGACACCAGGGTGATACATTTATATACACACCACATAGTCTGATCTCCTAAACACAGGGACACCAGGGTGATACACTTCTCTTACAACACCACATAGTCTGATCTCCTAACACAGGGACACCAGGGTGATACACTTCTATACACATCACACAGTCTGATCTCCTAAACACAGAAACACCAGGGTGATACACTTATATACACACCACACAGTCTGATCTCCTAAAAAGAGGGACACTAGGGTGGGAAAGAGGGACAGAGAGATTTGGGTCTAAAAGAGGGACTGTTCCTCCTAAAGAGGGACACTTGGGAGGTATGCAAAAGGAATTATTACACACTTATTCAATTGACATCTACACATTAAGTCCAATAGACAATGGCATTGGAGGGGTAATGGCAGATTTCTCTCCAGTGTTATAAAACTTCTCTCACCTCCCCCCAAAAAAATCAGATTAGCAGTGTCCTATAGTGTAAATTGGGAATAATAAGGTAAATGGGGGAACAGTTTTGGAAGGTATCAGATTCCTGTTAATAAGCAATCCTTCACTCTTTTACAGGTTCTTGACAATCTGGATTCCCATTTAAACAGCTCTGAATATTTTCGCTTTTTCTGGTTCCCCCACACGGAAAACGTCAGCGTCTTTTATCAGGATCCTACGGATAAGGTATCCGCTTATTCACGGCATGTTTGTAAAATAAATAAAATGATTTGTTTCGTTATATAAATATTGAAGGTGTTGGCGATTAACCCTTCGAATTCCAGAATGGTGTGCAACACATTGCTGCACAATGGCACTTAAAGGGTTAATTCTTCTTCAGCACCAAAGCTTCCAAGGGATTAGTCTGGGAGCCCAGTAAATGTATTGTAATATTTTATTTTGAATATACAATGTATTCTCACTGCCTGGAGAGAATTCATTAACCCTTTGAGTGCCAGAGAGGTGTCCAACGCATTGCAACGCAATGCATTGGATACTTCTCTGGCACTCAAAGGGTTACAAGCAGCGCAAACATTTTTTATTTCAAGTCTTTTTTTTTTTCCCTATGGTAATCTTTTTTTATGAAAGTGACCACTAGGTTGGGCTGTTTCATTAGTTCCTATGGAGCATTTCAAACATTGTACAGCTCTCTAAAACACTGAAATAGGGAACTGTTTTAGTAAGGTGGTTACTCAAAGGCCTCATAAGCTGTCACTCATTTTTATATTATCCCATCATACTATAAAATCATACTTGTTTTAAATGGAGCATTTAACCCCATAAAGTTTTGTGAACCGTCATACCGGTCCGGAAGTTGAGGACTGGTGATGGTCCGGTCATGTCGTGGAATTCTTAGTTGGCGGTGCGGCTGCACTCTGCTCTGCCATCCCAGAATTCATTGCTGCAAAAAAACAGAAAAAATGCCCTGTGGACATCCGGCGTGCCGACACATGTAACTGATCATGTGTACCAGCGTGCTGACCGGGGGTCTGATAGTGACTGCTCCGGTCTTGGAGTGGTCAATTTCAGACCTTGCTGTCACCGGTCCTTTAGGCAAGGACAACTTGATGGTCCTGATACACCGCTGGTCCTTAAGGGGTTAACGGCAGGAGGGAAGTACATTTTAAAGGAGTATAAATGTTAGGACAAGAGGCCATAATCCCAAGAGGCCATAGAGAACACAGGTTTAGACTTAATGTAAGAAAGTTTTACTTCACTGAGAGGGTAGTAGATAAGTGGAATAATCTACCAGCAGAAGTGGTAGAAGTTAACCCAGTGACAGAATGTAAGCATGTATGGGATAGGCATAAGGTTGTCCTTAATGTAAGAGCAAGGACCAAATAACATTTGAGATTTTTACAGTAGGAAAACAGGCAGACTAGATGGGCCGAATGGTTCTTATCTGTCGTCAAATTCTGTTTCTATCCAGCAGTTGTTAAGGGAGTAAGCCTGTAAATGCAAAAAAGGTCCCCAACTCCTTTATATCAATAAAGAGTGTTAAAAGTATTTGGGCCTTGGAGTGTGATATTTCATTACTGTCAGAGTTGTAGTTCAAGAGTAATTGAATGATAAAGTATCCCCCTCCTGCCCCTTTTACCTAGTGTAAGTCACCTCCCCTCAGATGTGGAATCTGGTCTCTTGACTGGACAGATAACAGTAAGGGACTATCTTCTTACTGTGATCATAAGGAAACCCTGCCCCCTTGACAGGTTTTTCAGGTTTTTCCTTATGATCACTGAAGATTGTCCCTCTCTGTGATCCATCCGGACAGTCTTGCTGCTCTGAGGTGAGCAGTGTTACATCAGTAAAAGTGGTGGGTGGGGGATAATTTATAATTCAATTTCTCTTGAACTCTGAACTGAACTACTGAAATAACACTCTCCATGGTCCAAATACTATGAAGATTAATCGGAGCTGCTTTTATTGTGAAACATTACTATCCCTTTAAGTTCAAGTCTGCACATTTGAAAATCTCATTAACCTTTTGAGTGCTTGGCAATGCCGTGGGAACCTTTCTGCTACTCAAAGGGTTAAAATTACCTATGTATAATCTTAGCCAAAAGACCAGCAGATGCATAGTTTAACTCTTTGAGTGCCAGAGGGGCACGCAATGCATTGTAAAGCAATGTGCTGCGTACCCCTCTGGCACTCAAAGGGTTAAGCTGTGTGTGTGTGTGCGTGTGTGTGTGTGTGTGTAGCAGCATATGCTAATTTATGCTAATGATTCAGCACATACCTTTTATTTGCATATGAAACTGCACTGAGACTTTCACTTGTTCAGCAATAAAAATATCTCCCTCTTAAACTATGAATCTGCTGCTCTTTTGGATCACATAACATACTAGTTGAACAGCCTGTGTACACGGGCCACAGCGCCAGGCAGCAACAGCCGCGGTGCAGTTATGCACAACAGAGACTGCCTGCGCCGCCGCTGATAATGGAGTGGATCGTTCCGAATTCAGACCTTAGTCTTCTCTGTGCACCTTTGGTATGACTGCGGTCTTCATTTGGAGCGCTCCTCTCCGCTATCAGCCGTGGCGTGGGCAGTCTGTACCAGGGACGTGCCAGACATTTTGGGGGGCAGGGGCTCAAATGAAAAAAAGGCACTTCTCATAATTATTTTATTTTGTTTTTGTTAAAAGGGCACGAGGGCACTTTGGACAAAAAGGGCAGGTGCTCAAGCTCCCCTTGGTGTCTATGTGTGCATGTTCCTGGTCTGTACTGTGCATGACAGCTTCTGACAAACATACATTAGCAAATTATTATATAGGATAGGAAGTATATGTAAGTCTGAATTCACATTGACAGGTCCACTTAACAAGCAATAGGAGTTTTTATTTGCCTCCTATGGTACAGTTTGCTTACTGCAGAATTGATCCAGTTCATTTTAGTACGAGGGTCCTTATGTCCTACTATTGATTCTAGAATGACTCAAACATTGCAATTTAGTGTTCTTTATAATCAAGTTTATATGGTAAATTCCTCAGAATGAAGGGGTCTGGACTGAATCCCAGAGTGAAGAGTTCTTTTGAGAAACAACATGCTAAAATGACACTGGTTTAGGAACATGTTAAGAGGAGTAATTCTTTTAAATCATGGATAAAAACAGAGACAGAATGATGTAAAGACAAGGGGCAAAATCAGACAGTTCCTGGAAAATATGGCATTGATTCAGACTCTAAAAAAACATACAAAAGCTGCCAATCAGAAGCAAATGTATAGTAACCACATTCCAGGCTCCCCTAGGCAAGGCACTCTAGGAACCATCAGCTCCACCCATGTCCACGCCTCCATTCTTCACAGGATGCTGCCCACAGACCCATCCACTGATTCCTGGCTCAGAAAATACCCTTGGCTTGTAACAAGAATGGGGAAAAAAAAAGCTTTATCCTTTTGGTTACTCGAAAGATTTCCATCACAAGGGGTTAAATAAAATCCTGTAAAGTGGTATTCATTCAGTGCAAGGGCATCCAGGTTGCTCTGGCCACACCCACAATTTGGAATGTGGGTGTGGCCAGCACAGATGAAGCACCACCCCTCAAAAATTTGGAGCTCCATGCAGTTCCCTACTCTACCTATTGGGAAATCCAGCCCTGAGTAACTTGAATGTTCTATAGAGCACATAAGCATGCAAAATGTCAGAGGCTTCTGAGGACCAACAGCACAATGGCCTGTCCTACGGCTAGCCACCGCTCAGAATAGTCATGTTTTAGCTCTCTAGGGCTTTACAGAGGTGAAATTTCCACATACATATTAGACTAATCCCACTCAAAATGGCGGCCTAGTTCCAAAATGATGGGCAAGTCCCCTCAGGAACCACCAGCTAACCCCCGACTTACGTTTCAGCCTTGTTGGGCCTCATCAGGATGGTGCAGCTGGATTCCCTAGGCACTGAGATCAAGGGGTCCACGTCTGGATTACCACTCACTCTTAGGGAGACAGAGGACAGAGTTTTAAATGAGGCTTTTAACTCCTTGAATGTGAGTGAGGTCTCCAACGCGTCTCTCTAACATTCAAGGGGTTAAAATCCCTATTTAAATCAATTGGGGATTATTATTTTGTCCCTCCCTGCAATCAGTTTGCTTCAGATTTGCAGTTGTTGTTCTCAGTACTGGTGGAGTATCATGGAATTCTAGCAGATTAATGATCTTTAAAAATCATCCAAACAAGGCAGACACATTGTCATTACAGTGCAGAATTAAATGCTTATTTCTGTAGCAAGAAAAATCCCCCCCTGCTGTAATTTGTGTAGATATTTAATTGCTCATCACTGTCGGATTTAACTTGCTGCAGACTTTGCTTTCGAGGACAAGTAGAGAATTGGTGGTGTGTGTAAAACTGCCATAACAAGGTGTCTGTAAAGTTGTCACAGAGCGAAGTACAGATATATATGTATACATATATTTATGTTTAGTGATTTTGGGGGAGATTTATAAATGTGGAGTTAAAGAGATAGTAATACTTGAAAATAATTTTATTTTAGATTGTAGCCCTTAAAAAAAATTAAGTGATATGAGTCTCATCTCCCAAACCTTTATGGTTTGGGAGATATTAGCAAGTAAAATAAAGTAAAGTTCCCTTTCCCTGGCTGTTTTATCCAAGTCTGCCATCTAGTGGACAGATTTGGAATCCGGTCCACAGATCAGCCGGCAGCTCTTTAGCAGTTCCGAGATCACTATCTTTAAAAAGAACTGTTTCATTAGAACTGTCTACAAAGTGTGCCTGGCTTGCAAGCACATTATGTAGATCATCACAATGAAGAAATTCTTTTTAAAGATCGTGATCTCGGCACTGCTGAAGAGCCGCGGCCGGTGAAGGGGCTGGATTCCAAATCTAACAGCTAGACCAGTGAAGTCACTCCAGGGGAAACTTTACTTGCTAATATCTCCCAAACCATAAAGGTTTGGGAGATAAGACTTATATCATTTTTAATGTTTTTTAAGGGCTACAATATAAAATAAAATTATTTTCAAGTATTACTATCCCTTTAAGCAAAAAGAAGCATCAAAATGTCTGTAACAGTGTCTTCGATAGTTATAAAATTTAGAACGGCAGTTTAGGAGGGCTGTACGCCACGTATTACTTTTTTTTTTTTTTTTTTTTTTTAATGCAATAACACTACTTGTGATAATTTTGTTTAAGTTTTTACCAGAATCTTAATGCCAGCTATATGATGTCCTTAAAGGGATAGTAATACATCTATTAAACTTTAGCTTTGAGTATTATTTAATTTTTTTTTTACATGTTGAGCTATATATATAGGTACTTAAAGATTTGTAGTTCAAACGCTTTTCAAGAGGAAAAGATCCCCCTCCCGCCCCTTCTGGCCCCCTCCCATTAGATCTTGAATCTGGTTGTGGGACCCACAGATGCAGCGAGGAACAATCTTCACTCAGTAAGTATAAGAAAAACACTGCCCCTCATTGAGGACGGAAGGCAGGATTTTCCTTTTGCTTACTGAAGTTTGTCCCTTGCCTCTCTCCATCTGGACCAGACTGAGAGGCAGAGTGACACAGGGGAAAGGGGCGGGAGGGGGATCCTTTAATATTGAATAGTGTTTGACCTACAAATTTGTAAGTAAATATATATAGCGCACATTTAAAAAAAAAATAAATAAATAATACTCAGAGCTCAAGTTTAATTGAGGTATTACTATTACTTTAGGCATTCCAGACGTTAATATCAGAGTAATAATGCCATTTTTATAAAAACAACTTAATTTATAAATCAGCCCTGACGTTCTTTCCAGTTGCCACGTCTTAAAGGGATAGTAATACTTCATTTTATCTTTATTTTATGTTGTAGGCAATAAAAAAAACATGAAGAACGATATAAGTCTTATCTCTCAAACCTTTATGGTTTGAGAGATATTCACAAGCAAAGTTTCCCCTCCCGTCCCCTTTTACCTAGTGTAAGCCATCTCTTCTCAGATGTGGAATCTGGTTGTAAAACCAGACAGATAACAGAAGGGGACAATCTTCTTCCTATGAGAACAATGAAAGCCCTGCCCCCCTTGACAAGTTGTTCAGGTTTTTCCCTTATCTTAATTGAAGATTGTCCCTCTCTGCAGTCTACCTGGGCACCTCCCTTCTGACCTGGCTGAACAGTGTTACATCAGTAAAAGGGGCGGGAGGTGGATACTTTGTCATCGAATTGCTCTTGAACTACAACTCTGACAGAATTGAAATAACACTCTCCAAAGTCCAAATACTATGATTATTAATTAGAGCTGTTTTTATTATGAAACATTACTATCCCTTTAAGGACTGTTCCTTAAAAAGTTCCATTAACTTTTTTTATAGATCTACCGCAATATCACGAAGTACAAATTACCAGTCAGTTGACTTTTTTGAAAAGAGGACTTGAGGTGCTCTTGTTCAAATAACAATTGTATCTCAATTTATGTATAGTGAAATTTGCCAATTGTTGCAAAAACAAAGGAATTTTAATGGCTAAACCTTACTCCATGTATAACTTGTTTGTTAAAAAGAAGCAGTAAATGTTTATTATGAAAAAAATGTGTTCCTGCTTATTAAAAAAAGTGTTAATCCTATTGCTGAGACATGCACATTTCCAGAGTTATGAGATATTAAACTCTTCTTTTTTATTACATTAACAGTGCCCTGTAGTGGTCAGATTCCAATTAGTTATTCTGTTACATTCTCTTTGAGAGGAAAACCACTGACAAACAGTTCTCCATAGAAAGTGACAGAAACTGCTGAGTCACTTCCTGTCACAACATTCAGGAAGTAATCACACTGTAATTCACTTGCTGACCATTTGAACTGTTATAATATTTGAATAAAACAACCGACAGCGGTGGGAGCAACCTTGTTTTACTGTGCAGGAAAAGCACATAAAAAAAGTTTACTGCTCCTTTAATGAAATTATAAGGTGATGGAATGTAAAAGTGATGTATGCAATTTTTTTTTATAAAGTTGACTTTACTTTTTTATAAATATGACTTGTTGTGAATTTTAGCAACAACTTTTAACCATTTGAGTGCCAGAGAGGTATCCAGTGCATTGCTTTGCAATGCATTGGATACCTCCTTGGCACTCAAAGGATTAAATATGCATTGAGTGGTTTTCATGCATCCCTCCCCCAAAGGGAAGTAAAGAAATACAGTTCTGTAGCAATCAATTGCACCATAGGGGGAAATAAAAACCATAATGATTTAATTGGGTCATTTAACCCCTTGAATGATAGGTCTCCATTGGAGACCTTAACATGTAAGGGGTTAAAAAGTTCCATTGAAATCAATGTGTATTTGGGGAGATTTGTCATCCCCTATGGCACAACTGGTTTGCCCCACAATTAAGCACATCTTTAGTTAATGCGACCCAAACAGTGGCGTAACAATAGGGGTTGCAGAGGACGCACCTGCCTGGTGCCATGGACCTCTAACGGCTCAGCTTTCCCTCATTGGCACGCTAATAATGCAGAACGCTGGGAGATGACATCATCTCCCGGTGTTCTGCATTACTTTAGAGAGGTCACCGCTGGAGCGCCAGGTCTTAGTAGAGGTCTGTGCTGAGGGAGGCAGAGAACTCTCCTGATCGCCGCAGGACCACCAGGGAGGTAGGAGATGGACACTGGGGGCAATGTGAAGTGTTGGGGGCAATCTGAGGAGGAGTATATTGGGGGCAATGTGGAGAGATGGATATTGGGGGCAATGCGAAGTGTTGGGGGAAATGTGGAGAGGAGGACATTGGGGCAATGTGGAGAGTTGGGGGCAATGTGGACATTTGGGGGCAATGTGGAGAGGTGGATATTGGGGGCAATGTGGAGAGGTGGATATTGGGAACAATGTGGAGAGTTGGGAGCAATGTGAAGAGGAGGGCATTGGGGCAATGTGGAGAGGAGGACACTGGGGGCAATGTGGAGAGATGGGGCAATGTGGAGAGTTGGGGGCAATGTGAAGAGGAGGACATTGGGGGCAATGTGGAGAGTTGGGCAAAATGTGGAGAGTTGGATATTGGGGGCATGTGGAGAGTTGGGGGCAATGTGGAGAGGAGGACACTGGTGGCAATGTGGAGAGTTGGATATTGGGGGCAATGTGGAGAGTTGGGGACAATGTGGAGAGGAGGACACTGGTGGCAATGTGGAGAGCTGGATATTGGGGGCATGTGGAGTGCTGGATATTGGGGGCATGTGGAGAGTTGGGGACAATGTGGAGAGGAGGACACTGGTGGCAATGTGGAGAGCTGGATATTGGGGGCAATGTGGAGTGTTGGGGGAAATGTGGAGAGGTGGATATTGGGGGCAATGTGGAGTGTTGGGGGCAATGTGGAGATACCCAAGGGGGGCAATGTGATCAGGGGGCCCATGGCAATTTTTGCACCAGGGCCTGGTGACTTTTAGTTACACCTCTGGACCCAAACTATTTCTTATAGGAGAAAATTAACCCACTACTAACAATTTTGTGTCTTGTAGCCTCCGTCTACTAAAGCCAACTGGTTTCGGGATTCTTTCTTGGGGTACTACCTGCTGGAGTTTCTTCTCTGGATAAGGTAAGATGCCTATGTAGAGATTTCGGAAGTAACTTTGGGGACTGTAAATTGCTTTAAAGGAGAATTAACACCTCCTAATAATATCCATCAAATTAGCCTAAGGGCAGAAAAATTATTAAAAAGTGTTACTTCTCCTTTAAGTAAGAAACCTCACCTTAAATTGGATCTGACATTGTATATTGACTTGAGTGATTTTGAAAGGGCTTTCAAAAAACACCTGTAAGCACATTAGCCACTCTTTATTTAAAACTACAGGTTAATGATATACTTAGGGTTATTTATTTGACTGTTTAAACAAATTAGGCAGTAATGGCTGTCACAGCCTGGTGTGATAGATACTAACGTTCCACCCTCACTCCCAACTGCCACTTCCTAGTCTGAAGTACTGACTAATGTTCATAAACCGATAAATAAAACTGCATATGTCTTCATGTGTAGTTTTACATTAGAAAAAGGCTAACATTAAAGGAACAGTAAACTTTTTTATGAAAACACATATTTTATAGAGACTTTCGCGCTGAATAAAACAAAGTCACTCCCATCGCTGTCAGATGTTTTATTCAAAATTTATAGCAGTTTAAATAACCAGGAAGTGAATTTACTGTGTTTACTTCCTGATCGTTCTAACTGACAGGAAGTGAATTTACTGTGTTTACTTCCTGATAGTTCTGACAGGAAGTGACTCAGCAGTTTCTATCACATTCTATGGAGAACTGTATGTCTCGACTTTTCTGACTTTCCTCTCCATTAGAATCTAACAGTAAATCTAATTAGAATTTGACCACTAGATGGCACTGCTAATGTAAAAAAACATGGGTTTAAACTGTAATAACTCTGAAAATATAAATCTCTTGGCAGTGGGAGTACCCTTATTTTACTCAGTAGGAAAATCCCTATAATATATATTTTTTTATAAAAAAAAGTTTACTGCTCCTTTAATATAAGTGATTTTGAAAGCTCTTTAAAAATCACCCAAGTCATTATACAGTTTTAGTTCCACTTTAAAACCGTTCTTAAAATAAGTATCAGTTAGCACACTAATGGCCATATGCACACTGAAAAAAAGTGGAACAGTCCCATAATTTATACTTGATTTAAATGGGGCTCTTAGAAAGGTCTTCAAAATGCATTGGTGATCTTTCTAGCTTTCAATATGATAAAAGCTTTATGTAAATCAATGGTAATTTTTGTTTGTCCCTTATGGTTGCTGTGCACTTGTTCTCTGTATAAAGCCTTTATTTTCTAGAGGACTCCAATGCATCACCATTGCAATACATCATCGACCTTTTTATCATGCTAGGGCTATATTGTATCAGACAAGTCAAATCAGAACAAGGCCTTTTGGGGAGATTATTATTACCAGCAAGAGATACAAATTATGTACAGATCAGTTGAGAGGGCAGAGAAAGGCTCAGAGGGGACTTTATAATTACCAAGAAGAAATTCATATTACGTCCAGATCAGTTGAGGGAGGAAGGAAACCAACTGACTAACGCGTTTCACGCTAGATGAGATGTTTCATCAGTCAGTTGGTTTCTTTCCACCCTTAGCTGATCTGTACATAATTTCAGTGTCCTGTTGCTAACAATAAAGTCTCCTCAGGCCTATCTTTGCCCTCTCTACTGATCTGTAAATAATTTGTACGTCTCACTGGTAATAGTACATTCCCCTAAAGGAGTTATTAATCTGAGTTTGGTTCTTATCCTGGTTTGTCATGCCTTGCTATTTTAATCCGGTCATTGCTAGAGAGAACTCCAATGCATTGCAAACTTGTGCATTGGAGAGCTCTGTAGAAACCAAGTGACCTTGTTACACTGGAATTAAGTTTGTATATTTGAAAACATAATTTAAAACCGCCTCTGTGTCACGTTAGGTAAAATATAGAGAGACTGATGCTTTTATTTCTGAAAGAACCATGTGGTAAGGAAGGTCTCTGTGCACACAGACACAAAGACTGCTTAATTATTTTATTAAAGGGAAAACATTTCATAATATGGAAATATATTTGTTGTAAGACCTTTCCTGGTGATTAAAACATGTGTATTCCAACTGTTGCGAGATGCGTCATTTAATTGTCATCACAGTTCAAACTTCTCCAGTTCAAACCTGAATATTTTTTTGCATGGAGTACTTGCATGACCTGCCATTTTAGAGTTAGGATATTGCTACAGCATTCTATAGAGAGCTATTGTTAGTGCGAAGTGTTGTCCATAGATTGCTGTAGCAACAACACCTCCTTATAATTTTGCAGGCCATGGTGGTACTGCATGTAAAAAATGCTAGTCTGAGCTGCAATAACTGTTGAATGGAGCATTTCACAATGGTGGAAGTTATGTTGTTCTATTCAACAAGAAAATCCCTAACACACGCACATGCACACACACACACATACATACACACACACACTCGCTGCTGGTAAATGGCAAGCACTCCCACTAGTTGATTAGCTCAGCTGCTACCTATGCTACTCGTTACATAGGACATTCAGTACTTTATGATTGTTTTCTCTGCTAGTATAGTTGATGCTAGAATATTCTGAAAAAAACATACTGAAAAACAACGTTGAGATAAATAATAGCACTGAACCTAGGTGATAATACAAGCTGTGGAACATCTAAAAAGTATACGCTGTATAATGAAGATAAAAACCTAAAACAAAGTATCAAAGAAACAACACATAAACTACCCGTAGAAATATAGCATACTATGGATAAACAGCAAACACTTAAGGTTTAAGCCAATCATATACTACCAGAATAGATGCCTAGAAACAACAGGGTAATAAGGAAACAGAGCTGAGCATAAAACGGAAAATTAACCCTATATTGCCTGTATATTAGGTGATGCACATATATGGGCACTATACTTTTGTCCTCTATAAGCCAATGGCCAGAATACTGATGTGAACCCAAATACAGTCAAGAAAAACGATATAATGATATATATATAGACTTTAAGACAGGCCCGGACTGGCCATCGGGCATACCGGGCATTTGCCCAGTGGGCCGGTCCGGGGCCAGTCCGGGCGTTTAAAAAAAAAATAACGAACGCCCGTCGCCGCCCCCCCCCTCCTCCCCATGGGATACTCAAAAAATGAAAATGGGCGGCTCAGCCTTAAATGCCCGGGCCTATTTTTTGTCCCAGTCCGGGCCTGCTTTAAGATAACGGATTAAAGAGGGGAGAAGAATTTCTGTATATAAAGTGGTCACTGTATGATTCACTCAATAATATTAAACAGAAGCCTGAAAACTAATAAGGCGCTAAAGTGATCACTAAACAAATATATACGAAAAACACTAGAAATAACTATAAGAGAACAGTGGATGTTGCAAATCTGCATTAACCCACTTTTGCCTTTATAATGAAGTCTGGACATACAACCACCTTCACTCAATACAAATAACAATACGAGGGCAGACACTGTTTAGTTTTAAAGGGATAGTAATGTTTCATAATAACAGCAGCTCTAATTAATCATCATAGCATTTGGACTTTGGAGAGTGTTATTTCAATTCTGTCAGAGTTGTAGTACAAGAGTAATTCAATGATAAAGTATCCCCCTCCCGCCCCTTTTACTGATGTAACACTGCTCAGCCAGAGCAGAAGAGAGGTGCCCAGGTAGACTGCAGAGAGGGACAATTTTCAATTAAGATAAGGGAAAAACCTGAAAAGCTTGTCAAGGGGGGCAGGGCTTTCATTGTTCTCATACGAAGAAGATTGTCCCCTTCTGTTATCTGTCTGGTCTATGGACTGGATTCCACATCTGAGAAGAGATGGCTTACACTAGGTAAAAGGGGCGGGAGGGGAAGTTTGCTTGTGAATATCTCTCAAACCATAAAGGTTTGAGAGATAAGACTTATATCGTTCTTCATGTTTTTTTAATGCCTACAAAATAAAATAAAGAAAAAACGAATTATTACTATCCCTTTAAGTGTAGATTAAGTAAAATTTAAAATCGGGGTTACAAATAGGACCGTAAAACACAGAATTGATCTCTAAGTGTTCTTACTAGTTTAGGAATAAAATAACTTCTCATTCAAGTGAGACACAATTTTCTTGTCTCTATTTTCTCTCAAACATCCTAGCGAATTATTATATAGGATGATCAATTCTGTATTTACAGTCTGATCGACGCATGACGAGCCAACAGTTGACTATAGTATAGCCACATCCCTATTGACTAATCCTTATAACAGTGTTAGAGTTCTTATATACAACCAATGCAATCTCTGTGTTATTTCACCTGGTGGAATCATCACAGTATCTGACGTATTTAAAATTTTAGTATGTTCTTTTTGCTAAAAGTGCATATAAAACAAGGCATGGTTATACCATTTTTGAGTCTCTAGACATCAAAGAAGAAAATGTCAGAACTACTCTTTCATGTCAAGTCAGTTAGCTCTTCATACAGAGTAATGTATTATGTTTGTTCTAAGAACAGTGGGAAAAATGTAGAAAGCTGATTACACACTAAATTAGGTGCTATAATTGTGAAGTATTTCTTTCTAAATGGAGCAATTTCGGCTCTACTGAAGAACCGCAGGAAGGTCTGTGGACCAGGATCTCCTGCTGTATCCTAGACAGTGACGTCAGCGCAAGGCAAGGGAAGGGGTAACTTTGTACTCGTATCTCTAAAACCATAAAGGTTTGAGAGATCGGACTTGGCTCAATTCATTTATTATTTTTGTATCTTCAGTATTACATATAATTAAAAGTATCTATTACTATCCCTTTAAGAGGATCCCAATTTTGACACTACCATGGTGGTAGAAATGAAACCAGTTTAGAGGCTAAATACATAATCGCTTGGTGCATAAGTAGATAACATTGGATTTGCTCACCTGGAAAATCTGGCCTTTCACCCTGACACCATCAGATCTGAATCAAAACCCTGAGTCTCAGGACGAGATGTTCAGAAAGTAGTGGTAACTGAAATTGTCTGTAGGCAGAATAAAAAAGTTCTTACACCGTGATCCGTCAATTCACAGACATGTTTCCGTCATTTTTTGCTTCCAATTCCGCCATCTCCATCAAAGGGAAAAAGCCATCTTAAAAGTGGGTGTGGTTTAATCTTCCATCATAATGTAAGGTTTTTTCAGAAAAAAATATTCATTTTTTTGTCTGATTAATGTCATTTTTTCCCAACATAATAAGAGGTCTAAACTTGGAGGAGAAAAATTAAAGTACTGAGAAGCAATTTTTCGTTTCAAAGACAAAAAAAAGTCTTTGTTTCTTTGAAAAGTTTTTTTTCAAAGACAAAAAAAAAATCTTTGTTTCTTTGAAAATTTTCATTTCAAAGACAGTTTTTAAGATCAGAATTTTTAACGGCCATGTAAAATGAGATCTTCTTACCGTCATTTTTAATTCTTTCGATTAATTTTCAGACATGACGGATTTATTTCTGAAAATATGGTCCTTTTACCACCAACTCATGATCCGACAAGTTTTTCATTATGATGACTTTTTGAACATCTCACCCTCAGAGTCAAACCATGAGCATTTCCATGTATGACTATAACTAAACTAATTAGCAATTATATCTGCATATGTCATAGGGAATTTTCCTGATTATTAAAACAAGATAAATCCCAATGCTTGTAAATGTTTGTTATATCTAACTGCTGTTTTCTGTTGTGGCCACTAGCTGGCACTGTGTCTATCACTTGCTATGAAATGTTATAGTCCATGACTCAACCTCTCACACACTGCGTTATAAATCAAATTGCCGTTTGGACAATAGTTTGTACAGTTTTAATAAAAAAAAAATTGAGCTGTAATATGACTGTACATAGAACAATCTCCAAGCAGGAAAAGCCTTTTAACATATATTTTTTTCATTAAAAAATGTTCTGCGCCTTTTATAAAATACTCCCTATACAATGGAAAATGTTTGTTTTAACGTTCATCACTAAAAATCATAAAGATTACATTTATAAATGGTGAAAACAAAAATATGCACACGATAAAAAAATGCAAGATTTTTGAGACTGAAATATTAACCCTTTAACAACCAGCAGCATGCACAATGCCTTGTGGTCCATAAAGGGTTAATTAAGAATTATCCGGTATAAAATTATAATTTCTCCCTTTGATGCTTACGGAGAGGTAACATAAAAAGAAATTCACCTTTTATCTTGACTTTGGGCATACATTTTACGTGGAATCATTCCTTTCATTAAATCACAATCATACTAAAGAATAATCAGATGTGGCAGGACATCATACTGTATGGCAGGACTGAGTAGCATGAGGCCCTTCAGCTGTTGCTAGACTACAATTCCCATCATCCCCTAGCTGTTCCAAGACGCACCTAGTGAAAGTGGTGAAGGTGCTAACCACATCCCCGGTACCTTTGTTGCCTGAAGAGTACCAAGAGTTCCGAGACGTATTCATTAAGGGCCGGGCTGGTGAGCTCCCACCTCACCGCACATATGATTGTACAATTGAATTGCAACCTGGGTCCATACCCCCTTGAGGTCGAGTCTACCCTCTTTCTGTCACGGAGAATAAGGCCATGGAGGAGTATGTTGCGGATGCGCTGTCCCAAGCGGTTCATCTGCAAGTCCTCCTCCCCTGCTGGGGTTGGATTCTTCTTCGCGAAGAAAGAGTGGAGAATTGAGACCCTGTATCGATTACAGGGGGTTCAGCACTATCATGGTCAAAAACGCCTAACCAGTTCCACTTACTACCAAGCTATTCGATTGATTAAAAGGGTCCAAGGTATTCACCAAGCTCGATCTGCGTGGGGCATGCAATGTGGTACGGATGAAGGAGGGCCACAAATGGAAAACCGCGTTTAACACCTGGAGCGGGCATTACAAATACATCTTAATGCCCTTCAGTTTTTGCAATGCTCCCGTGGTTTTCCAGGAATTCTTAAATGACATGCTCCAACAATGCATAGTGGTATATTTAGATGACATCCTGATTCATTCCGCCTCCATGGAAAGCCACCATGCAGATGTAGCCCAAGTTCTGTAGAAATTAAGAGAGAATAAGAGAATAATCTATTTTGCAAAATAGAAAAGTGCGAGTTCCATCGCAAACAGGTCACTTTCTTGGGGTATGTAATTTCAGAGGTCGGTTTCACTACGGACCCTGAGAAACTCTCGGCTGTTCTCGAGTGGACATGACCTGTAGGTCTCCGTTCTCTTCAACGTTTCCTCGGGTTCATCAGTTACTACAGGAAATTAATCCGCAGCTTTTCCTCGATTGTAAAACCCCTTACCGACATGACCAAAAGAGATGGTAACTCCACACACTGGTTCCCGGAAGCCATCAAAGCATTTGAGGCATTAAAAGTTGCCTCAGAACCTATTTTGAAACACCGAAACCTGAGCTTCCGTTCATACTTGAGGTTGATGTGTCCGAGACAGGAGTAGGCGCCCTCCTGTCTCAAAGTCCTACTCCTAAGAGCCAGTTGCATTCGTGTGGGCCTTATTTCTGTCCCTTTTTAATTATGTGGTCACATACCTGCTGGGTACCAAGAATGTCCGGGCTGATGCCCTATTCAGACAGTTCTCGGGAGCTAAGGAGGACAGCCCTCCTAGTCCTATTACCCTCTCGACTGAGTACTTGCCACCATACGTACAAGTATTACATCTCCCCTTGGGGAGAGAATACGGGCCGCCCAAGTAGATGCACCTGCTGAGGCTCCTTCTGGGCGTTGTTTCATACCTAGTAACCTCCGTGCCAAGGTATTTCCACATATCATAATGCGGAGTCAGCAGGGCATCCCAGTAAGAACCATCTTCTCTGGTCGGTTTCCTGTCTTTTTCTGGTGACCAGAACTTAATAAAGATATTGCTGCTTTTGTCGCTTTCAGCGAGCCTTCTCCAACCCATACCTAATAAGAAGACGCCATGGTCACACCTTGCCTTGGACTTCATAGTCGACCTCCCTTTCTCTAACGATAACACAGTCATCCTCATGGCCAAGACCAGTCGCACTTTGAGGGAGAGGTTTAGAGAACATTTGAGTAATCTAGTATATGGGCAGCTCAGGACAGGAGTGTCGCAACATTTCTGTAATATCCATTAGTCTGACACATCCTCCATGTTGGTCTAGGGCATTGAATGTGTTTTTCCCTATGTTAGAGGAGGTGATTTGTCATTAAAACTTTCCCAGAGGGAAGTTTTTTTGATTTTTACTCTGGGTAGTTGTATGCCTAATGGACGCAAAAGGGATTATGATGTTATGCTTTATGTTTGCTGACTGACCCTGAATGCCCATGCTTGGTTGTATTATGTTGGATAATTTGTCTAGAATGCCCACGTGTTGTTTTTCTATATCTGGATTTTTCTATATGTAGATTTTTGTATGTGTAAATATTTCCTGTGCAGTGTGAGACTGTGTTCACATGGTTTGATCCCTTCTCAGGTACTCTGTTCAACCAACAGGATATGTAGAGAAGTTTATCTCAAAATGTCCTGTTTATTTATGGTTTTTTCATACAAGTTAGTGATTCTAAGTCTTGATTTTTTTAATTTTTTTCTTATATGTGTGTATTCTATATTTGGGAAACTGTATGTTGCGCTTCATTTGAGCTATCAAATTAACATTATCACTCATTGTTACATTGCTTTTAAGAAGGTGGTAACTTTGTTTCTGTTGATCTAAGGGTTTCCTTTTGATTGGATTAAGAAACATCGTTGCATCACCATTGCAGAGTTCAAATGTAGTGCATATCTCTATTGTTTTGTGTCTATGATCAAGCATGCTTAATGCGAAACGCATGAGATTACGAGGTCCATTAACCCCGATGTCTGCCTTCATGTTTGAAATTTAATAAATTGGTTATTTCCTCTCAATTCTAGTATTTTAAGGGGTCACAGTTGTGGGTGGGGAAGCACTATTTCTGTCTGCTCAGCCGTCATCATGTGCTGTGTGTCTATATCACAATGTCTGTCTCCAGTTGATAATCAACCAGAATATCTACATCAGGAGCTGGTTTAAAGATTTTCTGACATGATGATGCAGAGTCATTCATTGGAATACACAGCAGATAAAGATCTCACTGTGCTGTGTGTTTGATGTGTCCGTACCCACACTGATGCCAACGCTGCTGTTTTCTTATTCCTTCCCTCGACGTCAGCCAGCTGCCAGGTAACATCTGGACTTCACACAGATGTTCCTCAGGGTTAGATAGCTCATTCCCTCGGTGTAATAGGCTGTGGCTGTGTGTTCCTGCTGGGTGTGAGTGCATTGGAAGCCAGAAGTTTCAATTGATGTAGTTAACCCTATGAGTGCCATGCATCTACACCATTCTGGCACCTGATTTTATTTTAGAGTCCATTAACTGAAATATATAGGTTCACATGGGTCAGAGGGAAGGTGCAGAGACCCCCCCCCCCCGGAACATCTTGTATCAATCTCACATGCGCCCCCTATAGTCACATAACACATTACTGAATGTGATGATTGGGAGAGCACTATTCTGTAAAGCAAGGGTGGTTTGTCAAAAGCAAAAATTGCAGCTGGAACTTGTGAGATCCCTCTGTTACAGTAACTCGAGCCAGAAAGGAGCACTATTAACCCTTTGAATGCCAGAGTGGTCCACTCTGACACTCAACCAGTTAAATCTGAAGGCGATGATCACAACACTGCCCATTCTAATACCATGTGTGCCCCCACTGCACTGTACTGAGAAGCATTATGTCTAGCCCTCCCTCTCTGACATAACGTTCTTCACTTGTGTAACACTGTATCTGCCGCCCTGCACCTATACCAGCAAGAGGCCTCTGGCCACAAAGCATTATGGGGAACTTAAAGGAGAGAATTGGCAGGGAGGTAAATTCAAAGTAGTCTATATATATATATATATATATATAAAAGAAGACTTCTGTGTGCCTGGCAAACACACCCAGGGGTGGTATTAAGGAGGACTTACTGTTCCCATTGCGAAATTCAATCATGCAGGGAGTTGGCCCGCCCCCACTATGCAGCCCGCCCATCACTATCAAAGTCAGAAAAAAACAATATGGCTGCCATTTGCTCCTACACCACAGACAAACACACATTCCCCAGTCACACACACAGACCACCACACACACATATGCCCCACTCACACAGCACCACACAAACACACACAGACCACCACACACACACACATGCCCCACTCACACAGCACCAAACAGACATGCTCCCACTTACACACACAGCACCACATACACACACAAAGCCAGAAATAAATATGGCTGACACACACACAGTCACTCACCCTGACTCCCAGTGGCCTCAGCAGGACCTGTAGTGCAGCACCAGGGGAACAAAATGGCACTCAGAGGGTTAAGGTAGGCCCTCTGCTGAATTATTTCTTCACTGTCATCATTTGCCATGCAAGACACAGGACAGACAGCCATCAGGTACACACTTAACCCACTGACTGCCACAGGGTTTGTTTATCAAGTTTTACCCCTCAGGGAATGTGTTCAAACCCCTCACACTGTAAACTTGCATTTCCCTCCCACTTCTCCTCCTTCCCCAGCCTATTACTAACACTTTCACACATTTATGTTAAGCCCCGCCCCCTACTTGCGATTAAGCCCCACCCACTTTTAACCTAAATTGCCCCATTGCTCTCTCCAGATCAGCACCACATGAGGGACTCCACAAGTAAAAGTTCACAGGTATTACACACACATGCCTCACTCACACACCACCACCACACACACAAAGCCAGAAAGAAATATGGCTGACACACAGTCACTCACCCTGACTCCCAGTGGCCTCAGCAGGACCTGTAGTATAGCCACAGAAGGGTGCTACAGCACCAGGGGAACAAAATGGCACTCAAAGGGTTAAGGTAGGTCCTCATTGCGCAATTATTTCTTCACTGTCATCATTTTCCATGCAAGACTCAGGACAGACAGCCATCAGGTACACACTTAACCCACTGACTGCCACAGGGTTGTGTATCAAGCTTTACCCCTCAGGGAGTGTGTTCAAACCCCTCACACTGTAAACTTGCATTTCCCTCCCACTTCTCCTCCTTCCCCAGCCTATTACTAACACTTTTACACATTTCTCTTAAGCCCCGCCCCCTACTCGCGTTTAAGCCACACCCACTTTTAACTCAGCTTGCCCCATTTGTCTCGCCACATCAGTCCCCTCTAGGGACTCCACAAATCAAAGTTCCCAGGTATGAATACACTTCCCACTGCTATTTAACTCTGACATGCCTCTCTATACCTTAACCATTTGAGTGCCAGAGGGGTACACAACTCATGCACGCATGTGTTTCTGCTCATATATGTTGCGTGTGTCTGTGTGTGTGTGTGTGTGTGTACATCTCTGTTACATATGTGTGTCCATGTGTGCATCTCCAGTGTGTCTGTGTGTACATGTCTTTTGCATGTTTCTGCCACTCACTGTGTGTATGGCATACCTCCCAACATTTCACATGGCCAAAGAGGGACACGTTAGTTTTAGGTGATATTGTTGGGGGCGTGGCTGGTGGGCAGGGCATTAGTAAGAATTTTTACGTTATTTCATGACCTATTACTGGCTATTTATGTAACTGAATAAATGATTTAGTGCAAGACCAAAGTATTTTATTTGCACAGACTAATGTATAAACACATATACTGAAGTTTAAAAAAATATGTATATGAGCTTTATTGCTGTAGAGCAAAGTAATACACACCACACAGTCAGGGCTGGTGCAAGGATTTTTGCCACCCTAGGCAAAACCTAATTTTGCTGCCCATTTTGCTCTGCCCCTTGTTCCCCACCCCTTTATACCCCGCCTACTTATACCCAACCTCTTTTCATGATTGTCCTCTCTCTGCCCCCTGGGCCAGTCTGCCCCTGGTCTGGAGATGCCTGTAAGAGATGCACCCCACCAGCTCCAACTTGCCCCTTATCAGCTTCACTTTGGCCCACCAGCTCCACTTTGCCCCTATCAGCTCCACTTTGTCCCCCATCAACTTCAACTTGCCGCATCAGCTCCAACTTGCCCCCATCAGCTCCACTTTGACCCCCACCACCTCCAATTGCCCCCACCAGCTCTACTTTGCCCCCCACCGGCTCCACTTTGCCCCCCAGCAGCTTCACTATGCCCCCAGCAGCTCCAACTTGCCACCATCAGCTCCACTTTGCCCTCCCTTCAAGCTCCACTTTGCCCCCCTTCAGCTCCACTTTGCCCCCCCTCAGCTTCACTTTGCCCCCCCTCAGCTCCACTTTGGCCTCCTCAGCTTCACTTTGCCCCTCCTCAGCTCCACTTTACCCCCTCAGCTCCAACTTGCCCCCATCAGCTCTACTTTGACCCTCATCCGCTCCAACTTACCCCCATCAGCTCCACTTTGCCCCCACCAGCTCCAACTTGCCCCCACCAGCTCCACTATGCACCCTCAGCTCCAGCTTTCCCCTATCAGCTCCAACTTTCCCCCATCAGCTCCACTTTGCCCCCCATCCGCTCTAATTTGCCCCCAGCAGCTCCACTATGCCCCTTCAGTTCCAACTTGCCCCCCATCACATACCTGTAGCTCCCAGCGTGCTCTGCATTACTAAAGATCCGACCCAATGACGGAGCGCTGTAGCAACACAGACCTGATTGTGTTGTGGTTCCCGACGTGGTGTGTGCGGGCACAGCTCTTCTCCGCTGCATGCCCGCGCCCCCAGTACGTGTGCGCCCTAGGCCGGCGCCTACCTAGCCTATAGGTGGAGCCGGCCCTGCACACAGTCTGACCTCCTAAAAAGAGGGACAACAGGGTGGGAAAGAGGGACAGAGGGATTTGGCCCTCAAAGAGGGACTGTCCCTCCTAAAGAGGGACACTTGGGATGTATGGTATGTGTCTGCCTGTGTGTTGCATATGTCTGTGTTTATCAGTGTGTCTGCATTTCACACACGTGCGCCCAATGGTCATAACATGACGGGCAACGCCGTCCCACATTGCTAGTTCAAGATAAATTTGATCTGCCCCTCAACCTCCTCTTTAATGTTCTTCTTCAGAGGATGAACATGTGGAAAGAAGTAGTGGGGGACTTAGAAGGGGGGAAAGGGAGAAAAGATAGGAAGGAGAGAAAAAAAACTGAAACGGGTCTATTAAATACAACATACAGATCACTGAGTGGTCAGAAAATGTTGTTTTTTTTACCACCAACTCATTATGATGACTTTTTGAACATAGAGTCCTAAAGCTGGCAGTGTTTGGCTGATCATTCAATGTAGTCCATTCCTTTAAAGGGATAGTAATGTTTCACAAAAACAGCAGCTCCAATTAATCTTCATAGTATTTGGACTTTGGAGACTGTTATTTCAATGCTGTCAGAGTTGTAGTTCAAGAGTAATTGAATGATAAAGTATCCCCCTCCCGCCCCTTTTACTGATGTAACACCGCTCACCTCAGAGCAGCAAGATTGTCTGGATGGATCACAGAGATGGACAATCTTCAGTGATCATAAGGAAAAACCTAAAAAACCTGTCAAGTGGAATAGGGTCTTCCTTATGCTCACAGTAAGAAGACTGTCCCTTGCTGTTATCTGTCCGGTCAAGAGACCAGATTCCACATCTGAGGGGAGGTGACTTTCACTAGGTAAAAGGGGTGGGAGGGGGATACTTTATCATTCAATTGCTCTTGTACTACAACTCTGACAGTATTGAAATACCACTCTCCATGGCCCAAATTCTATGAAGATTAATTGGAGCTGCTGTTTTTGTGAAACATTACTATCCCTTTAATGGTCATACATCTGTAACGGCAGTTGTTTTTTCCCAAAATTTCTCCGCATTTGTCTTTATACCTAGGATTCATTAAATTAAAATGGACTAAACTTGACAGCAAACTGTCTCAATAAACTTTAGTAGAGGCATGTATTAGAATGCAGTAATTAAAGGAAACTCTAATAAGCTGTAGCAGACTTTTAATCCTTACGGAAAGAACAGGGTGAGATCCAAATGACTTGATACTTGAAATTATACTTAAAAAGTGGTTGGTTTGCAGTGTACTTTGATTAAATTCTGGTCTGAGATATTCTTTATTTTATAGGTTAAAGTTGCTGTTGAAAGTTTACTAATTGGCTGAAACTTTCATATAAAATGTGCACTCATTAAACTTTTCATACTTTAAATTCAGCAACTTTAAATGTTTTGTTTTCATCATTAATTAGCGTTTAGAAAACCAGAATAGGGAGCAGTTAGGGTTGCACTGTGAGCCCCAGCAGATCAGCTGAACATGGATCTGAAGAATAAGCCGCTGAGTGCTTTTCTGTTGAGAGATCTGCACAGCTAGGTAATGTGTGCGCCTGACATGGAGCTCATAGGTGTTTCTCCCATCTCCAAAGAAGACCCACTGATGATAAATTCGTCAACACAGAGCTTCTTTGGGGAGGGGATGAGTTTCCATGAATGCAGAGAAAGGTGCTGAAATTACCCTGCAAATGCTGAATACGGAACTGGCATCACCCAGCTGTGCATATCACCGAGATTTGTATAGCAAACCTGGGAGAGAACAGTACATTATGAGCTACGAGAGGTTTGTTCTCTAAACTCTGAGGGCACAGTTAGAGGTTTAAAGGGGTATTTTATTGTTTCTATACCACCCCTTTAAGGTTCTTAAAGTAGAAATGTAACTTTGTAACAAGTGATTTTGAAAGAGCTTTGAAAATCAAACTGTCTTTATGGTATATAATTTTTATTCAAATAATAGTTTATAAGATATTTCTCTTTATATATTTGTCAGTTAATGAAAGTCACACTCACCAGGAATGTGTCAGTTAATGAAAGTCACACTCACCAGGTATGCTTGGATGACTCAAACATTCCATGTAGCTCTGTATTCCCAACTGTCGCTTCCTACCAAGAAGTACTAGCTCAGCTGCATAAACTGACATATAAAGCTACATATCTCAGAAACTACTTTGAAATTAAACATGACTAACATAGATATGGAGGATTTTAGATGCACTTTTCAAAATCACCTATTGGTTACAAAGTGACAGTTCTTAAAGGGATAGTAATGTTTCATAATAAAAGCAGCTCTAATTAATCTTCATAGTATTTGGACTTTGGAGAGTGTTATTTCAGTTCTGTCAGAGTTGTAGTTCAAGAGTAATTGAATGACAAAGTATCCCCCTCCCACCCCTTTTACTGATGTAACACTGCTCAGCCAGATCAGAAGGGAGGTGCCCAGGTAGATTGCAGAGAGGGACAATCTTCAATTAAGATAAGGGAAAAACCTGAAAAACTTGTCAAGGGGGGCAGGGCTTTCATTGTTCTCATAGGAAGAAGATTGTCCCCTGCTGTTATCTGTCTGGTCTATGGACTGGATTCCACATCTGAGAAGAGATGGCTTACACTAGGTAAAAGGGGCGGGAGGGGAACTTTGCTTGTGAATATCTCTCAAATCATAAAGGTTTGAGAGATAAGACTTATATCGTTCTTCATGTTTTTTTAATGCCTACAAAATAAAATAAAGATACAACAAAGTATTACTATCCCTTTAAGTATATCCCAGTAAGTTTCTCTTAGGACATCAGACCACCCTAGCATTCCAGGGTCTAAAAGTAGGTATCTGCTGGAGATCTAATTTCCTCATTACAAGAATTTCTACAGAAAAGTGGCTATATTCCTCCTGTCCATGGAAATTCTCACTGGAAGAAATACCTGAAAAACTGGCCATCGGAAGGTGCAAAACCTTCCATTGAGGTGTTCTCATTTGACTTCAACATTCCTGTGCAATACAATGGAGACCTCTCTCACAAGGCTACTCGTTGTATGGATGGGCTTTCTATGCAAAACCTGTACAGCTCACTGCTTAAGTCTGTACTTCCGGTATGCAGGCACTGCAAATAAAAAATAAGAAAAGATAGCACTCCTTTCCCTCATTTTACAGACTTCATTGGGAACAACAGGACCCCTCTTGTTGCACCACAGCTATTGGCCTCCCAGCCCACAGACTGGGGGATTAGTAGTTATGGCTGAGGGGAGCAGATTTCATTTTGGGCATCAGGATCTGTCCTGATACCCCCCCCCCCAGATATTGATCTCCCAGCCAGTGGGAGTGGGAGATCAATAGAGGTGACTGCAGGAGAGAAAAATGCTCCCTTCCTTCAATACTCTAGTGAGGTAGCCTCTATTGGTCTCCCAACCCCTTTGGGCTGGGAGATTAATACCTAGGGGGATATCAGGAGGGGTCCTGATGCCCCCTATGATGTCTGAGAAAACATACAAACAAACAAGAAGTCACACTGATTCCCCAGCCTATTGATCCACTGTCCATACACACACACACACACACACACACACATACACGGTCTGACCCCAGTCTGGTTCCGCTGCCCACTGGCACTCACAGACCCCTCTGCCTTGTTCCACT
The DNA here is from genome assembly GCA_037306005.1 of Rhinophrynus dorsalis. Taxonomy (NCBI): domain Eukaryota; kingdom Metazoa; phylum Chordata; class Amphibia; order Anura; family Rhinophrynidae; genus Rhinophrynus; species Rhinophrynus dorsalis. The sequence goes on from CM074720.1 coordinate 547,298,095, forward strand.
GCTGACCTTTAGTCACATATCCCCACATAGAATTCCAGACCACCCCCAAGCCTGGTTCCACTGCCCAGTGGAAATCACAGATCCTCACAAACATTTTATGACCTCCCCCCCAGCCTGGTTCTACTGCCCACTGTTAGTCACTAATTCCTGCATGCAGACTCTTATCTCCCAAGCCTTGTTGCACTGGTAGTCATGGAATTGCACATATACTACCTTTTCCCCAGCCTTGTTCCACTGGTAGTCATGGAATCACACATATACTACCTGTTCCCCAGCCTTGTTGCACTGGTAGTCATGGAATCACACATATATTACCTTTTCCCCAGCCTTGTTCCACTGGTAGTCATGGAATCACACATATACTACCTGTTCCCCAGCCTTGTTGCACTGGTAGTCATGGAATCACACATATACTACCTGTTCCCCAGCCTTGTTGCACTGGTAGTCATGGAATCACACATATACTACCTGTTCCCCAGCCTTGTTCCACTGGTAGTCATGGAATCACGCATATACACTACCTGTCCCCAGCCTTGTTGCACTGGTAGTCATGGAATTGCATATATACTACCTGTTCCCCAGCCTTGTTCCACTGGTAGTCATAGAATTGCATATATACTACCTGTTCCCCAGCCTTGTTCCACTGGTAGTCATGGAATCACACACATATATTACCTGTCCCCCAGCCTTGTTGCATTGGTAGCCATGGAATCACACATATACTACCTGTTCCCCAGCCTTGTTGCACTGGTAGCCATGGAATCACACATATACTACCTGTATACATATATTACCTTTTCCCCAGCCTTGTTCCACTGGTAGTCATGGAATCACACATATACTACCTGTTCCCCAGCCTTGTTGCACTGGTAGTCATGGAATCACACATATACTACCTGTTCCCCAGCCTTGTTGCACTGGTAGTCATGGAATCACACATATACTACCTGTTCCCCAGCCTTGTTCCACTGGTAGTCATGGAATCACGCATATACACTACCTGTCCCCAGCCTTGTTGCACTGGTAGTCATGGAATTGCATATATACTACCTGTTCCCCAGCCTTGTTCCACTGGTAGTCATAGAATTGCATATATACTACCTGTTCCCCAGCCTTGTTCCACTGGTAGTCATGGAATCACACACATATATTACCTGTCCCCCAGCCTTGTTGCATTGGTAGCCATGGAATCACACATATACTACCTGTTCCCCAGCCTTGTTGCACTGGTAGCCATGGAATCACACATATACTACCTGTTCCCCAGCCTTGTTGCACTGGTAGCCATGCTCCCGGAACCCACTACAGTATGTCAACGGTGTGCCATTTTTCTCAAGCTGGCGTTAGTTACTGAATATACTAGGAAATGTCATGGTGTTGAAAGATTTTAGTGTCTTTGAAGTGGAAGAAGGGGGTAGAAAGACAAAAATATCCTAATTTGATGCAGGTAAATGTTGACTTTACAAAATTGTATGCATACATTTTCTTAATATCTGTATTAGTTCTGATCATTGTAGTGCAGGCAGAGTATTTCAAAAATTAAAATAGGTAGGTGAAGTTTTGCATTTCTGGCAACCCCTATGGTATGTCAGCCTATACCAATGGGGTTTTATTACATTTGAACTAGCAGTAGCTAATTACTACAGTAGGAAATTCCATACTATTCAAGTATCTCATTGTAAAACAAATGCCTATTTTTTGCACACCAGATGAGAGGTAGGTAGGTAGGCAAGTGACCCTTCATTTTATGAATTTCTGTGGTTGTTTCAACCATTTTATTACAGGCAAGTCATGGTTGAAAAAAAATGTTTAAAAAAAAAAACAAGATTGTAGTTGGTGTAGTTTTATCTCAACTCATACCTATAGGGTGCCATTTCTCAAGGTAGCAGTAGCTAATGGCTATACTAGGATGTTCCATAGTTTTCTAATATTTTACTACATTGGAAGGGGTGGAAATATAAAAAAGAAAATTCAATTTTTGTCCTTTAGCACCATCTTCTGGAAACAGTTGTGCACACCGGGCTAAGGGTAGAAATGCAATTTACCCCTCATTTCATGCAGTCGGATATGCACTTTCAGGAAATATATGGTTTGAGGGTAGTATTACTATGTAACCAATGGAATGTTAATTTTTAATTCATAAAGATCAAAATACCATTTTGTGCCCGTGTTAATTAGGGGTCTGTGCAGACCATGTATGTAGGTAAAACTATACATGAGAGGTATTTTATACACACAGGATTCAGAGCTTTTAAAAATTATTAGAATTGTTGCAAACAACATAAATATTTTGGATATATAGTTTATGTTGTTGGCAAAATAAGGTATTTGTTTTAAAATTTTTTGCATTTATAAAAATCATAGCTTGTCGCACAATGCAAAATTTAGTTCTCATGAAAAAGCTGAATTCGTTCTGAAACACTGATAAATAGTTTCCCATATATAACTATAAAATTACCAACGGGAATCATTCCTAAACAGATGGATTGCAAAAAATGCTGAAAATGTGTTTAGCCAGAAGGGAACAAAAAAATTCCCCAAGCCTCTGGCACTGAAAAATTAAATCAACTTAAGTGTGTATTTATCACCTGTATTGAAATTGGTTTGCCCCACATAATTGCTTTTATACATAAAAGGTCCACTCTCTCTTAGCAAAAACTGTAATTTCTCCTAGTACTGCGCTTTATCATGTGCGTGCGCTGAACATTTTAGAGAAGTGTGTGAAATGACACATTAAATGAAAGTGCTCAAATGTGCTGAGAATGCAGCTAATACATAATAAGAGTTAATGGCAATCTCCATATTGCTACAGAGGATAGGGACTCTTCAATACAGAGTCTGAATTGCTTCTGTGTTTGTGATTTGACTGTAACCTCTCTGTATTGTTCCCTACCGAAACGATGCATACATTTTCAAGCAATCTACTGCAGTTACTTAAATGTTTCTGGTGACAGAAGACTGTATTGCCGTTGCCAGAGTCGATTTTTCAGCGAGGTCATGCAAGGTCAAAGAGCTGGTACCTTTTTGAACTGCTGCTTCATGAAGCCAGCACAGCATTATGCCGTTAAAGTGATAGTGAACCTCCGTTTTGACATTACAAATTTTGCAATTGCACAATATTTAAAATCAACATGCCTGTACCTTTTATTTTTTCATATTCACTTGTTTTTTTAACCATACGCAATCTGAGGGTGGGGTGGCCCTAGAGTACCACTGCTTTTTTTTTTTTTTTTTTTTTTTAATGGAGCGATGCATTCTGGGATGGCAATGTGTTGTGCCACCGCCCTGCCATCCTGGATTTCCATGTTATGACAGCACCATCACGGGTCCTTGGAGCACAATGCTTGGATACTTCTCTGGGACTCAGAGGGTTAATGCAGATCCACTGTTGATGGTCCTGACACATCATCGATCGCTAAGGGGTTAGTATGCTGACATTGAGCTAACTTGATCTCTATTTTTAGTGAGCTTCTGGTCTGGGCCTGCGAAAGCAGTGGCAATGAGACAATGTAACATTATCCATGCAGCACTGTGTGCTCAGAATGCTGTAGAGGCATTATTTTCTACTAATGTTTTTATATTGTCTCACTGTCCCTCTTTCACAGGGTATCCTTTTGAAATGTCGCACACATAATAGCGTGCAACATTTCTGCACTATAACTAGGTCGCCGGCTTCAAGAGCGACATATCAGAATCTCGCAGAAATCAAAAGGGCAAGATTCTTATGGTGTCTCGCAAAACGTCTCCACTGCCTGGGGCAGCTGGGAGGGAGGTGGGAGGAGAATTAGGAAGTAAACAAGAGCTGTACCGGTGATTCAGTGTGCTGCATTATGCCGATCAGCAAAGCTTGAAGATACAATATTTTTTAAAGTACTTACTTTAACCCCTTCCCGACAATGGACGTACATCTACATCCCAAGAAAATGTCACTTAGTGACAGAGGACGTACATGTACGTCCCGGAAATCCAGGTCCCCGCGCAGATGCAGGCCGTTCGGGGACTCTGGAATCATATGGCGAAAAAAACATTAGCCGGGCGTAAAGTGACGGCCGCGTCGCACGCAGACTGTCACTAAGGGGTTAAAAAAAAAAAAACGGCTTTCCTATTACTACTTTATTAACAAATCCTATGGTAAAACATTTTTATAAGGTGATGCATCCCTTTTAAGGGGTTAAAAACCATCAGCAAGGCATTACACCAGGGGAATCCACTCTTTTTTGCTCAAGGGCCACACTGAGAAAATAACAAGGAATCGAGGGCCACATACTACTGAATAATCTAATTTCACTGAACACAAGGATACACAGAAAAAAGAGATTATATGGATTATCATATGCATTGCATAGCTGGGCTCTAAACTGCCATATAATTTCACAAAAAAACTATTGATTTCAGCTGGACTTTTAACAATTCATTGGAGATTTGTCTATCATATAATGGGTTAAAAGCCAGACTTTCAGAATTTTCAGATTTTGTATTCTCTCCTTAGGCCTGTCTGAGTGCGGAAGATATGTTAAGAGGTATTATGTTTTTTTTTCAGCAGCTCACGATAAAAATTAACCCTTTGTGTGCCAGAGAGGTATCCAACACATTGCAAAGGGTTAAAGGGATAGTAATACTTCGTTTTAACTTTATTTTATTTTGTAGGCATTAAAAAAACATGAAGAACGGTATAAGTCTTATCTCTCAAACCATTATGGTTTAAGAGATATTCACAAACAAAGTATCCCCCCCCTGTTCAACCAGATCAGAAGGGAGATGCCCAGGTAGACTGCAGAGAGGGACAATCTTCAATTAAGATAAGGGAAAAAGCTGAAAAACTTGTCAAGGGGGGAAGGGCTTTCATTGTTTTCATACAAAGAAAATTGTCCCCTTCTGTTATCTGTACTGTCATACAACCAGATTCACATCTGAGAAGAGATGGCTTACACTAGGTAAAAGGGGCGGGAGGGGGAAACTTTGCTTGTGAATATCTCATAAACCATAAAGGTGTGAGATATAAGACTTATATCATTCTTCATGTTTTTTAATGCCTACAAAATAAAATAAAGTTAAAATGAAGTATTACTATCCCTTTAAAAGAATTTGAATGTAGGACTGAAATGGCCATGACCAAGGGTCGTAAATGGCCCCCAGGCTTCAGGCTGGACACCCCTGCATCCCGCCATGAAAGATTGGTGACTCACTTTTTCTTTAAGAAGAAAAAAAAAGAAATCATGGGTGGCCATTGGTGCAAGGAGCAGACCTCTTGGCATCTTAAATTAACCCTAATAATGCCACCAAGCCTAGAGGCCATCTTTTTTTAAAGGGGAAGTATAGCCACGTAGCTCTTGATTGGTGTCATAGAAATACTTGCTTAGGAATTTGACCTTCACAGAGCAGGCAGGTCATTTCCCCAAATTCCCATTCATTGAACTGTGGCTTTAGACCCGCTGAGTGCTAGAGAGGAATGCAGAGTATTGCGTGGGTTAAAATCCCCATTTAAAGGGATAGTAATACTTCATTTTAACTTTATTTTATTTTGTAGGCATTAAAAAAACATGAAGAATGATATAAGTCTTATCTCTGAAACCTTTATGGTTTAAGAGATATTCACAAACAAAGTATCCCCCCCTGTTCAACCAGATCAGAAGGGAGATGCCCAGGTAGACTGCAGAGAGGGACAATCTTCAATTAAGATAAGGGAAAAACCTGAAAAACTTGTCAAGGGGGGCAGGACTTTCATTGTTCTCATAGGAAGAAGATTTTCCCCTGCTGTTATCTGTCTGGTCTATGGACTGGAATCCACATCTGAGAAGAGATGGCTTACACTAGGTAAAAGGGGCGGGAGGGGAAACTTTGCTTGTGAATATCTCTCAAACCATAAAGGTTTCAGAGATAAGACTTATATCATTCTTCATGTTTTTTTAATGCCTACAAAATAAAATAAAGTTAAAACGAAGTGTTACTATCCCTTTAAATCAATGGGAATTTTTGTGTCCAGCTATGGTGATTTGACTGTCAGAGAGGTGTACAACACATTGCAAAGGGAAAAGCGTGGGACTATAGATACAAAGGTCTTTCTCCATTAATTTCACAAGAGGAGAGACTGCAAACTCAGCCACTGAAGTATTGCTCTGTCCTTTTCCAGTGGCTCTGCACTCTGATTTATAACAGCCACTTCTCTCTCTGCTTCTGCAAATTAGTTTTGTAGGAAAAATGACAAGGAGGGTGTATTAATCACCACTATATAACGAGCCAGTTCATCAGAGAAGCAGGAATCAGATCAGATTCATGGGTCCTGCATCACTACTCGCTGTGTATGATAGAGAGATATTACATAGATAGATAGATAGATAGATACTGGAAAAATCAATAATAAGAAAACAGTTATAAGTTATATATATCGAAAAGGAGCTATAGATAGCAGAAATTAGATGGATAAAGACAGAGAGATAGAAAGATAGATAGATAGATAGATAGATAGATAGATAGATAGATAGATAGATATGAGATAGATATAGATATATTAGATAGATATGAGATAGATAGATATGAGATAGATAGATAGATAGATAGATAGATAGATAGATAGATAGATAGATAGATAGATAAATAGATATGGGATGGATAGAGAAATAGATAGATAGATCAATAGATAGAATAGATATGGGATAGATCAATAGATAGATATGAGATAGATAGACTAGATAGATATGAGATAGATAGATAGATAGATAGATAGATAGATAGATAGATAGATAGATATGAAACAGATAGATAGATAGATAGATAGATAGATAGATAGACTAGATAGATATGAGATAGATAGATAGATAGATAGATAGATAGATAGATAGATAGATATGAGACAGATAGATATGAGATAGATATGAGATAGATAGATAGATATGAGACAGATAGATAGATAGATAGATAGATAGATAGATAGATAGATAGACTAGATAGATATGAGATAGATAGATAGATAGATAGATAGATAGATAGATAGATATGAGACAGATAGATAGATATGAGACAGATAGATTTGGGATGGATAGCATACCTCCCAATTGTCCCTCTTTAGGAGGGACAGTCCCTCTTTCAGACCCAAATCCCTCTGTCCCTCTTTTCTACCCTTGTGTCCCTCTTTTCAGGAGATCAGAATGAGTAGTGTTTATTACATTGCTCCACAACAATAAAACTCACATAAACGTCTAGTTACTCTGTAATATGTGTTTTTATAAATTAATCTGTGTAAATAAAATACTTTGGTCTTGCTCTAAATAATGTATTCAGTTACACAAAGATGAGCCGGTAGGTCATGAAATAGTCTAAAATTTCTCGGTAATGCCCCGCCCACCAGCCACACCCCCAAAAACACCCCCTAAAATACAAGTGTCCCTCTTTGGCCATTTGAAATGTTGGGAGGTATGGGATAGAGAGATAGATCAATAGATAGATATGAGATAGAATAGATAGATATGGGATAGATAGAATAGATAGATATGAGATAGATAGATTAGATAGAGACAATTAGAGAAAATATATAGATGTTAAAAAAATAGGTGTAGAAAGAAAAGGAGATATAGACAGTAGAAAAGAGGCAGACATACAAAAGGAAAACATGTATCTAGATAAAGAAATGTTAGGTATTAAGAAAACAGGTATATAACGATGCAGACAGTAGGAAAGTGGTACATTATATAGACAGGCAGAATGATTGACCTTTATATTACCAGAGAACTCATACATCCAAAAGCAACTGTAATGCCTCATATATCATCTAATTCTTCACGATGCTGGTACCAAAAAAATATCTTAGACTAGCACCTTCCCTGAAGTCAGGCAGTGAAGCGGCGTATCCATTGCCTGCCATCCGCTGCAGATAGCGTAGTACATCAGTCACTGTAGCCTTGTACACTAGGGGCACTAATGGTGCAGGTCACACAGTATGATGATAATAACAATGTAATAAGATGACATGGGGAAATTCTGGGTCTTACCATGTGCACTATAGGGAAAAAATAACAATAGCAATTGATTTAAATCAGGATTTTAACCCCTCAAATGCTAGGGACCTCTCCAATGCATTGTGTCACATTGAAGACCTCTTTTGCCTTGAAAGGGTTAAAAATCTCCTTTAATTCAATGGCGGTTTGGGAAATTGCTGTTGGTTGGCCCCAGAATTGCTCCCCTTTTTTACTTAGTACATCAGCCTCACATTCTGTCAGCGGTGGGGCAACAATGACATTATTGAAGAGTAGAGTCACATTACATTTATTGAGACAGGGGGTGCAAAGGGTTCAGTTGTGCCCCAGGGCACAGAATACTGGGGGCACCATCTGCCCCAGGTCCAATACGTTCTAGTTATGTCTCTTTGAATTTTATTTTTTGTTGTGAAGCACCAGGGCCTCCAATTACCAGTTACAGCACTGCTGTGCCCCAGGTAGGGGTCACAATGGAATTCCTTGCAAACAGAGGTCACAGCTGAATTCCTTGAGAGTAGGGGGCACAACTGAATTCCTTGAGAGTAGGAGTCATAACTTAATTCCTTGAGAGTAGGGGTCAAAACTGAATTCTTTCAGAGTAGGGGGTCAAAATTGAATTCCTCGAGAGTAGGGGGTCAAAATTGAATTCCTTGAGAGTAGGGGGTCACAACTGAATTCCTTGAGAGCAGGGTTCACAACTGAATTCCTTGAGAGTAGGGGTCACTACTAAATTCCATCAGAGTAGGGGTCACTACTAAATTCCATCAGAGTAGGGGGTCACTACAGAATTCCTTGAGAGTAGGGGTCACAACTGAATTCTTTCAGAGTAGGGGTCACAACTGAATTCCGAGAGTAGGAGTCACAACTGAATTCCTTGAGAGTAGGGGTCACAACTGAATTCTTTCAGAGTAGGGGTCACAACTGAATTCCTTGAGAGTAGGGGGTCACAACTAAATTCCTTGAGAGCAGGGTTCACAACTGAATTCCTTGAGAGTAGGGGTCACTACTAAATTCCATCAGAGTAGGGGTCTCTACTAAATTCCATCAGAGTAGGGGGTCACTACAGAATTCCTTGAGAGTAGGGGTCACAACTTAATTCCTTGAGAGTAGGGGTCACAACTGAATTCTTTCAGAGTAGGGGTCACAAGTGAATTCCTTGAGAGCAGGGGTCACTACTAAATTCCTTGAGAGTAGGGGATCACTACTGAATTCCTTCACAGTAGGGGTAACAACTGAATTCCTTGAGAGCAGGGTTCACAAATGAATTCCTTGAGAGTAGGGGTCAGTACTAAATTCTTTGAGAGTAGGGGTCACAACTGAATTCCTTCACAGTAGGGGTCACAACTGAATTCCTTGAGAGTAGGGGACACAACTGAATGCCTTGAGAGCAGGGTTCACAACTGAATTCCTTGAGAGTAGGGGTCACTACTAAATTCCATCAGAGTAGGAGTTACTACTAAATTCCATCAGAGTAGGGGGTCACTACAGAATTCCTTGAGAGTAGGGGTCACAACTGAATTCTTTCAGAGTAGGGGTCACAACTGAATTCCGAGGGTAGGAGTCACTACTAAATTCCTTGAGAGTAGGGGATCACGACTGAATTGGTTGAGAGTAGGGGTCACAACTGAATTCCTTGAGAGTAGGGGGACACAACTGAATTCCATGAGAGCAGGGGTCACAACTGAATTCCTTGAGAGTAGAGGTCACAACTCAGAGTAGGGGGTCACAACTGAATTCCGAGAGTAGGAGTCACTACTAAATTCCTTGAGAGTAGGGGATCACGACTGAATTGGTTGAGAGTAGGGGTCACAACTGAATTTCTTGATAGTAGGGGGACACAACTGAATTCCATGAGAGTAGGGATCACAAATGAATTCCTTGAGAGTAGGGGTCACAACTGAATTCCGAGAGTAGGAGTCACTACTAAATTCCTTGAGAGTAGGGAATCAGGACTGAATTGGTTGAGAGTAGGGGTCACAACTGAATTTCTTGATAGTAGGGGGACACAACTGAATTCCATGAGAGCAGGGGTCGCACTGAGTTCCTTGAGAGGGATCACACACTGGATTTCTTGTCAGTAGCAGTAACAAACTGCTCAGTGATTTTTAATGAGCCATAAGTTTTAAAGGGGCACTTGAAGCAAGTGGCTATTAATTTATGGAAGAAATTTACTATTAAGAGATAGCAGCTTCAATCGGTCATGTCCATGGAGGTGGACATGACAGTTGTGGTCAGTTTTTTTAAACTGTAGCACCATAGTATATGAGCCTATTTAGCCTTTAACACTTTGAGTGCCAGAGAAGTACAGGATGCATTGCGAAGGGTTAAGGACAAGCGGGGGGATGTACAATGCACTGCACACCCCTATTGTCCTTAAAGGGTTACTATGACCAGTGCAGTAGGTGGGGTTTTGGGTTTTGCATCCTGTGATCCTGCTAGTAACTTTCATGTCCGCTTCCGTGGACGTGACATCCAGGACTGATTGAAGATGTTATTTCTTGGGCAAAAAACACAAGTAAAATTCATAGGGGTAATTAGTATTTTCTGACCATAGTAAGGTAAATGTAGATTTATTATTAGAAGGCGTTCATTCCTTTTCAAAGGGATATTAATACTTAAAATGTAAAAAGAAAATATGTGGTAGGGTTTATCCCCCTGAGTAAAACACAAGTACTCCTACTGCTGAGAAGTGTTTTATTCTAAAGTTATTACAGCTCAAACGTGAATATTTTAGGTGCAGTATCACAGTGGCCTAAAAATATACAGTGGCGCTGTTGCTACACCATCCTATGGGGATCCTACGACCATAGCTGTCCACAGGATAGTGTAGTACAATTTCAGGCCACAGTGATACTGCACCTAAAAATATTCAAGTTTCAGCTGTAATAACTTTGAAAACAACACATATCAGCAGTAGGAGTACCCTTGTTTTATTCAGGGTGATAAAAACAATACAATATATATATTTTTACATATTTAGTATTAATATCCCTTTAATAGAAGGCCTTATTTAGAAATGTCTTTCAATGGATAGTAATGTTTCACAATAAAAGCAGCTCTAATTAATCATCATATTATTTGGACTTTGGAGAGTGTTATTTCAATTCTGTCAGAGTTGTAGTTCAAGAGTAATTCAATGATAAGTTATCCCCCTCCCGTCCCTTTTACTGATGTAACACTGCTCACCTCAGAGCAGCAGGGAGGTGTCCAGGTAGATTGCAGAGAGGGACAATCTTCAATTAAGATAAAGTGAAAAAGCTGAAAAACCTGTCAAGGATGGCAGGGTTTTCATTGTTCTCACAGTAAGAAGATTGTCCCCTGCTGTTATCTGTCTGGTCTATGGACTGGATTCCACATCTGAGGTGAGCAGTGTTACATAGAATTTGAAACATAGAATTTGACGGCAGATAAGAACCATTCGGCCCATCTAGTCTGCCCAATTTCCTACTGTGTAAAAAAAAAAAAAAAACACAAAAAAAAAAAAACCTCAAACCTTTTTTGGTCCTTGGTCTTTTCTTATGTTAAGGACCGCCTTATGCCTATCCCATGCATGCTTAAATTCTGTCACTGTATTAACTTCTACCACTTCTGCTGGTAGGCTATTCCACTTGTCTACTACCCTCTCAGTGAAGTAAAACTTTCTTACATTACATCTAAACCTGTGTCCCTCTAGTTTTAGACTATGGCCTCTTGTCCTAACGTTTTTACTCTTTTGAAATGTACTTCCATTCTGCACTTTGTTGAATCCCTTCATGTATTTGAATGTGTCTATCATTTCCCCTCTCTCTCCTCTCCTCCAAGCTATACATATTCAGATCCTTTAGTCTATCCTGATATTTCTTTTCCTGTAAACCAGTCACCATTTTAGTAGCCCTTCTCTGAATTCTCTCTAGAGTATCTATATCCTTCTGGAGATGGGGTCTCCAGTACTGTACACAATACTCTAGAGTATCTATATCCTTCTGGAGATGGGGTCTCCAGTACTGTACACAATACTCTAGAGTATCTATATCCTTCTGGAGATGGGGTCTCCAGTACTGTACACAATACTCTAGGTCTCCAGTACTGTACACAATACAATACTCTAGGTCTCCAGTACTGTACACAATACTCTAGGTGAGGTCTAACTAGAGATCTGTACAGTGGCATGACCACTTCCCTTTTTCTGCTACTAATGCCCCTAGCTATACAACCCAGTGCCCAGTAAAATGGGCGGAAGGGGGATACTTTATCATTCAATTACTCTTGAACTACAACTCTGACAGTAATGATCTAACACTCTCTATGACCCAAATACTATGAAGATTAATTGAAGCTGCTGTTTTTGTGAAACATTACTATCCCTTTCATACAGACGTCAGGGTATCTGCTTACTTTTTTGTATTTGAACTCGTCTGTAAATGAACAGGCCCATATTAATAATGTACTTGTCATGATGCTATAGAATCGCGGCAGGGACTCTCTCTCTCTCTGGCTAATTTCATTCAGGCTGATAAAGTTTATTAATTATTGTCTGCAAGTGAAAACGACATACAAACCCAAAATAGCGCACAGCAAAATAACTGGAAACAGCAGATACTATGCAGCATTATATAAATAGATATACGCGACTTTTGTTTAAAGGACTCCAACTTAGATACGTTCTTCTGTTAACCCCTTAACGATGCGTGATGTGCCAGAACCGTCACGTCACATTAAGAACCAGTGATGGTCCCGGCTCGTCATTGAATTCTGGGATTGCAGTATGGATTTACGCTGCTCTGCAATCACAGAATGCATCAGTCAAAATTAAAATGAAAAAGTGTCGCAGTTCTCTAGCGCTTCCAACCCCTAGACCATATTTTCCTTAAGGGGTTAAACACAGTAAGAATCACTTATTACTTTAAAGGGGATGTGTCGCCTCATCATTTTTTTTTTACCTTAGGTTTTGTTACTAAAGTAGTATTAGGAAAGCTGTTTTTTTTTCTAAATCTAAGTACTTTTAAAGATATTGTATCTTCAAGCTGCGCCGGTCAGCATAATGCAGCACGCCGAATCACCGGTACAGCTCTTGTTTACTGCCTAATTCTCCCCCCACCTCCCTCCCAGCTGCCCCTGGAAGCGCGTTCACGTTTCCCTTCTGTGTGGTGTGAATGGCTTCTATTGTTACATCAAGCTCAGGTTGCAAACTCAGTATAATGGTAACCGGAGCTTGATATAGGGATAGAAGCCATTCGCAGCACACCGAAGGGAAGCATGAATGCGCTCCCTGGAGCAACTGGGGGGGAGGTGGGAGGAGAATTAGGCAGTGAACAAGAGCTTTGCCTTTGATTCAGCGTGCTGCATTATGCTGACCGGCGCAGCCAGGGGAGGGCTGGCCTGGGGATCAGAGGGGCAATTGCCTCCTGGGCCAGTCATATGTCTGGGCTGGTGGGCCACTTCCAATTGTTGCTGCAAATGTAGCTACACTAGTGATACCACAGAGCTTACAATTGAAATGGAGCTGCACTAGTGATACCACAGAGCTTACAATTGAAATGGAGCTGCAATCCAAGTGGAGCTACACTAGTAACATAACCCATTTCTCTTGTAAGTTCTATGGTATCACTAGTGTAGCTTTACTCAGATTGTAAGCTCTGTTGTTGCACCAGTGTAACCCCATTTCAATTGTAAGCTCTGTGGTATTGCTTGCCTTACTTTACAACACTAACCCTTTGAGTGCCAGAGGGTTATGCCTGCATACCCCTCTGGCACTTAAAGGGTTAATGGCAAAAATAACAAAAGTGGGTGGGCTGGGACAGAGGGCTGGAACGATAGTAGAATTGGGCCACTTGATTGTAGTTGCCCTCCAGGCCACAAGTTGCCAGCCCTCCCCTGGGCGCAGCTTGAACATACAATATCTTTAAAAGTACTTAGATTTAGAAAAAAACAGCTTTCCTAATACTACTTGATTAACAAAACCTATGGTAAGATTTTTTTATGAGTGATACATCCCATTCAAGTATAGTTCCCCATTAAAGACAGTATACCCCAAAGCCCTGCATTATCTCAACCCTGTAGAAGTGTAGTTTGAGACACCTGATAAATGCTCTCTGTAATCGAATTATCTATCTGAGTACAAGTTCAGTTCTAGATTGTTGTAAGGAGCTGCCAATTAACCCTTTGAGTGCCAGATGGGTACGCAATGCATTGCAAAGCAATGCATGCTCAAAGGGTGAAACGCTGCACTTCAAGCCCGTTTCACACAGGTAATATTGTCACAGCGACACCAATTCTTAAAGGGATAGTAATACTTTGTTTTAACTTTATTTTATTTTGCAGGCATTAAAAAAACATGAAGAACGATATAAGTCTTATCTCTCAAACCTTTATGGTTTAAGAGATATTCACAAGCAAAGTTTCCCCTCCCGCCCCTTTTACCTAGTGTAAGCCATCTCTTCTCAGATGTGGAATGCAGTCCATAGACTGGACAGATAACAGAAGGGGACAATCTTCTTCCTATGAGAACAATGAAAGCCCTGTCCCCCTTGACAAGTTTTTCAGGTTTTTCCCTTATCTTAATTGAATATTGTCCCTCTCTGCAGTCTACCTGTGCACCTCCCTTTTGCTCTGGCTGAGCAGCGTTACATCAGTAAAAGGGGCGGGAGGGGGGATACTTTATCATTGAATTACTCTTGAACTACAACTCTGACAGAATTGAAATAACACTCTCCAAAGTCCAAATACTATGATGATTAATTAGAGCTGCTTTTATTATGAAACATTACTATCCCTTTAACAAAAATATATGAGTTGTGAATCATTGTGCCATAGGGGAGCTTCACATGAGACACAAGTGAAGCAGCAAGTTGCAACATTCCCTTGACATTTTGGGCAAGATTTTTAAAAAGTTGTGGCAACTGAAATTGTCTGTAATCAGAATAAAAAGTTTTTACACTGTGGTCCATCAGTTCTCAGAAATATTACCGTCATGTTTTGAATTCCACCATCTTCGTTAAAGAGAAAAAGCTGTCTTAAAGGTGGGCATCTTTTCATCTACTGTCATATTGTAAGGTATTTTTTAGGAAAAAATATTCTTTGAACCATCACTTTTTTGTCTGATCAATGTCATTTTTTTCTGAACAAAATATAAAATGGTCTAATCTTGGAGAAGACAAATTAAAGTGCTGTTTGCAGGAGTGAGATGCAGCACTATAGTGTTAACTGGTAAAATAAGTCTTTGAAAATGTGTCTTTTTAAAGACAAAAAATGTTTTTGTTTCTTGAAAATTTTCATTTCAAAGACAAAATCTAGAATTCATAAAGGGCAGTGGCGTAACTATAGGGGCCTCCCCCTGCGAACCCTTCGCCTGATGCCCGCAATTAAGTAATGCAGAGCACTGGGACTCTGCATTACGAGAGTGCCGGTCTGCCGGAGGGAGATCAGTATTCCCTCTGGCAGACCGGCACTGTCGTAATGCAGAGCGCTGGGAGATGACATCATCATGACATCATCTCCCAGCACTCTGCATTACTGAAGAGGACCGCGCGGGAGAAGAGGTCTGTGCAGAAAGAGGCACAGACCTGTCCTCTGCCACTGGACCACCAGGGAGGTAGGAGATTTAGGGGCAATTGTGGAGATGGGGCATTGTGGAAGCAGCAATGTGGAGATGGGGCAATGTGAAAGGGGCAATGTAGAGATGGGGGCAATATGGAGATGGGGGCAATGTGAAAGGGGCAATGTGGAGATGGGGGCATTGTGGAAGGGGCAATGTGGAGATTGGGGGGCATTGTGGAAGGGGCAATGTGGAGATTGAGGGGCAATGTGGAAGGGGCAATGTGGAGATTGAGGGGCAATGTGAAAGGGGCAATGTGGAGATGGGGGCATTGTGGAAGGGGCAATGTGGAGATTGGGGGGCATTGTGGAAGGGGCAATGTGGAGATTGAGGGGCAATGTGGAAGGGGCAATGTGGAGATTGAGGGGCAATGTGAAAGGGGCAATGTGGAGATGGGGGCATTTTGGAAGGGGCAATGTGGAAATTGAGGGGCATTGTGGAAGGGGCAATGTGGAGATTGATGGGCAATGTGAAAGGGGCAATGTGGAGATGGGGGCATTGTGGAAGGGGCAATGTGGAGATTGGGGGGCATTGTGGAAGGGGCAATGTGGAGATTGAGGGGCATTGTGGAAGGGGCAATGTGGAGATTGAGCGACAATGTGAAAGGGACAATGCGGAGATGGGGGCATTGTGGAAGGGGCAATGTGGAGATTGAAGGGCAATGTGGAGATTGAGGGGCAAGATGGGGGCAATGTGGAGATTGAGGGCCAATGTGGAGATGGGGGGCAATGTGGAGGTGGCCAGTATGGTCGGGGGGCCCATGGCAATTCTTGCACCACTGCCCCGTGGCTTCTAGTTACGCCTCTGATAAAGAGGAACGGTCACTTCCGGTAAACTGTTTCTTATATAAATCTGTGATTAATTAAAAAATTAATGGAGATATCAGCTTTTTAATGGAAGCGTGTGGTTTCAGGACAGACTGCTGTACGGCTCTGTATCGAAACATGTCAATATTCACCTCGTCCCCTCTCCAGTTGTTCCCCGTTACCTCCTCCTACACTGATGGAGGAATCCAGTATGTGACCTAGCGCTCTCTCATTGGCAAGAGGCTGAACCAGGCTGCATGCTGGATTCCTCTGTCAGAGGAGGAGTAGGTAATGGGGAACAACTGGGGAGAGGAGGAGGTGCAGATTGACAGGCTACGGTACATAGCTGCACAGCAGTCTGTCCTGAAGTGACCTCAAACGCTTCCATTAAAAATCCTATATCCCCATTAACACTGCTTTTTTTTTTTTTTAAATCCAGATTGAAAATGTATTGCCGTCGAAGATTTATATAAGAAGCAGTGGACTGGAGGTGAGGGTTCCCCTTTAAGAGCAATGTCTATCAAGATCTTCTTACCATCATTTTTAAGACTTTTTGGCACATTTTCTAATGCGACAGATTTACTTCTAAAAATCTTTTACTTTTACCACTAACGCATGATCCAACTATTTTTTCATTCTGATGACTTTTTGAACATCTCGCCCTCAGTGCTACATTGTAACACTAGAAGCACGCCGATATTTTCAATTGCTACAAAAAGTGTCAAAAAAAGAATCGAGAGCCATAAAATCAAAAGACTTTCATAAGAAGGAAAGCTCTGCAGACCTCTTTGGCAGCTAAGGGTTTATTAAAATCAAAAGAACAGTGCTATATAACTAAAACTGATAGGTTAGTGCTCAGTAAATACAAGCAAATTACTGTGATCAAATAAATGTGAAAAACAATACTATTAATAAACCTTACTGATGTATTTATTAAAGGGATAATAATATTTCACAAAAACAGCAGCTCCAATTAATCTTCATAGTATCTGGACCATGGAGAGTGTTATTTCATTACTGTGAGCGTTGTAGTTCAAGAGTAATTGAATGATAAAGTATCCCCCTCCTGTCCCTTTTACCTAGTGTAAGACACCTCCCCTCAGAGGTGGAATCTGGTCACAGCAACGGACAATCTTCTTACTGTCCCCTTTGACTGTTTTTTCCCTTATGATCACTGAAGATTGTCCCTCTCTTTGATCCATCCGGACAGTCTTGCTGCTCTGAGGTGAGCAGTGTTACATCAGTAAAAGGGGCGGAAGGGGGATACTTTATCATTCAATTACTCTTGTACTACAACTCTGACAGTATTGAAATAACACTCTCCAAAGTCCAAATACTATGAAGATTAATTGGAGCTGCTTTTATTGTGAAACATTACTATCACTTTTAAGTGTTAGTAATGTCCACAAAAAAGTTTTTTGCATTTAGAAGAGCTTAAAAAAGCTGAGCTAAATGCAAAAAAAACGTATCTCTCAAACCGCTATGGTTTAAGAGATACGGGCGTTTAAAGTTTGATCTCTCCTACTAACAGCTGCAAAGTAATGTGGACATTACTAACACTTTAAATGCAATCAAAGTATATATATTAACCCTTTGAGTGCCAGAGGGGTATGCAATGCATTGCTTTGCAATGCACTGCTTACCCCTCTGGCACACAAAGGGTTACATTACACTTGTGTAGTGATGAAATATCTAAATATATATAAAAGAAGAAACCCGCGTGTCTGGCACACACACTCAGGGGCAACAGTAATGAGGGGATATTCAAATCTCCTCTGTCCTGCCAGTCCTGTGTGATTTTAACAGGAGTGGCCGGGGGGCCGAACGCTGTGAGGTGCTGTGCGATGTGAGGGAGACTCGCTCCATCTCATTCTTGAGCTCATTCTGTATGCCTCCGAAGCTGAAAATGAGGCTATGGAATGTACACAGGACTGAAAAATGAGACCTAACCCATTTTCACAATTTCTGCCCTCACCAGCACAGGCATCTATGCCCATAGTATTGCTGGTGAGGGTGAAAATTGTACAGATGGGTTATGTCTAGTTTTTTTTTTTTTGCCCTGCATTCATTCTGTAGCCCCATATCTTGCATCGGAGGCACACAGAATGGGCTGAAGAAGGAGTTGTAGCGTGAGGCGAACATCAATACACCATGGCAGGGCACGGTCCCGGTGGCAGACCTATAGGTGGAATTCCACAGGTACTCAACTGACCTATCCCTGCAAAGCCACATTCCCTACGTAACATGACAGCAACACGTGACACATTTCTAGTATATTAATAACAGATACACTCACAGTCCAAATATTCAATAACTGAATGACCCAAACAATGGTGATGGCAATCGTGGACAATGCAAGGAACCAAATAATGGTAAAATGGACTCAAAACGGCACATGTAAATAAAAAAAAAAACATAGCATGATCCACTGCAGACTAAAGAGAAACATATGTTAAATATAGAATGGCCCCATTAAAGAATCTCAAAGTAAACTACATAATTGGTTATTTCACAAATTAAGAGTCTTTCAAAACGGATCTAAATCTATTTTCTTGTTTTTTTAATGCATCTGATGTAACTATCACAAAAGGCTTGATGGCAATCTCAAGAGCCCTAAAATCAAGACTTTCACCAGAAGGAAGGATTTACAGACCTCGTTAGCAGCTAAAGGGTTATTAAAATGAAAAGAACACTGCTATATAGTGAAATAAATGTTCAGGAGAGCAGAGGTGTAACTAGAAGCCACTGGGCCTTGGTGCAAGAATTGCCATGGGCCCCCCCCTCAACCACATTGGCCCCAGACCCCCTCAACCACATTGGCCACCTCCACATTGCCCCCCAGTCTCCAAATTGCCCCTTCATCCCCACATTTCCCCTATCTCCACAATGCCCCCATATCTCCAAATTGCCCCTTCCACAATGCCCCCTTCAACTCCACAATGTCCCCTTCATCTCCACAGTGCCCCTTCCACAATGTCCCCTTCATCTCCACAATGCCCCCCAATCTCCAAATTGCCACTTCATCTCCACAATGCCCCTTCATCTCCACATTGCCCCTTCCACAATGCCCCTTCATCTCCACAATGTCCCCTTCATCTCCACAATGCCCCCTTCATCTCCACAATGCCCCCCAATCTCCAAATTGCCCCTTCCACAATGCCCCCTTCATCTACACAATGCCCCCTTCATCTCCACAATGCCCCCTTCAACTCCACAATGTCCCCTTCAACTCCACAATGTCCCCTTCATCTCCACATTGCCCCTTCCACAATGCCCCTTCAACTCCACAATGCCCCCTTCATCTCCACAATGCCCCCAAATCTCCAAATTGCCCCTTCATCTCCACAATGTCCCCTTCATCTCCACAATGCCCCCTTCATCTCCACAATGCCCCCCAATCTCCAAATTGCCCCTTCCACAATGCCCCCTTCATCTACACAATGCCCCCTTCATCTCCACAATGCCCCCTTCAACTCCACAATGTCCCCTTCATCTCCACATTGCCCCTTCCACAATGCCACCTTCAACTCCACAATGCCCCCTTCATCTCCACAATGCCTCCAAATCTCCAAATTGCCCCTTCATCTCCACAATGTCCCCTTCATCTCCACAATGCCCCCTTCATCTCCACATTGCCCCTTCCTCCAGTCCCTGGTGGTGTAGCAATGTGGCTTGACAGATCTGTGCCTCCTTCGGCACAGATCTCTAGAACTGACGCTCCCGCACGCCGCTCTAGTAATGTAGAGGCTGGGAGTTGATGTCATCTCCCAGCGTCCTGTATTACTAGAACTGGCAGCCATAGTGGGAGTTGCTGCGGGCGAGGGGATCGTGCGGGGCAGCCGGGCCCCTGGAGTGACGGGCCCGGTCGCAGGTGCGACCCCTGTGACCCCTATTGTTACTCCACTGCAGGAGAGAGCCTTATTCAGGATCAGTGAATTTATAGCTATCCCAGCTGCACAAAGAGAATTAGAAATGCGATAGACATGCAGATCAGTCTGTTTACACTAGAACATAACATACTATTTAAAGTCTGGTGGATGCACACAAGTGATGCTGCAAATCACCTCGGAGTATAAAAATCCCCAGATACATTTCATTTTACACTATCACCCGCATTAATTCATTTAGACACGGCTCATAAGGTTTGCATAGGTGTATATTATCCGGCACTTTGTAAAAATAGCAGCTGTATTAAAGGGAAATGTAAATTATAGGAGTAAAGAGTTTAATGCAACCCCTAATTCAGCGAGATAAAGGGGAAGGATTCTGGCCCGAACCAACTACACCATAGGGGACCAATGAAATTCACTATAATTTGAATATGGATTTTAACTCCTTGATTGCTAGAGAAGTCTCCAGGACATTGCTACACAGTGTGTTGGAGACCTATCTATCATTCAATGGACTAAAAGGTGGATTTAAATGATTATACAGCAGTTGGTTTGCAACAAAATTGCTTCTCTTTATCTTGTTGAATATGTCCGTCAGTAAGTTACAGTAGGTGTTCCCCATACTGCCGGTGGAGTGGAAACTGAATGTACGTCTTACTGGACCGACACATTCACTATTTGAAGTCCTGTCTATCTGTCTGTTTGTCTGTCTATCTATCTGTCTGTCTGTCTCACATCTATCTAATCTCTCTATCTCATATCTGTCTAATCTATCTATCTATCTCATATCTATCCTATCTATCTATCTATCTATCTATTTCATATTATCTCTATCCCATATCTATCCCATATCTATCTCATATTTATCTAATATTTCTATCTCATGTCTGTCTAATCTGTTTGTCTATTTATTATCTCTATCCCATATCTATCCCATATCTATCTCATATTTATCTAATATTTCTATCTCATGTCTGTCTAATCTGTTTGTCTATTTATTATCTCTATCTCATATCTATCTCATATCTATCTATCTATCATATCTATCTATCTATCATATCTATCTATCTATCTATCATATCTATCTATCTATCATATCTATCTATCTATCATATCTATCTATCTATCTATCTATCATATCTATCTATCTATCTCATATCTATCTATCTATCTATCTCATATCTATCTATCTATCTATCTATCTATCTATCTATCTATCTATCTATCTGTCTCATATCTATCTATCTATCTATCTATCTATCTATCTATCTATCTCATATTTATCTATCTATCTATCTATCTATCTATCTATCTATCTGTCTCATATCTATCTATCTATCTATCTATCTATCTATCTATCTATCTCATATCTATCTATCTAATATCTATCTCATATCTATCTATCTATCTATCTATCTATCTATCTCATATCTATCTATCTATCTATCTATCTATCTATCTCATATCTATCTGTCTGTCTATCTATCTATCTATCTATCTATCTATCTATCTATCTATTTATCTATCTATCTATCATATCTATCTATCTATCTATCTCATATCTATCTATCTAATATCTATCTCATATCTATCTATCTATCTATCTATCTATCTATCTATCTCATATCTATCTATCTATCTATCTATCTATCTATCTATCTATCTATATATCCCATATCTATCTATCTATCTATCTATCTATCTATCTATCTATCTCATATCTATCTGTCTGTCTATCTATCTATCTATCTATCTATCTATCTATCTCATATCTATCTGTCTGTCTATCTATCTATCTATCTATCTATTTATCTATCTATCTATCTATCTATCTATCTATCTCATATCTATCCCATATCTATCTATCTATTTATCTATCTATCTATCTATCTATCTATCTATCTATTTCCTATCTATCTATCTATCTATCTATCTATCTATCTATCTATCTATCTATCTCATATCTATCTATCTATCTCATATCTATCTATCTATCTATCTATCTATCTATCTCATATCTATCTATCTATCTCATATCTATCCCATATCTATCTATCTATCTATCTATCTATCTATCTATCTATCTATCTATCTCATATCTATCCCATATCTATCTATCTATCTATCTATCTATCTATCTATCTATCTATCTATCTCATATCTATCCCATATCTATCTATCTATCTATCTATCTATCTATCTATCTATCTATCTATTTCCTATCTATCTATCTATCTATCTATCTATCTATCTATCTCATATCTATCTATCTATCTATCTATCTATCTATCTATCTCATATCTATCTATCTATCTCATATCTATCCCATATCTATCTATCTATCTATCTATCTATCTATCTATCTATCTATCTATCTATCTATCTCATATCTATCTCATATCTATCTATCTATCTATCTATCTATCTATCTATCTCATATCTATTTTTCTATCTATCTATCTAATCTATCTATCACATATCTATCTATCTATCTATATCTATCTATCTATCTATCTATCTATCTATCTATCTATCTATCTGTCTATGTCAATCTAATATTCTATCTCATATCTGTCTAATCTGTTTGTCTATCTCATATCTGCCTAATCTATCTATCTATCTATCTATCTATCTATCTATCTATCTATCTATCAATCTATCACATATCTATCTATCTATATCTATCTATCTATCTATCTATCTATCTATCTATGTCAATCTAATATTCTATCTCATATCTGTCTAATCTGTTTGTCTATCTCATATCTGCCTAATCTATCTATCTATCTATCTATCTATCTATCTATCTATCTATCTATCTATCTATCTATCTATCCCATATCTATCTATCTATCTATCTATCTCTCATATCTATCTATCTATCTATCTATCTGTATAGATATCTATATTGTATGTAAGTATCCAGAGACAATCCAGAGAATAAGGTCCCACACACGTTCAATAGAACACTGTAAGATTAATCAGATAATGCAGATGATTAAGTAATAATGATATATATATATATATATATATATATATATATATATATAAAATAGATATATATAGTATATATTCACCTACCTACTGTGTATGAGATGCGCATTGGATTCCAGGGTCCCTGAGTGGCGTGCAGCCGCGCCATGACCCCGGAATTCCATTACCTGCCAGGACCATCAATGGAATGAGATGCTGATAGCACGTCATGGGTCCTTAAGGGGTTAATATGCAATTACAAATGACAC
Source organism: Rhinophrynus dorsalis (assembly GCA_037306005.1). Lineage (NCBI taxonomy): Eukaryota > Metazoa > Chordata > Amphibia > Anura > Rhinophrynidae > Rhinophrynus > Rhinophrynus dorsalis. The sequence goes on from CM074720.1 coordinate 547,321,576, forward strand.
AAAGTACGTTGATGCCTGCTGGAAAATTCCATATTGCGGGTTAGGGGAACCTTGAGCGATAAAAGCCTGAGAACCACTGCCTTAGTCATTCTGTTAACCCTTTGAGTGCCAGAGGTGTACGCAATGCATTTGCAATGCATTGCATACCCCTCTGGCATGCAAAGAGTTAAATAAAAACATAAAGTGTCATGTATCCCAAAAGGTTTGATTACATTTAAAGGACTGCTAAAACCCTCCTAATAATAACCCCCACATAGATTACTATGCCTTAAAAATCCTGATGGCCTCTACGAAGTTTACTCTTGTGCCTCTGTTCAAGATATGACCTCCTTCAGTCAGTGCTGCATGTTGTGTCCATGGAGGCGGACATGATTACTTACAGGCAGTTTTATCCAAACTGAAGCAGGCCGAGTACATACGCCTACTTAACTCTTTACGGACCAGAGGCAAGGCAAAGCATTGTGAAGCAATCGGTTGTAGACCCCTGTGTACATGTGAGCGGGGGGAGGGGTTATTATTAGGGATTGTAAGTGCTCATTTAACCATTTAAGCACCAGAGCGGTATGCAACGCATGGCTCTACAATGCTTTGCACACCCCTCTGCCTCATAAAGGGTTAATTGATCTAAATATTTGAAAATGCCATATTGATGAGGGCAGACAAATGTACATAATTTGGGCGTGTATATCCATTTTAAGTGGGCAGTTGTGTTTTCAGGTGTATATCAAACCCAGCATTGCAGTGTTTATTTTAAGGATGTTTAACCCCTTAATTACCCATGACAGCCCTGGCTTGGACGCGTTAAGGACCCATGATGCTCCTGGCTTGTATGCGGCCCTGGCTTAGACATGCGTTAAGGATCCATGACGGTCCTGGATTAGACATGCATTAAGGACCCATGACGGTCCTGGCTTGGACGTGCTTTAAGGACCTATGACGGTCCTGGTTTGACGTGAGTTAAGGACCCATGACAGTCCTGGCTTGGGGGTGCGTTAAGGACCCATGACGGTCCTGGCTTGGGGGTGCGTTAAGGACCCATGATGGTCCTGGCTTGGACGTGCATTAAGGACCCATGACAGTCCTGGCTTGGGGGTGCATTAAGGACCCATGACGGTCCTGGCTTGGACGTGTGTTAAGGACCCATGATGTGCCAGGACTGTCATGAATTTCAACGCTCCCCCACGGCCCTGATTCAGATAGGGTAAAAAAAATGCTCTTAGCTCCTTAAGTGTTCAAGCGTGCGGCCAGTCCTTAAAGGGATAGTAATACTTTGTTTTAACTTTATTTTATTTTGTAGGCATTAAAAAAACATGAAGAATGATATAAGTCTTATCTCTCAAACCTTTATGGTTTATGAGATATTCACAAGCAAAGTTCCCCTCCCACCCCTTTTACCTAGTGTAAGCCATCTCTTCTCAGATGTGGAATCCAGTCCATAGACCAGACAGATAACAGAAGGGGACAATCTTCTTTGTATGAGAACAATGAAAGCCCTTCCCCCCTTGACAAGTTTTTCAGCTTTTTCCATTATCTTAATTGAAGATTGTCCCTCTCTGCAGTCTACCTGGGCATCTCCCTTCTGATCTGGTTGAACAAGTGGGGGATACTTTGTGAATATCTCTTAAACCATAAAGGTTTCAGAGATAAGACTTATATCGTTCTTCATGTGTTTTTAATGCCTAAAAAATAAAATAAAGTTAAAATGAAGTATTACTATCCCTTTAAGGGGTTAATTGTCCCTTCGCACAGTTGGTTTACTGTAGTATTTCTCAGTTCTGTTTATCACATCAGCCTCTTTGTCTGCTTAGCTCAGTGTTTGTCAACATTAACCCTTTGAGTGCCAGAGGGGTATGCAATGCCTTGCGCACCCCTCTGGCATTTCTGGTATATACCAACAGGTCAGCTCTTTATTATATCCCTGCCTAATCACAGAGGAGTAATCAAGTGCTTAGTCATTGTAACTGAGCTTCCCATGCTTATTTAGCATTATCATGTTAACCTGACCTGTTGTGTGTCCCAAGCACTGGAGCCGAGAATCACTGGCTTAGGTAGATATCTGCAGTAAATGCTGACACTGTATAAGTACATGCTAATCATCATACCTGGACAAGAGGATGTCAATGACGCAACACCACTCCCCACTCTTCTGTCCTCCAAGCTATACACGTTAAGGTCCTGCAGTATTTCAGATTTCCTTTCCAACTGCTCCACATAAACAGCCCTGACAAACATTTCTAATGAACTACACGCAGAAAAGGACCAAGGCCACTACAGTATACTAATCCTACTAGACCTCTCTGTCTCCTTTAACATTGTTAATCACGCACTCTTACTGGTTAGGTTAGTGCGGTCTGTGTGTCTGCACTGTCAGTCCCTTCCGGTGTCCATATGGTGCACTGCAGTCTACTCAATGGAGACCGGGACTGACAGCGCAGGCGCACAGACAAGATGTCTGCATTGTAGATGCAGTGTAGCTACAGTATACTAATCCTACTAGACCTCTCTGTCTCCTTTAACATTGTTAATCACACACTCTTACTGGACGCCCTACACATTCCTGGCACATCTCCCTGCCTACAAAAGAGGTGTGAAACCTGTGCACACATTTACACCACGGACAACATACCAATTCCAAACACCCACTTACACCATAAGATCAATGGTACCTTCACCTGTAAATCATCCAATGTAATATACCTTATCATGTGTGCAAAATGCCCAACAGCTCTGTATGTGGGAGAAACTGGACAAGCACTACATAGGAGATTTAATTCCCACAGATACAGTGTTAATAACAAAAAGACAGAGACACCAGTGGGAGAACATTTTTGCCAAAATGGACACAGTGTCAGGGACATTAAATGAACTGTATTGATGGGATGGTTCCTCACTCAGAAGGACAGAAAAGTATAGGAAGTTAAGTTAATGTTGAAGTTTAAAGCGGAACTTTGAGGTAATACCAATTCACCATGCAGTCATGGTGACTAGCTTGAAAATAATAGCTCTGTCTAAAGTAATCAATCGTGTTTCGTGACTGACGGGCAGGTTAGTGCGGTGTCACGGTTTGTTAAGACTCTCAGACGCAAAGTTAGGTAAAAACACAACTTTATTGAAAAGATTAAGATAATCCCATAGGCTTGTGGAGCAAATCAGCACCCGCACGCTGGGACCACAGACAGTATAGTGTAGCCGCAAGGCTTGAGGAGTGAACCAGCGTCTGCACGCTGGGACCAACAGACAGAAGTTGCAGCCGCAAGGCATGTGGAGTGAACCAGCGTCCGCACGCTGGGACCAACAAACATATAGGATAGCCGCAAGGCTTTGTGGAGCGCACCAGCGTCCGCACGCTGGGACCAGCAGACAGAGTAGTATAGCCGCAAGGCTTGTGGAGCGAACCAGCGTCTGCACGCTGGGACCAACAGACAGAATGTCGCCAAAGCGTCCGAGGCAGAAAGTCGCCAGGAACCGGGCCCAGGAAGCGAACAGGAACCAGCAAGGATGATAAACCGGATCAGGAACAGCAACGAAGACTGGCAGCAGGAACAGCAACCTCTAAAGACTCAACCGGAACAGGCACTGGAACCAGCACTGCAGACAGGAGGCTCAGGAACAGGACGAACTCAGGAACTCAGGAACACAGCAAAAGGCCCAATAAGCTTCTGTAGCACAGTGGAAGTGGATGCAATCAGAGACACCACGAAAGGGCAACCAAAGGGTGCCCAGACTCAGTTTAAATAGGCAATGTGAGGCAGGCTAAAGGCAGACAGCCAATGAGAGCCCCCTACTGGTAATAGACATAGAAATGCAGCAATCACGGGCACCGTGATATGCGGTCTGTGCGACTGCACCATCAGTCCCTTCCAATGACCATATGGTGCAAAGCAGTCTACTCTATAGAGACCGGGACTGACGGCGCAGGCACACAGACAAGATGTCTGCTTTTTAGTCTGGGTTCCGGTCTCCAAACTTTAGACAGAGCTATTACTTAACGGTAAGACACCTATTTTCAAGCTAGTTGCCATGCATTTAATGAATGCATGGTGACTTAGTATTACCTGAAAGTTCCTCTTTAATGCTATAAATTATGGTTTGAATAAAGACAGGGAATCCCTGTCACATTATCACATTCTGGATTAACCTTTCCAACAGTCCCACTGGGATCGTAAATACCTCTAACTCCTCAGAGGAAGACTGAAATTTACCATTGACTAATCAAAGTATCTGGGTCTGGACTGAGATTTCATATCTGATTTCCATTCTAAACAATGCAATGTGTACTTGTATATAAGAGAGATGTTTTCATATTTATCTGTATAACATGCCTGAGGAAGAGACCTAAGAGGTCTTGAAAGCTTGCATCCTAAATCCGCTTAGTTTGCCAATAAAGGCATCAACAACTATATTTGGCTCCTACACATTCCTGGCAGCCATGACACAGCGCTAAAATGGACTGTCTCCTACCTCTCAAACTGCGCTTGCAGAGTCTATTTTGCTATTGCCTTTGTTTCCTTTCATGCCTTCTCAGTCTGTCTACCTCAGAGATCCGTCCTGGCTGGGTCCATACATACGTAGAATATCCTGATATTTTTTGATATTTAGTCTAAGCACTCTTTTAGTGGCTCTCCTTTATATGGCCTCCAGAACTCTATATAGTAATACAGGTGAGCTCAAACTACTGATCTGTAATATGGAATTAGGTAGATCTTATTTTTCTTCTGCTAATGCCTCTTCCTATATAACCTAGTATCACAATGGCTTTCCCCACATCTTTGCTGCATTGCTTGCCTACCTTTAAAACATCAAATATAACTATTCTGAGGTCTTTGACTTTAATTTTGAACACTTTTTTAAATTTTTTTATTTTACATTGATTATAATGAGTCACTACAATCATTGGAAAACTAAACAAAACAGCACAAATAAAGCAAAGAAAAGAAATCTTATAAATAAAAAACAGATTTTACCCTTCTGTTTGGCCTCAGGTTAGAAGCCCGGGTAATGATGTATGTAGAATGCAAATTGCTTGTAACAAGAGGGGGAGACTGGCCAAGAATGTGATTGTACGCTAATGCAGTTTGCTTTTATACTCAATTAACTTTTCATTGTTTTATTTTTGCACCGCAAAATCTGCCGTAATTAACCTTTATAAAGATAGCGCTTTTGCGTTGCACTTTATTTTTAATGTAATTCACGGTTCAATGACACCTATTATTGAAATTATTTTGTTTCACGTGTAGACTTTAAGTGCTACACACACAAAGAAAAAAGAGCAATTCTGGGGGCAAAACCACTTTATCCACTTGAATACTAAAGAGTTATCTAACACATTGCTCTGCAATGCAATGTAGACCTCTGTAGAATTCAAGGGGTTAACAGCCCCATTTAAATTAACTCTTTGAGTGCCAATGCTTTGGATACATTTCTGGTACTCAAAAAGATATAATGGGATTTTTTTTTTATTTGAATGGAACCACGGGGCTTGAATAAAAATTTCTATTGATATAAGACAATTGTTTGAGACGTGTTCTAGCTGATAAAGCCCAAACTAAGATTTAAAGGTTATCTGATATTATTTTCCCACAATGGTTTACTTGTGGTTTGCTCTTGAGTTGGTATTTTATACCTGTATCAATATGAGGCTCTTCATTTGTTTAAAAGAAGCACTTACCTAGGTAGGAGTCCATCGCGCAGCAGTCAGATGTATCTATATAATTACTGTGTGTAACAGAAGCACTTACCTAGGTAGGAGTCCACCATACAGCAGTCAGGTGTATCTATATAATTACTGTGTGTAACAGAAGCACTTACCTAGGTAGGAGTCCATTATACAGCAGTCAGGTGTATCTATATAATTACTGTGTGTAACAGAAGCACTTACCTAGGTAGGAGTCCATCACACAGCAGTCAGGTGTATCTATATAATTACTGTGTGTAACAGAAGCACTTACCTAGGTAGGTGTCCATTATACAGCAGTCAGGTGTATCTATATAATTACTGTGTGTAACAGAAGCACTTACCTAGGTAGGACTCCATCACACAGCAGTCAGGTGTATCTGTATAATTACTGTATGTAACAGAAGCACTTACCTAGGTTGGAGTCCATCGCGCAGCAGTCAGGTGTATCTATATAATTACTGTGTGTAACAGAAGCACTTACCTAGGTAGGAGTCCATCATACAGCAGTCATGTGTATCTGTATAATTACTGTGTGTAACAGAATGACTTACCTAGATAGGAGTTCATCATACAGCAGTCAGGTGTATCTATATAATTACTGTATGTAACAGAAGCACTTACCTAGGTAGGAGTCCATCACACAGCAGTCAGGCGTATCTATATAATTACTGTGTGTAACAGAAGCACTTACCTAGGTAGGAGTCCATCATACAACAGTCAGGTGTATCTATATAATTACTGTGTGTAACAGAATGACTTACCTAGATAGGAGTTCATCATACAGCAGTCAGGTGTATCTATATAATTACTGTATGTAACAGAAGCACTTACCTAGGTAGAAGTCCATCGCGCAGCAGTCAGGTGTATCTATATAATTTGTGGATTTTCCTAACAAAGTATGATGGAAAGTCAGAATTTTATTAAGACACGGAGGCGAATATTATGCATATATCTCTCTCCACTGCTTCCTCTAGCAGCAAAGGATAGTTTATTCAAAATTCAACAGACAAGAAAAAATAAACTTGCAGTAACCCCTAGCAACCCCACAACAAATGAGATAGTGTCCCATGTTATAAATAAGGTTGCACATTCCCAGAACTACCTCTTTCTTGCTAGCTGACATCTGTTCTGTAACTTCAACATGACCATCGGAACCGGAACAACTCCCGACCGAACATTCATCCAAACGTGAACATCAGGAAACTAGGCAACGCGCCAGAGAACAACCATATGCCCCTGGCTTTCAACCTGAAAAAAAGGAAACAGAATGAAAGGGAGGGAACATTGGGAGGGATAATATTCGCCTCTGTGTCTTAACAAAATTCTGACTTTTCATCACACTTTGTTAGGAAAATCCACAAATTTTATGGCAGAACGAAGGCTTCATATTATGCAAGTTTAAAGCACACCAATACAATAAACATCACATATTAGATACAACAGTATGAGCAACATGATTAATAGGCTTACAGTAAAAATCCCTAAAGGTAGATTCCCTGGACCAATCCGCGGGCCGAAGGATATCCTCCAACCGACCGCCAGCTTGCATGGCCATAGAAGCCATTGCACCCCTGGTGGAATGTGCTCCAAATACAGCCACATCCACGCCCGCTAGCTGCATAATCTACCGAACCCAACGAGCAAGAGTGGCCGCCGAAACAGGTAAATGGGGATTGCGAAAAGAAATGAGCAACTGAGAAAAGGCTGGTAGCCGAATAGAGGCCGTACGAAGCTCATACTCCTGCAAACAGCGGGCAATGCACAACTGAGGCTGAGCGGGAAAAGACAGAAAAGAGACGACCCGCACCGCCGTCTTAGTATGACGGGAAACCCAAAACTGCACACCCTGTGGCGTAAACGACTGGGAATGCAGGTCCAAAGCCTTCACATCGGAAACGCGTTTAAAATACACCAAACACAACAACATGGTAAGTTTGGCCGACAGTTGTTTCAAAGACAACAGATCATTGGAAGGCCAACTCTCCAAAAAACGTAGAACATCATTGACATTCCACAAGGACTGGTAGCGGGACTGAGGGGGTCTCGAAAAAACGAATCCCCCTCATAAGCTGACAAACAACCACTGACTGGCCCACAGGAACCCCATCAATCGTGGCATGCCCCGCAGAAATAGCAGAATGGTAAGAATTAATCCTACAGTACTCCTTACCGGAGTCAAATAAATGGGACAAAAAGTTAACCACACTCACCGGAGAGGCTGAAACGGCATCCAAATCCCGTTCCACGCACCAACGACTTCAGGCTGACCAGGCGGATCCATACATGGCCCGGGTATCTGGAGCCCATGACTCCGCCAAAAAAGCCTGAGCCGAGTCCGAAAATCCTCCGTCACCTGAGTCACCCCGGAGAGGAACCACGCGAGGAGCTGGAGATCTCCAGACACTACAAGTTCGTGCGGAGTGCCAGAGGGGTCGGACAAGAGAAAAGGAAACACCGGCAGCAGGCGGGGAAAATCTGCCGACAACTCCAACAGAGGCGGGAACCACAGTTGCGTCAGCCAAAAAGGAGTCACAACCACCACTGTCGCTGAATCCTCAAAAGAGTCCGAGGAATCATGGCAAATGGTGGAAACGCATAATTCGTCCCTGGTGTCCATGACTGCAGGAAAGCGTCCGTTGCCAGCGTGTCTGGATCCAGATGCCAGCTGAAGAAGTGAGGAACCCGCCGATTAAGACGGGAGGCAAACAGTTTGATGCAAAACGGACCCCACAGACAGAGTAACCCCGAAAAGACGTCGGAATGAAGCATCGAATCTCTCCAATCGGCCAGATATCTGGAATTCCAGTTCGCCACAACATTGGAAAGACCAGGTAAGTGTTCTGCTAACACCGAAATATCGCAAAAATGCCAGAACTCCTTGGCCAAGTCCGCCAACGGCTTGGATCTCGTGCCGCCCAGCTTGTTGATATACCGAACTGCTGAGACGTTGTCCATCTTCAGCAGTATACGGCAATGCACGCGGTCCTTGGCCAAACTCTTTAATGCAAAGGAACCCACCAACAATTCGAGGCAATTGATATGAAGAGAAGTTTCCATCAGCGACCATTTGCCGCCGGTGGATAGGTCGCCTAAGCGTGCACCCCAACCAAGAAGGCTGGAGTCGGACTCTATAACGAGATACGGCACAACAGCAAAGATGGCCCTCCCATCCAGGCGTCTAGGTGTTTGAGCCACCACACGAGTTCCTCTGGTGCGTCGGACGAGAGGGCAATAAGGTTGGCGTACCCCAAGCTCCGGCGCAGATGAAGCGCCTTCTAACGTTGCAGGGCCCGATAGTGTAGGGGACCCAGAAAAATTGCCTGTATGGAGGCGGCCAGAAGGCCCACCACGCAAGCCAGGAGACGAAGCGAAATGCGATCCCGCCGGAGGATAAGACAAATCTCTCTGCGAATGGCATGGATTTTCGCCCTTGGAAGGCTCAAAGGGGCAACCCCGGGAGTCCACCACGAAGCCGAGGAACTCCAAGCGCTGAGAAGGCACCAACTGAGACTTCTTCCAGTTGATTAAAAACCCCAAACTGGACAGGAGGCGAATCGCGTTGGCGGCCTGATCAATCAGAAGATCGTGGTCCTGCGACATGATCAACATGTCGTCCAGATAGATGAGACGGATACCCCAACTGCGCAAAATCGTGACTACAGGCATCAGGAGCTTCATGAAGCACCAAGGCGCAGAGGACAAGCCAAAAGGAAGGCAAGTGAACTGCCAAATCCTGCCCCGCCAGAGAAAGCACAGGAAAACCTGAAAAGAAGGTGCCATCGGTACCGTGTGATAAGAGTCCCGAAGGTCGAACTTCACCATCCAGTCTGAAGGAAGGAGAAGATCTCGAAGAAGATGGATACCCTCCATCTTGAAATGCTGGCAGAGGACACACTCGTTGAGAGTCCGCAGGTTGATCACTGTCCGGCGTCCTTTAATTACTATAATTACTGTATGTAACAGAAGCACTTACCTAAGTAGGAGTCCATCCCGCAGCAGTCAGGTGTATCTATATAATTACTGTGTGTAACATAAGCACTTATGAGTGTAGGAGTCCATCACACAGCAGTCAGGTGTATCTATTTAATTACCGTGTGTAACAGAAGCACTTACCTAGGTAGGAGTACACAACACAGCAGTCAGGTGTATCTATATAATTACTGTGTGTAACAGAAGCACTTACCAATGTAGGAGTCCATCATACAGCAGTCAGGTGTATCTATATAATTACTGTGTGTAACAGAAGCACTTATCTAGGTAGGAGTCCATCATACAGCAGTCAGGTGTATCTATATAATTACTGTGTGTGACAGAAGGACTTACCTAGGTAGGAGTCCATCATACAGCAGTCAGGTGTATCTATATAATTACCGTGTGTAACAGAAGCACTTACCTAGGTAGGAGTCCATCATACAGCAGTCAGGTGTATCTATATAATTACTGTGTGTAACAGAAGCACTTACCTAGGTAGGAGTCCATCATACAGCAGTCAGGGGTATCTATATAATTACTGTGTGTAACAGAAGCACTTACCTAGGTAGGAGTCCATCATACAGCAGTCAGGGGTATCTATATAATTACTGTTTGTAACAGAAGCACTTACCAATGTAGGAGTCCATCATACAGCATGAGATTGGTAGACTTAGTGATTCCTGTATTGGGTAACTGAGTAGCTTTAGGATGAAAGTTCCAGACAACTCAGATAGAGGGATCATCTAATTGTCTTAGGATCCTAGATCTGACAAAACAGAGGGTCACAACTAGGGGCTCAGTTTCTTATAAAATATGAAACTTCAGTATTACTTAGATACATCTAATTATAATTTATAATAGAAGTTAATAATTAACCGTGACAGCTGCTTAGTATCTTTAACCCCAAAGGATTCCCAAGAGATCTCTCCAACACATTACTTTGAAACATCTCTCCCATCCAAGGCGGAAGCAATGTTTCAACTTTAAAGCATTATTTTTTGTGCTTGATCTCTAACAAAGTTCTCAGAGTAAAAATAAAGCTTGAACATTTTCTCCCTGGGGTCACAAGAACCATTTCTGCAAAGAAATATCATGTGTAATTTAAGTATTTTTTTTCTTTTCTTTTTTTTTTTTTTTTTTTTTTTTTTAAATCCCTGAAAGCCTTTGTTCTTGATGCGTCTCACAAATACATAATTTCATGGCCCATTTCATGGAAATGGAATACATTTTTATTCCTCACCAAATCGACTTCAACCTAAAGATGCATTTTGAACAACAGAGCAGTATAAGGCAGTGGGGTTTTCAAACTTTTTGGTGGTATGGAACCCTTTTAATCCTAAATAAAATTTGTGTGGAACCCTAAAAATAAAATTAGACCTTTTGGATGATAGGTTTTCAATGCATTGGAAACATATCTGGTACCTGGAAGTTAACCTTTTGGCTGCTAAGGATGTTACATGAGATGTCCTTGGCATACCCCCCAAAACTGCTAAGGATGTTACATGAGATGTCCTTAGCATACCCCCCAAAACTGCTAAGGATGTTACATGAAATGTCCTTAGCATACCCTCCAAAACTGCTAAGGATGTCTCTAATGAAGTCCAGATCAGTAAGAGGTGTCTATGATGGCTGGGGGTTTATTTCTTCATTTGAAGGAATGATAAAGGTGCACCAACAGAGAAAAGACGACTAAGAGGAGACCTTATCACATTGTACAAGTATATGAGAGGTCAATGCAAGGATCTGTGCGGTGAGCTATTTATTCCAAGGCCTGAGCAGGTGACCAGGTGACACCCCTTGAGATTAGAGGAAAGGAGGTTTACACTTCAGCAGAGGAAGGTTTTTTTTACAGTGAGGTCTGTTAAATTGTGGAATTCATTGCCCAGGGAGGTGGTTATGGCAGGTACAATGGATACATTTAAGAGAAGATTAGATACATTTCTTTCAAAAGGGAACATACAGAGTTATACTGTGTTTTAGTAGGCAGATCAGGAAGGTCTGATAAAGACTAATTTAATTGGTAGCAGAAAAGCTATAAAATTCTCAGTCACTGGGGTATGAGGAGAAGGTTGAACTTGATGGACTTGTGTCTTTTTTCAACCTAATTTACTATGTTACTAAATCAGTGTATAAGGTACCCAAATGGATAAGGGAATGTGCTGGGATATATGGCTGATACATAAAAAAAAGAAGGAAAAAAAATCACTTAATAGCACCAAACCCACCCTTGTCCGATACTGAATTGGACCACCCACCCAGAAATGTACAGAGATACAAAAGTGTGCCAATCTGCAAACCAATAATTAAAACCCAACTTTTATTAACCCAACAAAAGATAAAAACCTGCCGAGTTCTATAGACGTGCTGAATGTATCAACTAAGGTCTGTGTATTCAGGCCGCCATTAAGCACTGGGTGCGCTCAGACGCTCTCCTGTTATTGTGGCTACCCTCTGGCATTGATTCAGTGTGGGTTAACGGAGTCATCCTTTCCTTTTTTTATAAAATAATTCGCTAAAACGTGTGTAACGACGCAGTCATGCACAGTAGAGACTGCTGTGCGTGCTGCAGTCATGCTCAGTAGAGACTGCCCGCACCGCGGCTGATACAGAGATGGATGCTCCCAAAGAGCGTCCAGCTCTGTATCAGCCGTGGCACGGGCAGTCTCTACTGCGCATGACGCCTCGCGACCGGGTGGCAGTGGCACTGTGGCCCGTGTAACGGGCTATTCAACTAGTATCAGAATAAAAGGATATTCACGTTTTATTTTTAGGTCAGAACACTATGGAGTAGTGAGTGAGATCTAAAGGATGTGTGAATCTCTCATAAGTGATAATTAGTGTCAACTAAAGTTCCGATCATTACGCTACAGACACTACGAGTCTGTAGTGTATTGAGTCTTGCTCATTATGATGCATATCTATAACATGCATAGAACTCTGCTCGCCGTAGTTCATACATATGGTGTATAGAAAGAGCGATACAATCGCTATAAAGGAAGCACATTTAATCTTCAGTTGCTAAGCTGGTTTAGATCTCAAAAATCATTGGTTAATGATCCCAGCTAGCGGGCGACCCATAAAAGAGAAAATATTTCACTGAAACAATATCAGAGTGCGGACTTCTATGTACGGCTTCCTCACAGGTGTCACTTGGCCAAGTAATACAAAGCATCAAGGTATAGCACCACTCTGCATTATCTGTGTACCAAGGGACTGTGAGGGAGTTGTATGTAGTGGTCTGTGCCACAGGATGCACAGACCCCAGCTGTATGATATGATGTTTGATATTCCCAACCAGCCAGCAGCACTGAGGTCCCATCTTGGGACTGGTGAAGTTTCAGGTCCTGTGCACTGTACTCTTGGCACCCACCCAAAACCAGCATACCATCTGGAATGAAGATAACTCACGGCATCAAATGAGGTGTCACTTGCTATTCTATCCATAGTCTGTTGTGAACAAATGTTTCCACAGGATGGCAGTAAATATTACCATAAGTTTGCGCTATAGGAAAATATATATACTTTACATTTTCACCACTTCAAAAATAGCAGAATCTTCGAGAAACGTGGAATTTCCCACTTTATTCGATACCTGCTACCAGCCCAAGAAAAATGCTATTCCATGGGGTGCCATTAAATGACATGTACCACTGTTCTTTTTTTTAAATGACCTGCCTGCATTAAATGGTCAAAAACATTAAGAATATGAAGAAGTGGTAGGCAAGGCATACCATTTTGGTGTGTAGACATTTACCCTCATCAAATGAAGTGTCACTTGCCTTTTTATCCCTAGGCTCGTGTGCACAAACATTTGCAGAATGCAATGCAATAGTAAAAAATATAATTATTTTACATTTCTACCACTTCAGATACTGATATCTTTGAAAACCACAGACTTTCCTACTGTTCTTCTGAGAAAATGGCTCCTCTTTGATGAGTTGCTCTCATTGTTTTTTATTTTTCAAATATATCTTTCCTGTTTTAAAATTGTTGTAACAACCATACAAATGTAGAAGTGGTACACAAAGCGTAACATTTTGGAAAGCAGCCAACCAGTCACATAAAATGAAGGGTCACCTGACTTTCTTCTCCTAGACTAGTGTGCACAACTATTTCCACAATTTAATGGTCTAGGAAAAACAAACAAAAAAAGCATACTTTTTTGCATTTCAATAACTTCAAAGACACTAAAATCTTTCAACAATATAGAATTTCCTACTGTATTCAGTATCTAGTTCCAGACTTGGAAAAATAGTACCATACTGGTATGGGTTTTCATACCTTGGGTAGTACAAGTAGCATGGCTACCAGTGGAATTTGCCTGGGGAAGATGACAGTGTATGTGTGATTCTGTGGCTACAAGTGAAACAAGGCTGGGTTGTCAGACATTATATGTGTGGATGTGTGGCTATCAGTGGAACAAGTCTGGGGTTGTCAGACATCATATGTGTGGATGTGCGGCTATCAGTGGAACAAGGCTGGGGTGTCAGGCATTATATGTGTTGTTGTGTGGCTATCTGTGGAACAAGTCTGGGGTTGTGTCACCCACACACGACAATAGGAGCCGTGTGGTGCTGGCTCTGGGTTCAGGTGCTAGCAAGCGATGCTGGAGTGCGGAGCTTGAGTGCGGTGACGGCGTGCTAGGTACTCCCTTGCTGCAGCCGAAGCTGGCTAAAGGTGCTGGTCGCGAAACCAGATTGTTCCACCCCGGTTGAGCCGAGGTGCAACCAGGATAGGAGTACCTAGGAACCGTTAGAAACACCAGGCCAGCAGGACACCAGACGGGAAACAGGGAACACGGCAGAGGTCAGGCGCGGCCAAAGGTTCAATCAGGAGCGGAGATCAAACGTGGTCAGACGAGCCAAGGGTCAAGCCGGGAGACAGGAGCAGACGTGGTCAAACAAGCCAAGGGTCAAGCCAGGAGACAGGAGCAGACGTGGTCAAACAAGCCAAGGGTCAAGCCAGGAGACAGGAGCAGACGTGGTCAAACAAGCCAAGGGTCAAGCCAGGAGACAGGAGCAGACGTGGTCAAACAAGCCAAGGGTCAAGCCAGGAGACAGGAGCAGACGTGGTCAAACAAGCCAAGGGTCAAGCCAGGAGACAGGAACAGACGTAGTCAAACAAGCCAAGGGTCAGTAAGTAGTCCAGAGCCCAGGACCAAACTGAAGAACTATGGAACGGGCGCCCTATGCCTGGGGCAGCCCGTTTAAAAAGGCAGTCCAGCCAATGGAGAGCAGGGAGCGGGAGGCTCGTCCGTGAGCCAACCCGCATTGGAGGAGTGGAAGCCATAGGGGAGCGAGACGGGCGCATGCGCATCCGCCAGACTGAAGGCGGACACGAACCGCGCATGCGAGCCCGACAAAGGAACCCGGAAGTGCTGCCGCGAAAGAAGACGCGGCCCGGGTGAACGTGCCGGCGGTGACACCACCCCCCCCTCAACGGGAGGCCCCCGGACGACCCGGCTTAGCAGGAAAGGCACGATGGAAAGCACGCCGAAGCGCCGGAGCATGTACATCACGGGCAGGTACCCAGGAACGCTCTTCAGGGCCGTAGCCCCTCCAATCCACCAGGTACTGGAGAGATCCCCGAACGATGCGAGAGTCTAGGAGCTTCTGGACGACATATTCCTCCTGACCACTGACACGAACAGGAGGCACTGGTACCGATTGAGGGGAGTACCGGGTACGAAGCAGCGGCTTCAGAAGAGACACGTGGAAGGTATCAGGAATTCGCATGGAGGGGGGCAAGTCCAGGGCAAAGGACACTGGAGTGCTTTGGGACCGGATTCGAAAGGGCCCAATGTAGAGCGGGCCAAACTTAGCGGAAGGCTTCTGGAGACGTAGGTTCTTGGTGGAGAGCCAAACCTCGTCCCCAACCTGGAACAGAGGGCCGGCGGTCCGCCGTTTATCAGCCGCCCGCTTGTAGCGTGCGGCTGCCGCCACCAACTTCGAACGGATCCGTTGCCAGTGGGCTTCGAGGTCATCCACATGGGTGTCCACAGCTGGAACGCCAGAGGCTGAAGAAAGCGGCAGGGATGTAGGATTGTATCCACCAGCAGCAAAGAAGGGAGAGCACTGTAGTGACTCGTGGCGGCAGCTGTTAAAGGCAAATTCAGCTAACGGAAGGAGATCCGTCCAGTTGTCCTGAAGTGGTTCCACGAACAGCCGCAGGTATTGTTTAAGAGCTTGATTCGTCCTTTCGGTTTGTCCATTGGACTGTGGGTGGTAAGCAGAGGATAGGTGCACAGCAATGCCCAAACGTGCACAAAAGTCTCTCCAGAATCTGGACGTGAATTGGCTGCCTCGATCTGAAACTATCTGGAGAGGAAGGCCGTGCAACCGGAACACCTCCCGGAGGAAGATCCCGGCCAGCTGTAGAGAGGTGGGCAACTTGGAGAGAGGGATAAAGTGTGCCTGACGGGAAAAACGGTCGACAACGACCAAAATCACTGTGTTCTTCTTGGACGGAGGCAGATCCACCACAAAGTCCATAGCAATATGCGTCCAAGGAGAGGATGGCACGGGAAGGGGCTGGAGAAGGCCTACTGGCCGAGTGCGAGGCCGTTTATGCCTAGCACAATGGTGGCAGCCTTGTACAAGGTCTTTCACATCCTGGGGCAAGGAGGGCCACCAAAACTGGCGCTGTGCTAGGTCCAAGGTGCGGTTGATACCGGGGTGACCAGAGGTAGGCGACTGGTGTGCCCAGAGCAGGATTTCCGGACGGAATCGGGCCGGAACAAAGAGTCGCCCTGTGGGACAGGAAGGGTCCAGGTTCTTCTGTGCATGTTGGATCTTAGCCAGGGTTTTAGTGGACAGTGCTGCGAGGATCTTGCTCGACGGGAGGATGAGTTCGGGCGTCGTTTCGGAGGCTGGAATAGAAAAAAGCCGGGATAGGGCGTCGGCCTTAGTGTTCTTGCTACCAGGAATGTAGGTGACTGTGAAGTGGAATCGAGAGAAGAAGAGGGCCCACCGGGCTTGGCGGGACGTGAGGCGTTTAGCTGTCTCCAGGTATTGCAGGTTCTTGTGGTCTGTGTGGATGAGAAAAGGTATACCTGAGCCCTCTAGGAGATGACGCCATTCCTCGAGGGCGATCTTCATGGCTAACAACTCTCGGTTGCCGACATCATAGTTCCTTTCAGCTGGGGTAAGCTGACGGGATAGGAAGGAACAGGGATGGAGGCAGTTGGTCTTGGGGTCTCTTTGTGACAGGACTGCCCCGATACCTCGTTCGGATGCGTCCACTTCCAAAAGAAACGGCCGGGTAATGTCAGGGTATCGGAGAACAGGAGCCGTAGTGAAAGCAGCTTTCAAGGCGGAGAAAGCGGATACGGCTTCCTTGGGCCAAAGCCGCGGGTTCGCTCCTTTCTTAGTTAGGGCGGTAATAGGTGCTACTAAGGAGGAGTAACCCCGGATAAACCTCCTGTAGTAATTGGCGAAGCCTAAGAAGCGTTGTACCGCCCTGAGATCAGTGGGTTGTGGCCAGTCGAGGACAGCTGTGAGTTTCTTCGGGTCCATTTCAAGACCAGAGCTGGAGATAATGTAGCCCAAGAAGGGGAGTTTGTTTTTCTCAAACTCGCATTTCTCTAGCTTGGCGTATAGTCCGTTCTCTCGTAGTCGTTGAAGGACGGCTTTTACATGCAGTCGGTGTTGCTGGAGTGTGGGAGAAAAGACGAGGATGTCGTCCAAGTATACCACGACATGGGAAGTCAGCATGTCCCGGAAAACATCGTTTACAAAAGCCTGGAACACAGCAGGGGCATTGCATAGCCCGAAGGGCATCACCAGGTACTCGTAGTGCCCATATCTGGTGTTGAACGCTGTCTTCCATTCGTCCCCGGGCCTAATGCGAACCAGATTATAGGCACCTCTAAGGTCTAATTTAGTGAACCAGGCGGCACCACGGAGGAGGTCGAACAGCTCAGGGATCAATGGCAGTGGATATTTATTCTTGATCGTGATGTGGTTCAATCCCCGGTAGTCAATGCATGGACGCAGGGTGCCGTCTTTCTTGCTGACAAAGAAGAACCCTGCTCCAGCAGGTGAGGTGGAGGGACGGATGAAACCTCTGGCCAAATTCTCCTGGATATAGGTGGCAAGGGCTTTCATCTCAGGAGGAGAAAGCAAGAACGTCCTTCCTCTAGGAGGGTGTGTTCCGGGCTGGAGTTCGATCGGACAGTCGTAAGGCCTATGTGGAGGAAGGCTTTCGGCTTGAGCTTTAGAAAAGACGTCCTGGAAACCGTGGTAGGCCGCTGGCAAGGCCTCAAGGGAGCACAATGCGGCAGAGACAGATGGGCGAGAGGAGATCGGGGAGACGGGAAGACAAGTTGTGAAGCAGGTCTTGCTCCACTGTACCAGCTCGCCGGATCGCCAATCAAAAACGGGGTTATGGCGCCGAAGCCAAGGGAGCCCCAGGACGATTGGGGCGAAGGGGGAGGAAACCAAATCGAAGACCACCTGTTCGGTGTGCAGTAGCCCGGTAGTGAGGACTAGGCAGTCGGTTTCCTGAGTGATCCTCCCGGTACCCAAGGGTCCGCCATCTAGGGTTGAGACAAGCAACGGAGTCTTCTTGGGATGACAGGGCACCCCATGGGCTTGGGCCCAGGGGCCATCGATAAAAAGCCCAGCGGCTCCGGAGTCGATAAAGGCGACTGTAGTAACGGAATGAGCCGCCCACTGAATGGTCACAGGAACAAAGACCCTGGATCGGCCTTGGGGAGGCTGTTGGAACTGGCTTAGGCGACCGCCTCGGTCGTCGGCTAAGCTGTGTCTTTTCCCGGGCGAATGGGGCACCGTCGCAGCATGTGGCCTGCCTGTCCACAATACAGACAGAGACCCTGGGTTCGCCGCCGCTGTCTTTCCTCATCAGACAATCGAGCGACTCCTCCAATCTCCATGGGGGTCTCGGCCTCAGGACGGACTTCGGGCGGGGAAACTGCAGTGGGTACCCGCCTCCGGCTGCGGTCTCGTTCCTGCTGCCTCTCTAGCAGGCGTCTATCCAGATCCAGACACAGGGAGATGAAATCTTCCAACCCATCTGGGATATCGCGGTATGTTAAGGCGTCTTTGAGTCGGTCACTGAGCCCACGCCTAAAAGCCGCCTTTAGAGCCCCCTGGTTCCAGTCAGTTTCAAAGGAGAGGGTGCGGAATTCCACCGCGTACTGGCTGACGGACCTGGTGCCTTGGCGCAAGGCCAAAAGGGCCGACTCTGCTGAGGCGCTTCTGCCAGGGGCATCAAAGACGGCCTTAAAGGCAGCGATGAAGGAGTTCGAATCATCCAGCAGAGGAGAGTGCTGCTCCACGAGAGGGGTTGCCCAGGCCAACGCTTCCCCTTTAAGGAGCGCGATGATAAAGGAAACCCGGGCGGCGTGAGTACAGAAGGTCTGCGGCTGGGTACGAAAATGTAGCTGGCACTGGTTCAGAAACCCACGGAAGTCAGCCGTCCGGCCGGTGAACTTGTCAGGAAGCGGGATGCGAGGGGGTACATAGCCAGCCGGGGGAGCTGTCGTTACACCACTGGCGGCAGAGGAAGAGGAATCAGAAACTGCCGAGGTCGCCGAGGCGGAGGAACGCAGTAGCTCCAGCACGGCGTCTAGTTTGGTCTCCAGGCTTTGCAGGTGCGCGGCATGCGAGGCCAGTACTCTTTCCTGCTCGTCCAGTCTTGCGGACAGTCGAGTGGCTTCGGCTGGGTCCATTTAGTTCTGGCCCGTTCCAACTGTCACCCACACACGACAATAGGAGCCGTGTGGTGCTGGCTCTGGGTTCAGGTGCTAGCGAGCGATGCTGGAGTGCGGAGCTTGAGTGCGGTGACGGCGTGCTAGGTACTCCCTTGCTGCAGCCGAAGCTGGCTAAAGGTGCTGGTCGCGAAACCAGATTGTTCCACCCCGGTTGAGCCGAGGTGCAACCAGGATAGGAGTACCTAGGAACCGTTAGAAACACCAGGCCAGCAGGACACCAGACGGGAAACAGGGAACACGGCAGAGGTCAGGCGCGGCCAAAGGTTCAATCAGGAGCGGAGATCAAACGTGGTCAGACGAGCCAAGGGTCAAGCCGGGAGACAGGAGCAGACGTGGTCAAACAAGCCAAGGGTCAAGCCAGTAGACAGGAGCAGACGTGGTCAAACAAGCCAAGGGTCAAGCCAGGAGACAGGAGCAGACGTGGTCAAACAAGCCAAGGGTCAAGCCAGGAGACAGGAGCAGACGTGGTCAAACAAGCCAAGGGTCAAGCCAGGAGACAGGAGCAGACGTGGTCAAACAAGCCAAGGGTCAAGCCAGGAGACAGGAACAGACGTAGTCAAACAAGCCAAGGGTCAGTAAGTAGTCCAGAGCCCAGGACCAAACTGAAGAACTATGGAACGGGCGCCCTATGCCTGGGGCAGCCCGTTTAAAAAGGCAGTCCAGCCAATGGAGAGCAGGGAGCGGGAGGCTCGTCCGTGAGCCAACCCGCATTGGAGGAGTGGAAGCCATAGGGGAGCGAGACGGGCGCATGCGCATCCGCCAGACTGAAGGCGGACGCGAACCGCGCATGCGAGCCCGACAAAGGAACCCGGAAGTGCTGCCGCGAAAGAAGACGCGGCCCGGGTGAACGCGCCGGCGGTGACAGGTTGTCAGACATATGTGTGGATGTGTGGTTATAGTGGAACAAAGTTGGGGTGTCAGGCAGTATATGTGTGGATGTGTGGCTATCAGTGGAACAAGCCTGGGGTTGTCAGACGTTATATGTGTGGATGTGTGGCTATCAGTGGAACAAGGCTGAGGTGTCAGGCAGTATATGTGTGGATGTGTGGCTATCAGTGGAACAAGGCTGGGGTGTCAGGCAGTATATGTGTGGATGTGTGGCTATCAGTGGAACAAGGCTGGGGTGTCAGTCAGTATATGTGTGGGTGTGTGGCTATAGTGGAACAAGGCTGGGGTGTCAGGCAGTATATGTGTGGGTGTGTGGCTATAGTGGAACAAGGCTGGGGTGTCAGGCAGTATATGTGTGGATGTGTGGCTATCAGTGGAACAAGTCTGGGGTTGTCAGACATTATATGTGTGGATGTGTGGCTATCAGTGGAACAAGGCTGGGGTGCCAGGCATTATATGTGTGGATGTGTGGCTATCAGTGGAACAAGGCTGGGGTGCCAGGCATTATATGTGTGGATGTGTGGCTATCAGTGGAACAAGGCTGGGGTGCCAGGCATTATATGTGTAGATGTGTGGCTATAGTGGAACAAGGCTGGGGTGTCAGGCAGTATATGTGTAGATGTGTGGCTATCAGTGGAACAAGGCTGCGGTGTCAGGCAGTATATGTGTGGTTGTGTGGCTATCAGTGGAACAAGGCTGGGGTGTCAGGCAGTATATGTGTAGGTGTGTGGCTATAGTGGAACAAGGCTGGGGTGTCAGGCAGTATATGTGTGGTTGTGTGGCTATCAGTGGAACAAGGCTGGGGTGTCAGGCAGTATATGTGTGGATGTGTGGCTATCAGTGGAACAAGGCTGGGGTGTCAGGCAGTATATGTGTGGTTGTGTGGCTATCAGTGGAACAAGGCTGGGGTGTCAGGCAGTATATGTGTGGTTGTGTGGCTATCAGTGGAACAAGGCTGGGGAAGTACACAGTGTATATGGTTCTATAGCTACTTGTGTCTCACACACGCCCAGGTTTTTTTCTTTATAGTCAGACCTTATTGGGGGGCATCAGGACCCCTCATGATGATTCCTCCTCTGTATTATTCCATCCAGAAGCCACTCACTGCCTTCCTTCCCTCTCATACCCTAAAGCTGGTATTTCCCAAACTTCTGAATTCACTGTGGATGTCTTCCTGGCCCTCTCACTTAACACAGAAGATCAGGGAATGCCAGGTTTAGCAGCAGAGTGGAAGGAAGGCAGTGAGTGCCTTCCAGTTGCCATTATTGATAACAATTGCCAATATGTCATCCAGAGTTCAGACCAATTAGGTCTGAATCAAAAAAAAAATAAGGGTACAATGTGCAGGGGCTGGTGCATAACTTGAGCTGCTAGTCTAACCACTCTAAGGGTTAATTGTTCTGTGGAACCATGTACTTACTAACCCTAGGGTTCCATAGAACACAGATGTAGAATGTTAACTCTTTTGGAACCAAACGGATGTGGAGAGCATTGCCTCGCCTCACAGTACTTTGTACAACCCCCCCTGTCCTTAACCTTTTGAGTGCTAGAGGAGCACGCAACGCGTTGCTCTGCAATGCGTTGCGTGACCCTCTGGCACTCAGAGGGTTAAAGATTTAATATGTAAGTAATCGTCTATGGCTGCACCTGTGATTTTTGTTCCCTTAGTTACGTGAAGCCAATATATTCTAAGAAAAAAAAAAGGAATTAATTTGCAAATATCAGTTCTGAGAGACTTCAGTAGACAAAAATTAAGACCAGAGGCTTCCGAACATGAAAGAGCCCCTAGTAAATGTAACTGGCAGACACGACCCCTTAATGCTATTTCAAAGGAAAATTGTGAAATTGGTAGATTAATTAATACTGATTCCTCACCTTTGATAGATTAAGGTTATTATCTTGGCTTCTTACCTATGTGTACTGTTATGCATCTGAGTTCTATAATATGTTATAAATGTGATGGCTTCAAAGACACCGGTGGAGTACATGACACAGATAGGAATACCACTGAAATGACATCTTGCTACCGTAATCAAAATTTTAATTTATATGAAGGACTGTGGTTCTTAGATTATATTTTTTAAAGTTTCTGAAATGTGCGCACATAAATACTGATTAGGCTTTAAAGGTTGGTAAATCCAAATTATGGAAAAATCTATACTGTATTCTATTTCTAATATATAATATATTCCTGTTGAGCAAAACAAGGGGTTCCCACAGCTGGGATATGCTTTGTTTAGAAGTTATTGGGTGTAAATTGTTTTGTGGCACTGTATTATAGAGACAACGCTAATGCATTTAAGGCAGGGGTGGGCAAAGTGAGACCCTCCAGCTGTTGCAGGACTACAAATCTTGCTCATTCCCATCCTCACACCCTCCATCTCACTGCTCCCCTGTGTATCCTGCTCATTCCCATCCTCACACCCTCCACCTCAGTTCTCCCCTGTGCATCCTGCTCATTCCCATCCTCACACCCTCCATCTCACTGCTCCCCTGTGCATAATGTTCATTCACATCCTCACACCCTCCACCTCACTGCTCCCCTGTGCATCCTGCTCATTCCCATCCTCACACCCTCCATCTCACTGCTCCCCTGTGTATCCTGCTCATTCCCATCCTCACACCCTCCACCTCACTGGTCCCCTGTGTATCTTGCTCATTCCCATCCTCACACCCTCCACCTCACTGCTCCCCTGTGTATCCTTTCTCATTCCCATCCTCACTCCCTCCACCTCACTGCTCCCCTGTGTATCACGCTCATTCCCATCCTCACACCCTCCACCTCACTGCTCCCCTGTGTATCCTGCTCATTCCCGTCCTCACACCCTCCACCTCACTGCTCCCCTGTGTATCACGCTCATTCCCATCCTCACACCCTCCACCTCACTGCTCCCTGTGTATCCTGCTCATTCCCATCCTCACACCCTCCACCTCACTGCTCCCCTGTGTATCACGCTCATTCCCATCCTCACACCCTCCACCTCACTGCTCCCCTGTGTATCCTGCTCATTCCCATCCTCACACCCTCCATCTCACTGCTCCCCTGTGTATCCTGTTCATTCCCATCCTCACACCCTCCCCCTCACTGCTCCCCTGTGCATCCTGCTCATTCCTATCCTCACACCCTCCACCTCACTGCTCCCCTGTGTATCCTGCTCATTCCCATCCTCACACCCTCCACCTCACTGCTCCCCTGTGTATCACGCTCATTCCCATCCTCACACCCTCCACCTCACTGCTCCCCTGTGTATCCTGCTCATTCCCATCCTCACACCCTCCACCTCACTGCTCCCCTGTGTATCACGCTCATTCCCGTCCTCACACCCTCCACCTCACTGCTCCCCTGTGTATCACGCTCATTCCCATCCTCACACCCTCCACCTCACTGCTCCCTGTGTATCCCGCTCATTCCCGTCCTCACACCCTCCATCTCACTGCTCCCCTGTGTATCCTGCTCATTCCCATCCTCACACCCTCCACCTCACTGCTCCCCTGTGCATCCTGCTCATTCCCATCCTCCCACCCTCCATCTCACTGCTCCCCTGTGTATCCTGCTCATTCCCATCCTCACACCCTCCACCTCACTGCTCCCCTGTGCATCCTGCTCATTCCCATCCTCACACCCTCCATCTCACTGCTTCCCTGTGTATACTGTTCATTCCCGTCCTCACACCCTCCGCCTCACTGCTCCCCTGTGTATCCTGCTCATTCCCATCCTCACACCCTCCACCTCACTGCTCCCCTGTGTATCCCGCTCATTCCCATCCTCACACCCTCCACCTCACTGCTCCCCTGTGTATCCCGCTCATTCCCATCCTCACACCCTCAGCCTCACTGCTCCCCTGTGCATCCTGCTCATTCCCATCCTCACACCCTCCACCTCACTGCTCCCCAGGGCCGGATTTACATCTCAGGAGCCTGTAGGCACAGAAATATGAAGCGCCCCCGTGGGCCATTTGCACTGGACACCTTCACAATGCTCCTAATCTAAACGTTGCCCCCAGTCATCTCCATATTGCCCTCACATTGCCCCCATGATCTCCACATTGCTCCCATCAGCTCCAACTTGCCACCATCATCTCCATATTGCCCTCACATTGCTCCCATCATTGCCACATTGCCCCCCATTAGCTACAACTTGCCACCATCATCTCCAAATTGCCCTCACATTGCCCCCCATCAGTTCCACATTGCCTCCCATCAGCTCAATATTGCCCTCACATTGCCCCCATCATCTCCATATTACCCTCACATTGCCCCAGTGTCTGTTTCCTACCACACACATAATCGGATGATCCCAGGACAGGCGCCCCTCTGTAGGGTGCGCCTGTAGGCAGATGCCTACTCTGCCTAATTATAAATCCGGCCCTGCTGCTCCCCTGTGTATCCTGTTCATTCCCATCCTCACACCCTCCACCTCACTGCTCCCCTGTGTATCCTGCTCATTCCAATCCTCACACCCTCCACCTCACTGCTCCCCTGTGTATCCTGTTCATTCCCATCCTCACACCCTCCACCTCACTGCTCCCCTGTGTATCCTGCTCATTCCCGTCCTCACACCCTCCACCTCACTGCTCCCCTGTGTACCCTGCTCATTCCCATCTTCACACCCTCCACCTCACTGCTCCCCTGTGTATCCTGCTCATTACCATCCTCACACCCTCCACCTCACTGCTCCCCTGTGTATCCTGCTCATTCCTGTCCTCACACCCTCCACCTCACTGCTCCCCTGTATATCCTGCTCATTCCTATCCTCACACCCTCCACCTCACTGCTCCCCTGTGTATCCTGCTCATTCCCATCCTCACACCCTCCATCGCACTGCTCCCTGTGTATCCTGCTCATTCCCATCCTCACACCCTCCACCTCACTGCACCCCTGTGTATCCTGCTCATTCCTATCCTCACACCCTCCACCTCACTGCTCCCCTGTATATCCTGCTCATTCCTATCCTCACACCCTCCACCTCACTGCTCCCCTGTGTATCCTGCTCATTCCCATCCTCACACCCTCCACCTCACTGCTCCCCTGTGTATCCTAATTCCCACCCTCACACCCTCCACCTCACTGCTCCCCTGTGTATCCTGCTCATTCCCATCCTCACACCCTCCACCTCACTACTCCCCTTTGTATCCTGCTCATTCCCATACTCACACCCTCCACCTCACTGCTCCCCTGTGTATCCTGCTCATTCCCGTCCTCACACCCTCCACGTCACTGCTCCCCTTTGTATCCTGCTCATTCCCATACTCACACCCTCCACCTCACTGCTCCCCTGTGTATCCTGCTCATTCCCGTCCTCACACCCTCCACATCACTGCTCCCCTGTGTATCCTGCTCATTGCTATCCTCACACCCTCCACCTCACTGCTCCCCTGTGTATCACGCTCATTCCCATCCTCACACCCTCCACCTCACTGCTCCCCTGTGTATCCCGCTCATTCCCATCCTCACACCCTCTGCCTCACTGCTCCCCTGTGTATCCTGCTCATTCCCATCCTCACACCCTCCATCTTACTGCACCCTTGTGTATCCTGCTCATTCCCATCCTCACACCCTCCATCTCACTGCTCCCCTGTGTATCCCGCTCATTCCAATCCTCACACCCTCCACCTCACTGCTCCCCTGTGTATCCTGCTCATTCCCATCCTCACACCCTCCATCTTACTGCTCCCCTGTGTATCCTGCTCATTCCCGTCCTCACACCCTCCATCTCACTGCTCCCCTGTGTATCCCGCTCATTCCTATCCTCACACCCTCCACCTCACTGCTCCCCTGTGTATCCTGCTCATTCCTATCCTCACACCCTCCACCTCACTGCTCCCCTGTGTATCCTGCTCATTCCTATCCTCACACCCTCCACCTCACTGCTCCCCTGTGTATCCTGCTCATTCCCATCCTCACACCCTCCATCTTACTGCTCCCCTGTGTATCCTGCTAATTCCCACCCTCACACCCTCCACCTCACTACTCCCCTTTGTATCCTGCTCATTCCTATCCTCACACCCTCCACCTCACTGCTCCCCTGTGTATCCCGCTCATTCCCATCCTCACACCCTCCACCTCACTACTCCCCTTTGTATCCTGCTCATTCCCGTCCTCCCACCCTCCACCTCACTGCTCCCCTGTGTATCCCGCTCATTCCTATCCTCACACCCTCCACCTCACTGCTCCCCTGTGTATCCCGCTCATTCCCATCCTCACACCCTCCACCTCACTACTCCCCTTTGTATCCTGCTCATTCCCATCCTCACACCCTCCACCTCACTGCTCCCCTGTGCATCCTGCTCATTCCTATCCTCACACCCTCCACCTCACTACTCCCCTTTGTATCCTGCTCATTCCCATCCTCACACCCTCCACCTCACTACTCCCCTTTGTATCCTGCTCATTCCCATACTCACACCCTCCATCTCACTGCTCCCCTGTGTATCCTGCTCATTCCCATCCTCACACCCTCCACCTCACTGCTCCCCTTTGTATCCTGCTCATTCCTATCCTCACACCCTCCACCTCACTACTCCCCTTTGTATCCTGCTCATTCCCATCCTCACACCCTCCACCTCACTGCTCCCCTTTGTATCCTGCTCATTCCCATACTCACACCCTCCACCTCACTGCTCCCCTGTGCATCCTGCTCATTCCCGTCCTCACACCCTCCACCTCACTGCTCCCCTGTGTATCCTGCTCATTCCCATCCTCACACCCTCCACCTCACTACTCCCCTTTGTATCCTGCTCATTCCCATCCTCACACCCTCCACCTCACTGCTCCCCTTTGTATCCTGCTCATTCCCATACTCACACCCTCCACCTCACTGCTCCCCTGTGCATCCTGCTCATTCCCGTCCTCACACCCTCCACCTCACTGCTCCCCTGTGTATCCTGCTCATTCCCATCCTCACACCCTCCACCTCACTACTCCCCTTTGTATCCTGCTCATTCCCATCCTCACACCCTCCACCTCACTGCTCCCCTGTGTATCCTGCTCATTCCCATCCTCACACCCTCCACCTCACTGCTCCCCTGTGTATCCTGCTCATTCCCGTCCTCACACCCTCCACCTCACTGCTCCCCTGTGTATCCTGCTCATTCCCGTCCTCACACCCTACTACATCCTCGCTGTCCTGTGTATCCTGCTTGTTCACCTACTTGCACCCTCACCTACATGCTTTCCTGTGTATCATACTCATTCCCCCCCTCATGTCTTCCACCTCCTGTGTATCATGCCTATTCTGCCTGTGCTCTGGCACTCAAAGGGTTAATGAGGAGTTTCCTCTGAATGCCTCAGGCTTCCTGCGTTCTGTTTGTCTCTCCATGTATATCATTGTGATTGTGTACAAGCAGGAGAGTCTTTCCTCGTGTTTCCTACCACTGACAGAGTCACTTCCAGTGAGATACAGGAAACAGCTCAGTTAGCGGTAGGACAGAGAAGAGACTCCAGATTAACACTGTGCTTGTTAGAGACATCTTCAATGCATTGCTACTGGTGAACAAACCAATTGGAACATGCAGGGAGACAAACGGAGCGCAGGATTGATACTGCCAATGGAACATGGCTGGGCTGGCAGACAGTATAGAATAGAAGGAGCAATACTACCAGTGGAACAAGTTTGTGCTGGCACACAGTGTACGTATGGGTCTGTGCCTATAACAGGAACAAGTTTTTTCTGGCAGACAGTGTGGTTCAGTGGATACCAGTAGGACAAGGCTGGACTGGCAGACAGTGTAATGTGGTTTGGTTGCTACCTATTGAACAAGGCTGGACTGACAGACAGTGTAATGTGGTTTGGTTGCTACCTGTGGAACAAGGCTGGACTGGCAGACAATGTAATGTGGTTTGGTTGCTACCTATTGAACAAGGCTGGACTGACAGACAGTGTAATGTGGTTTGGTTGCTACCTGTGGAACAAGGCTGGACTGACAGACAGTGTAATGTGGTTTGGTTGCTACCTGTGGAACAAGGCTGGACTGGCAGACAGTGTAATGTGGTTTGGTTGCTGCCTGTGGAACAAGGCTGGACTGGCAGACAGTGTAATGTGGTTTGGTTGCTACCTGTTGAACAAGGCTTGACTAGCAGACAGTGTAGTTTGTTTATTTGGCTACCAGTGGAACAAGGCTGGGTTGGCAGACAATGTAGTGTAGTTTTGTGGTTACCCATGGGACAAGACTGGGGTGCCAGACAGTTCTGCCTGATTCCGTGGCTACCAGTAGACAGTGGAGCAAGGTTGGGTTGGCAGACATTCTATGTGTGGTCATGTGAATATCAGTGGACCATGGAAGAACACCGGGGTGTCAGACAGTGCTTGTGTAATTAGTGGCTACCACTGGGTCACTAGAAAAAGCTGGGGTGCCAGAAAGTGCCTGTTTGATTCAGTGGCTACCAGTGGGGTGGTGGATGAAGGGCAGGCAAAGACAGCACATGTATGTGTCTGTGGCTACCAATGGACAGTGGAACAAGGCTGGGTAGTTCTGTGCCTAGTAATGGGACAAAGGAACAAGGCTGGGGTGTCACACAGTGCATGTTTGGCTCTGTGACTACCAGTGGAACAAGGCTGAGGTGTCACATAGTGCATGTTTGTTTCTGTGACTACCAGCGGAACAAGGCTGAGGTGTCAGGCAATATATGTGTGGGTCTGTGACTCCTAGTTGACAGTGGAATATCATTCCCTTCCCACTGCCTCTTCACACACACAACAACACACACATCTCTCTGTACATCTAAATAAAATCCACAATACAGTGGCTTAATTACAATGACATTTAATGACTGAGCAGTACCCTTACACTAGAAGAAAATGTTGCTTCAGCTTTAGGTTCAGCATCAGAAATAAAGCTCAGTTCTACCTGTAGTAGTTAGAACTCTCTTTGCCAGTAGAGCAAAAAAGTGTATTCATATAAACATATAGTTCTAATGTCTTATGCAATAAAATACTAAAACTCCACTCACATCAGAAAAGTATCACGTTTGTTTGTAAAAATCAAATAAAGGACAATGTATCCCATGAACTGAGCAACAAATTTCCCTCGTTGGGCAATTCAGTGAGGCCGATGTAGTGAGGATAACTGGAGGGAGATGCACTACGGTTTGGTTCTGTGGCGATGTGAGTCTGGAGATGTGTGGTGAGCATATCGACTTGACAGCGGAGACACACACCGCCAAATGCACTAAAAATTAAGCATGCAAGGGGAGGGGAGTCGAATTTAATCATTAGCATGCAGGGTTATTGAAGTGCTGGAGATGTGTAAAGGATACACTCCCTTACACATCGCCAGCAGTACGACAACCCTGAGGTTGGAGCTCATCCTCCCTGCTCCCTCACTTGCCCAGTAGGGGAGCTGAAACGATGCCCTCCGACTTCAGCACCACAAACAGCATCTCTCCCTTATCCCTTTCAGTGCCATAAGGATGTGGATTGTATACCCCTGTGCAGAGGCATAAACTAGAAACCTCCGGGCCCTGGTACAAGAAGTGTAATACTCCCACCACCACATTGGCCCCCCTCAACCACATTGACCCCCTCCACAATGCCCCTCATTCTTCACAATGCCCCCATCTCCTACCTCCTACCTGGAGCTGCCGTGCGGTCCTCTTAGTAATGCAAAGCGCTGGGAGATGACATCATTTAGTAATGTAGAGAGATGACATCATCTCCCATCGCTCTGCATTACTAGAGTGCTGGCGGGAGATTGCGGGCGCCAGGCAGAAGAGTCGCAGGGGGAGGACGGGCCCCTGGAGTGCACGGGCCCAGTCGCAGGTGAGACCCCTATAGTTACACCACTGCCCCTGTGGCAAACTGACAGAATGGCACTAAAGCTATGAAACGGAGTGCCTTGTGAGTCCTGTGTTTTACCTGAGTCAGCTGACCAGTGGATAGCCAGCTTAACTGGTTTAGTCGGTACTGAAGGACAGTCATTTTGAAACCCTTCTAGTGCCTTGGGGTGTGCAGTCCACATCCTTATGGCAGTGAAAGAGTTAAGGAAGGGCAGTTGCTGTTTCTGCTCTTTAGCAGAGATAGCAAGCTGTCTTCTGGCTCCACAGAAAGCTATAGGAAGATACCAGCTTTTCAAGCCTTGGTTCGGCCATGTTGGGACTGTGAATTCTGACATCAAAGGCTGCTGCCGGAGCTTAGTGCATGTGGAGAACAGCCATATTAAAGATAGTAATACTTAAAATGTAAAAAAAATAAATAAATAAAACAAGGGTACTACCACTGCTGAAAAGGTATTTTATTCAAAAGTTATTACAGCTCAAAGTTGATTTTTTTAGGTGCAATATCACAGCGGCCTGAAATTGTACAGTGGCGCTGTTGCTACACCATCCTATGGAGATTTATGGTCCTGGGACCAGAGCTGTCCATAGGATGGTGTAGCAACAGCGCCACTGTACAATTTCAGGCCACTGTGATATTGCATCTAAAAAAATCCGCTTTGAGCTGTAATAACTTTTGAATAAAACACCTTTCAGCAGTGGGAGTACCGTTGTTTTAATCAGGGGGATAAACCCAACAACATATTTTTTTATACATTTTAAGTGTTACTATCCCTTTAAATATAAACACACCCACATGAATATGACAATGGCTTATAAAACTGCAATTCCATATGCAAATGAAACATTGTCGAGCAAAGTCGTAAACCTGTCCAAGGCACGACAGCGGATGGTGGCAGATTGGTGGAGGAGCCACAGGAATATGATGGAAAAGACGTTGATGTACCGTCTACATGAATTTGCCACCTTATCGCCATCCTGGCCCCTTATTGCTCTTTAGTGCATCTCCCAACCTCACAGAAGGGGAAAAAATAAACATTCTAAAAATTCTCCTTGATTTAAATGTGTTAGACCTTTTTAGCATTCAGTGGGTTAAAAGTCACATTTAAATCAATGAGTAATTTTAATAAACTCCCCCTAGTTACAGCTGGTTTGCCTAAGAATTGCTCCTGTGCTCTATAGTACGTCGTCCTCTGTTTTAATAGTATTTCAGTGTTCAATCTATTCCTCTAAATCTGTTTTATCAGTGAAGGTTTTATATTTCTTTTTACTGAGTGTCTCTCTGCCTCTTCTGGTTTTCTAGTTTTGTAGATTAAATGAAAATGCTTTTCACACCACTTTGGCACTTTAACCCTGTGAGTGCCAGAGGGGTGCACAAGGTATTGCCAAGGTATTGCTCTGATAGGGTTAAGGGACTTGGCTGACAATTAACGTGTGTTTTTTTTTTGTTTTGGTGTTTTTTTGCTATTAAGGTGAACCTGTCCCCTTAAAGTGATAGTAATGTCTAAAAAAAACTTATTTTGCATTTAGAAGAGCTTAAAAAGCTGATCTAAATACAAAAAAAAACGTATCTCTCAAACCGCTGTGGTTTAATAGATACGGGTGTTTAAAGTTTGATTTCTCCTACTGACAGCTGTAAAGCTGTCAGCAGGAGATCCGTGTAGGTTGACACGGTGGCGCTTGAGAAGTGCCACGATCTCGTTATTTACCATGAATCCCTTCATTGGAATGGTCTAAAATGTGTGCCTGAACACTAGGCACACGTTTTAGACCATTCCAATGAAGGGATTCCGTGTAAGTAACGAGATCCCGGCACTTCTCAAGCACCACCGTGTCGACCGACACGGATCTCCTGCTGACAGCTTTACATAGCGGTTTGAGAGAGACGTTTTTTTGCATCTAGATCAGCTTTTTAAGCTCTTCTAAATGCAAAAAAGTTTTTTTAGACATTACTATCACTTTAAGACAAGTTCAGTTTGATTTACAGAGAATTAAAATCTGCCTATATGTTGTACGAACCTTTTTTCTGTAAAATAAATCATTTTTGAGAAACTTGCCTTTATGTTTCGGTGACACAATGTGGCATTTTATTCTAAGAAGCTTGTTATGTTTTCAGCCATACTGACTGCTCACTGTGCTGTTAGACACGCCCCTCAGTATGTGGCTCCACCCAGATTTATTCAGGGCACAGCGCGTGATAAAATTATTGGCCCAGGACATAAACTAATTAGCATAATGGGACAGGCTATGCCTCTGACAAAGTTTGGTTTCTCCAAAACTATGTATACTGCAAACAAATGGATAGCTCAGTATTTAAGCAGTTTTTGATTCCCTTTAAAGCTAACTAAACTTATCTTGGAGTGACAGGCCCGCATTAAAATATTGCCAGCAGGTTGTTTTATGCATTAGAGTCCACTTTACAAACTTGAAGTTCAGCTTGTTTAAAGTTCTAAATATAGAGATGCCTTTTCATACATTCTGACTGCTCCGAAATAAATGATTTCTTGACTTTGACTGTCAGCAGGAATCTGACATTTAATGAATTTAGCATAGTAAGCACCTGCTCACATTAGGAGCTCTAAACGTCCTGGTCCCCAGAGGAAACGGTTAATATGCAACATCTGCTCACAGTACGTTTTTTCCTCTTCCAGTGGACCTGCTTATTAGGGGTTATGTAGCATACATTTGGTTGGAGAAATCAAGTTCTCCTTAACGTAACCCTTTGAGGGCCAGAGGATGTGAAGTGCATTGTGAATCAATGTATTGTACTCTCCTTTGGCACACGAAGGTTTAAAATCTAAAATATCAACCACTGAATCACCATTGCCATGCATCATCCAGTGACAGGCACAGCTGCCCCCTGCGACTTCCCCCCGCCCGGCACCCACAAGAAGCTGAGGTCTGTGCCTTCTTCGGCACAGACCTCTATTAGCAGCTGAGCTCCCTCTCTGTCTCCGGCACTCTAGTAATGACATCATCTCCCAGTGCACTGCATTAATGGAGAGAGGACCGTGCAGTAGCTCCAGCTGCTAATAGATGTCTGTGCAGAAGGAGGCACAGACCTCTACTGCCACATCGCTGGACCACCAGGGAGGTAGGAGATGGACACTGGAGGCCAATGGGGGCAGTGTCAAGTTGGACATTGGGAGATGGACATTGGGGGCAATGTGGAGGTGGACACTGCGGGCAATGTTAGGTGGCCAGTGGGGGACAATGTGGTCACGTGGGCCCATTGCAATTTTTGGACCAGGGCCCATTGGCTTCTAGCTACGCCTCTTAACCATCACCCAAAAAATAGCACCCTATGTCTCTGTTCTCACATCTTCAATACAATTTCAATGGCCGACACGGACCTAGGTTGCTGCAACTCCCCGGAGACTAGTATTGGTCTCTAGTGAGTTGCAGCAGGGAAGATCCGTATAGAGGCCTATGGAGCTGCCATGCCTTTAACCAGGTGACTGAACTGTTGTGATGCACTTTGCAATGATCCAGTCATTGGCTGGATGTCAGCCAGTCACATAATATTGGTGCTTATCCCTATGAGTGCCATACGGGCACGCAATGCGTTGCATACCCCTCTGGCACTCAAAGGGTTAAGTGGGCCGGCTGTAAAGAGAAATATG
Organism: Rhinophrynus dorsalis; assembly: GCA_037306005.1. Classification (NCBI taxonomy): domain Eukaryota; kingdom Metazoa; phylum Chordata; class Amphibia; order Anura; family Rhinophrynidae; genus Rhinophrynus; species Rhinophrynus dorsalis. The sequence goes on from CM074720.1 coordinate 547,355,240, forward strand.
CTTTTTTTTAATGATAAATATGTGTTTTAAGGTGTTTCCGCTTCAGAATTTTTGATTCAATAGTTGTTATAGCAAAAACGAAGCATTTCTGCTGCATTCCCAGAATTCCTTGCAGCAACATACAAACGAGAGTGCACAGTCCAGCTATCTTTTTATTTCACATCCTTATAAATATGGGTTCCTTAGCGCATGCTTGCTGCCTTCATAAAGTATTCTGTAAAGCAAGGGTTGGAAATGCACGAGACATTCAACCTACTCATAGACAGACAGTTTAAAGGGATAGCAATGATTCAAAATAAAAGCAGCTTCAATTAATCTTCATAGTATTTAGGACATGGAGAGTGTTATTTCAATACTGTCAGAGTTGTAGTGCAAGAGTAATTGAATGATAAAGTATCCCCTCCCGCCCCTTTTACTAATGTAACACTGCTCACCTCAGAGCAGCAAGACTGTCTGGATGGATCACAGAGAGGAACAATCTTCAGTGATCATAAGGAAAAACCTGAAAAATCTGTCAAGGGGGCAGGGTTTTCCTTATGATCACAGTAAGAAGATTGTCCTTTGCTGCGAGCTGTCTGGTCAAGAGACCAGATTCCACATCTGAGGGGAGGAGGCTTACACTAGGTAAAAGGGACGGGAGGGGGATACTTTATCATTCAATTACTATTGTACTATAACTCTGACAGTAGTGAAATAACACTCTCCATGGCCCAAATACTATGAAGATTAATTGGAGCTGCTGTTTGTGTGAAACATTACTATCACTTTAACCTTGTTCTTTTGGCTGATGACTGGTTATTTTGATCAGTTCCATTTATAAAGGGGTATGGAAAAACACCAAAGAAATGTGTGGAAAAAAGACGCAGAAGAAAGGGGGAGATACACTAAGACATGATAAAGAGGTGACAGAGAGGTGATAAAGTGGAGGTGGCTTCTCCAGTGATTTCACTTCTCCAGTTCCTATGTTATTCTGTGGAGCCTATACACTAAGATCTCTCTGCCTTTTGGAGATAGCGCAGACTCGGCGATCTACTTTATTTTACAAATTACCATACCTTTAAACAGACACTCATGTCCCATAAAAATGTTTTTTTGTTTTGTAGATTAAAAAAAATAAATTCTTTGCAGCAAATCCCATCTCTCAGACCTTTACAGTTTGAGAGATATTCGGTCCTAAAGTTCCCCCCCTCCCTCCACTTCTCCTGACGTCAGCTGTAGCTGGCAGCAGGAGTTCCCGGTATGGGGACTGACAGATGGCTCTTCAGCAGAGCCGCAATAGCACGATTTTAAAAGAAATACGTCACTGGAACGATCTACAAAGTGTGCTTGGTTTGCGAGCACACTTTTAAGACCGTTCCAAAGAAGTATTTCTTTTAAATTGTGCTATTGCGGCTCTGCTGAAGAGCCTCCTTGTGTCGGCGACACAGATCTCCTTCTGTCAGCTTTACAGCTGATATCAGGAGAGAGAGAACTATAGCAGCGAATATCTCTCAAACCATAAAGGTCTGAGAGATAGGATTTGCTGCACATAATTTATTTTTCTTTAATCTACAAAACAAAAAAAATATTTTTCTGGGACATTACTGTCCCTTTAAGTCCAGCATTATTTAGAAATCTGTTCTTCGGAGACTCACTGCGCAGACATGTTGCCTAAGAGGCATCTGGTGTCTGCACTGTCTGTCCCTGTCTCCTCAATGATTGGCAAGGGAGAGTTGCATTGTACCTTAAGGTACCGACAGAGAAGGACAGCGCTGATGCACAGATTTTTATTTGTAAGATGCCTGGCGATGAGTCTCATAAGAACTTAGATTTCTGGGCTTCGTAAAGATTTATATGCTTAACGCTATAGTAAAAAATAATTAGGGGACACTTTTATATGAGTGATAGTTCCATTTAAATTTTGTTAGCAAATATAAGAATAAAAGAGTACTAATTATTTGCAGTTTTCTCCATGTGTGGCTTGTTAAAGAAATTAAATATTTGTTTGATGTTTCAGACACTCCCAGACAGTTCCCAAATAGTTTGTTTAAAAAATTATATTTGACTATTTAAGGTGAAATGTCAGGTATTTTGTAGTGAAGTAATACAGAAAACAACATTAACAACCATATGTTCAAGAGTCTAAATATTCCCTAATTAGTAAAAAAAAAAAAGAATATTTTGAAGGGCAGATAAAACGTTAATATATACATTTGATTTAATAGTTTAACTGAAGCCTTGCAAATAATTTTATATTGGAAGGAAAACATTGCCCCCTAGAGGAAATCCATATCAACTGCATCATTTATTTCCCTAGTAAAAACAGGGTACTATTTTTCAGCAGAATTTGGTGAAAAAATGCAAAGGTTGAAGCAATTCTAAAGCAAACCATCTGAACCACAAGGGACAAATCAAAATTTCAAAAATGTCCCATTGATTTAACCTTTTGAGTGCCAGAGTTCAATGAAAATGTTTGCATCCCATAAGGTTCGCTCCAGAATTATTCCAGTTCCAAATTGGAGAGCCTTATATATATATATAGACCAGTTCATAATTCTGTGTCACACTTGTTAAATATGGCAAAATAAAATGGAAACTAGTAACTAAAGGCAACTGTATATAGTGCAAAAAAAAATATATATATGACTATTTGATGATTGACACATACCTAAAAAGTTCTTTTGTTAACCCTTTGAGTGCCCGAGGGGTACGCAATGCATTGCAAAGCAATGCTTTGTGTACCCCTCTGGCACTCAAAGGGTTAAAGAAATTAAAAAGCAACTATTTTCTATAACTAAAGTTCATTACACTGTCTGCTATGCTGGAAAAGCTGTTGAATACTTACATTATGGTTCCACCTTGTGGCCATTTCCCATTACTACATACTTAAATATGGCATTTCATTAGTTCATAAGAACCCGTTCAAAACTAAATTCCAGTTTCCCACTGGGCAACTTAATAATGTCTAGAATAGAGCACTTCTGTATAAATCAATTAAAGTTCCAATATAAAGATGTAGAACAATATAGCAGCTATGAGCGATTCATCAGAGGTTATATTTTTAGTAGATTAATAAGTCAGCATGAAAAATATATGCAATTCATTTTATCATTTTATCATTTTATTTTAGCAGTCATGATTTCTTTTACTATTGTAACTGCTTGGATGTTCAAGAAGTCTTCAGTGCATTGTGTAGTCCTCAATAACATGGGTTTTATATGTATGTTGGCAACAGTTCTAGTGTAACACCTTCACCCGCAGTACCTGAAATTAGCCTTCAAGGGATAGTAATACTTCGTTTTATCTTTATTTTATTTTGTAGGCATTAAAAAAACATGAAGAACGATATAAGTGTTATCTCTCAGACCTTTATGGTTTGAGAGATATTCACAATCAAAGTTTCCCCTCACTGACCAAAACAGTCAAGTCTGCCATCTAGCTGTCAGATTTGGAATCCAGTCAGCAGATCAACCGGTGGCTCTACAGCAGAGCCGAGATCGCAAGATAAAAAGCGTGCTTGCAAATTAGGCTCACTTTGTAGACTATTCGAATGAAGTAGTTCTTCTTTTATCTCGCGATCTCTGCTCTGCTGTAGAGCCACGGCCGATCCGCAGACCGGATTCCAAATCTGACAGCTAGATGGCAGACTTCACCGTTTTGGTCAGTGAGGGTAAACTTTGCTTGTGAATATCTCTCAAACCATAAAGGTTTGAGAGATAAGACTTATATCGTTCTTCATGTTTTTTTAATGCCTACAAAATAAAATAAAGATAAAATGAAGTATTACTATCCCTTTCAGGTGCATTGGCTCAGCTCAGTGTAGGGAAAATACTCAGGGCTAGATTCTATTACCGGTGCTATTTTTATCACTGTTTTTATCTCCAGTTTTCCCCACAGACTTCCATAGGAAAATGATAAAACGGGTGTTAATATTTAGCACCTACAATAGAATCTAGGCCTCGATGTGCTGCCCTGATTGGGTGAGCCACTCTAGTAACTCGAGGGTCTTAAAGGAGAAGAAACACCACTTAATAATAACACCCCAATTACCTTACTATGACCAGAAGATCCTAATGGAGTCTATGAATTTTGTCCTTGTGACTTTATTCAAGAGAAAAGATCTTTAAAGCGGAACTACCATCCAACACAATCTTTAGCTTCACTAAGTTCTCATCTGGCGACTGGCTGCTTAGTAGCGCTAGTCGCCAGAATAATTACCTTATTTAATAGATTTCTCCTCTCTTCTATGGCTGACAGTAGCACGGAGAGCGGACATCTTGCCATAGTGATGACCCAGCCAGGTCTAGGAGGTGTTGCTAGGAGCCATTTGGCTCTGGCTGGGACTGACAGCGCAGATGCGCGGACATCACAATGGCAAGATGTCCGCTCTCCGTCCTGCCTGTAAGCCGGGGAAGAGAGCAGAAATGTATTAAATATGATAATTATTCTGGCGACTAGCGCTACTAAGCAGCTAGGCGCCAGATGGGGACTTCGTGAAGCTAAAGATTGTGTCAGGTGATAGTTCCGCTTTAATAAGTGCTGGAAGTCACATCCATGGAGGTGGACATGACAGTTGCTAGCAGGACCACAGGCTGCCCACTGCACATGTTACTCCTAACCCTTGCAATGCATTGCACACCACTCTGTTCCTTAAAGGATTAAGTAAGCTCATGCTCTCTGCAGTTTCAGTTTGAAAAAAATGCCGACAACTGTCATGTCCGCCTGCAAGGATATGACATCTAGGGCTGTTTGACAATGTTCTCTCTTATTAGGGTTGCCACCCAGCCGGTATTTTACTGGCAGGCCGGTAAAAAATTGTCTTCTTTCCAATGTTAAGTCTATGGAGGGAATGCCTTGGCCTGTATTTTTTTGAAGAAAAGGTGGCAACCCTATCTCTTAGACACAAGGACAACATTCATAGGAGTCATTAGGATTTCTGTCCATGGTAAAGTAAGTGGGGGTTATTATTTGGATATGATAGTTGTCTTCTAAGCTACAGGCGGGTTTGTATAGTGCACCACAGAACAACGTACTTGTTCCTGTTTAAAAAAACAAAGTGATTGTTTACTTGAAAACCACTGGCACACAAGGGCTTTCTTCCTAATTCAATTCTCTCCCCATGGAAAATCTCTTTATATTTCTGGCCAAGCGAAACCTGCTTTCTGGACAACCCATCTGGTGAATCATCCAGTCCCATTTGAGGGAGAAAATGTGGGCCTTGTTGACAGTCAGTTGAGGAAATCCTCTATTTTCTCCAGCTGAGAAGTATAGGAACTCATCAAAAAGGCCTAAGGGGTACCCAGCTCTCAACCACAACACAAAAATCAAATGGAGGTGGACAGAGGTTTCTATAAAGTAGAGGGCATTAGAGAAAATGAGATATATATATATATGGTCCATTCTAGTTTTAAAAGAAAAAAACGACACAGTTTGTATAGAAAAGGAACAAGATGTTTCTTGCTAATAAATTAATGAATTGATGGAAGGAGAAAGTCACTGCAGTGCTGCTTGTCCCAAAAAAACCTCAGATCCTCCGAGGCATGGTGTCAGATGTAGAGACAAAAACAAGATAGGGAAGGGAGGAGAGGCAGCACTGAAATATTATATTTGTGATTCTTTTTTTGTGTTAATTTGGTTTAATGAAAACACCTAGATTCTGCATATGTGCCATCTCTCCCCCAACCCCTCTTCTCTCTCTTTCATTGACCATGAAGAAAGGAGAACCCTGGAAGGATTTGTTGAGGGAGCCTCCCTCCTGAAATACATGTTCTTCCTGAGCAGGGCCGGATTTATATGTCAGGAGCCTGTAGGCACAGAAATCTAAAGCACCCCCTTGGCCATCTCCACTGGGCACCTCCACAATGCTGCAAATCTCCACATTACCCCCATCATCTCCATATTACCCCCCATCATCTCCAACTTGCCCCATCAGCTCCAACTTACCCACACATTGCCTCTATCAGCTCCATCTTGCCCTCACATTGCCCCCATCAGCTCCATATTGCCCTCACATTGCCCCCCATCAGCTCCAACTTACCCTTACATTGCCCACATCATCTCCACATTGCCATCATCTCCATATTGCCCCCATCAGCTCCATATTGCCCTCACATTGCACCATAATTTCCATATTGCCCGTTTCCTACTTTTTCTCTGGTGGTCCAGCTGCAGGAAAGGTCTGTGCCTCCTTCTGCACAGACCTGTAGTTGCTGAAACTCCCGCGCGGTCTTCTCTTCAGTAACGCAGATCACTGGGAGATGATGTCATCTCCCAGAGCTTTGTATTACTAAAGAGGCAATGAGGGAGCGCAGTAGCTACAGGTCTGTGCACAGACCTCACCTGGCGGTGGGGGGTTAGTGCAGGTGGTGAAGCTACTTTAAAAAAAAAAAAAAATTGGGTCCCAATGACAGGCGCCCCTCTGTGGGGTGTGCCTGCAGGCAGATGCCTACTCTGCCTTATGGTAAATCAGGCTCTGTTCCTGAGACTCTAGAACTTCCAGCCAACCCATTAAATACATAGATAACCTGTTCTGTCTACCACGAATCAGATGCTAATACGGGGGTGGGGGGGAATAAAGGGCAGGCCAATTATAACTATCCAAGGAGCACCCTTTTACACTAACAAGATGTATTGATGCTTTTTTTAAAAGGAACAACAATTACAATATGCTCTTTAATAAATACAGAGGGAACAACATCTCCACCATGAAATTATAGACCTGCAAGTTTGACATGCAGAACGTTGTTGTACATGGAACCTTTTCAAGCTGATGTAATATTTCAGGTGGTGTTCATCAAGGTTCAGTACTAGGCCCAATGGTTTTTAGAATTAATTCATAGTGGACATTAGGATTTTCTACCTAGATTAAGGTAAATGGTTAATGGGAGTTATCATTAGGATGTGTTAGTTAACCTCTGTAACGGATCCTACCCGTTACTTGAACCCTTGTCTGGCCCTAGAACTATTTATCCAAAGACTGTGGACATTTTGCCCTTGTTGTGCACTAAAAAAGTCTTTTGATAGTCTTTATGTGAATGGGGCTAATGTACAAAACTGCCCTGCGTTAGACTGCTGGCTTGCTTCCAAGGGAAGGGGCAGTGAGGGGTTAATTCTTTGAATGTGTATTGCAGTCCCTCAAGCCATTGTATTGTGTACTGTAAGATGTATTGAGAACTGTCCTGAGACCCCCTGCTGTGTGTTAATCCATTCACGCCCTTCAAGTCTTTGTTCAATCAAATCCTTTTGTATCTGAAATGTAATCCTGTCTAAGTCATTGTATCTGTTAAGACTATCTGTTGTTCGCCTTTTGTGTCATGTAACATGATTGGATTAAGCCCTTTTGTATCTGGTTTCACCTATCAGTTCAACGTAAAGATTTGTGTATAAATATCTGTAGTTTGTGTCAATAAAGTGAGTTATGTTTGGAGTGTACAAGGAGTCCTGGAGTCTTGTATTGCTTATGGTCTAAAGTATCCACTCTGATACCCATCTGCACCAAGTATCCTGAATCGTCAACCGCCTGCTGCCAGTTTCCTGCGATCTAACTTCGTGGACTGTCAGGCGGCGACGTGGCCTCTTCCATGCTTCCCTGCTTCCAGAGATCCTGTGACTGTTTCCAGTGACCGTCCATACTTCAACCGGTGCATCTGATGGCGCTTATCTGGCGTCAAGAAGGAGAGACCCGGGAACGACGGCGGAAGGCGACGCGGTCCCTTCTCAGCTTCTGTTACACTGGTGGCAGCGGTGGGATTTCTCCTTTGACATCGGTTGCATTGGAGACGACATGGCGGGCAAACCTGTGCTGGCGGACACTCTGGGATCTTACAAAGACAGGTATGACAACATACGAGTCCGATGGAAGAAACAGCTAGGCGATATTGTTGACGAGTTCAACAGGGAGCTGGCCTGGTATCTCGAGGAAGAGCTCAGAGTACAAGACGAGTACTGGGAGCTGGTCAATCACATGGAACGAGAGTATGGGCCCGGAATTCTTGTGGACTTTTACCCATACCTCTTGCGGTATGAGATTCAAGGACTTGTGTGGGAGGCCTACCACAAGGATTTCACTTTTGGTTGCCCAGGCTCCAGCTGATATTGGGAGATCCGGGACAAGAAAGAAGCCATGCTTGGGGGGTACGTTCCTGAGGATCTCCAGGGAAATTTCAATGTCCTGATTTTATGGGAATGGGACCTGGAGCAAAGATACACTGGCTTTGTGCGAGAAATCAAGGAGTTTCTATGAGAGGAAGAAGAATGGGGGGGCCACTCATCTGAGGAGGACCTCAGTGATGCTGAGGACTTGGATGGAGCTGGTCCTGTTCACTCCACACTGGTGAGTGGAATTCGCTCCTCATCAGTGCCCCTGTTGTTGCCCCTGCATCAGGAAGTGGGACAAAGGTCCTTCCTGATACCCCTTTGCCCCGAGACTGTATTTTCCCTGAGCTGAGGAGTGGGAATGTGTTCCTCCTCAGTGAAGAAGATGTCTCTGCATCAGGGGATGGGACAGATGTCTCCCCTGATAGGCATGTTGCCCCTTACCCTGCCTTCCCAGCTGCGGTGGATGAGACGCAGGTCCCCACCAGCAGCAATTTTATGCCCCAACTGATGGGTGGGAGAGAGCCCATCAGTCCCCAGGACCCCCCTGCTGTGGTGAGTGTAGAAGAGTTCACCAGCAGCCCCAAGATGTTGCCCCCTGGTTTGTTGGAGAATGCCCTGGGAGCGGAGCAGTGTCTGCTTCCCTGGGCCATGGATGATGCCACCTTGAGGGATGGGACTGCGGTCTCCCTCAAGGCAGAAAAAGGGCCTGTGAGTGGCCTACAAGAGGAGGTCCCCAGCGGACTGGAAGAGAGCAGTACTGCTGGCCCTCCTGTGAATGTGTTATGTGACCTGATGGGTGAAGAAGAGTGCCCCATCAGCCCCCCTGTGACCCCTGGCCTGGTGAGTAGAAGCGAGCTCACCAGGGCCTGGGATACCCCTGCTGTGGTGAAGGAGATGCAGGTCCCCACCAGCAGCCCCAGTCCGTCCCCTGTTACTACTGTCCTGGAGAAAGGGAAAAGTGTCTTTTCCAGGTATCTGAATAAGATGGCAAGGAGGATTGAGATTGCCCTTCTCCCCAAGACAAGAGATGGCCCTGATGTGGGGGGCCAGGAAGAAGAAGGGTCCAGCAGGCTGCCATCCTGCAGTGCTGCTGCTGGCCCTGGAAACCCAATGTGCTGCCCCAAGACCCCCATGCTGGAGAGTAGGATAGAGCTTTCCAGTCCCTCTGTAACCCCTGGCTTGGTGCGTGGGAGCGAGCGCACCAGGTCATGTGAAACCCTGGCTGGGTTGAGTGGGACAACAGTCCTCATCTCCAGCCCAATGATTATGTCCCCTTTTTCCTGTGAATCCCTGGCTGGGTGAGTGGGACAACAGTCCTCACTCCCAGCCCAACGGTTGATACCCCTTTTCCCTTTGAACCCCTGGCTGGCATGAGTGGGACAACAGTCCTCACTCCCAGCCCAACAGTGATTCCCCTTTTTCCAGTGACCCCTGACCTGGTGGGTGGGACCACAGTCCGCACCAGGGATGTTGCTGCTTGTGCCCCTATTACCTGCAAACTGGTGGGTGGGAGTGCTCTCCCCATCAGCCCCCCTTTGACCCCTGACCTGGTGAGTGGGACCACAGTCCTCACCAGGGATGTTGCTGGGCCCCCTGGATTCCCTGAGCTCTGCCTGTTGGGTGGGAATGTGTCCCCCAACCAGTCCCCTGAAACTTTGGATACCCCTGCCCTGGCCAAACAAGTGCCCAGTGATACTGCCAGTGCTCTAAACATTGCCCCAGCCCAGGAGAGTGGGAATAATAGTCTCTCCTATCCTTTTGGGGCACTTGCCCAACAAAAAGGGGGGGATGTGCCCCTCTCCCCACACTGTGACCCCCAGGCCTTTGAGAGCCCAGAGGCCCCGCTACCCCAAAAGGATCACCCTTATAGTCTGGCTTTGGACCCTGAGCCACTGGCCCCAGACCCAGGAACATTGGACACCAGGTCTGCATGGAGCATGGCCCAGGAGAGGCCACCCAATTTGGTGCTCGCCAGGACCAGCAGGCACCAATATCCCTGGCCCAGAACTAAGGACCAACCTTTTACTCTTCGCCCAGGCCCAGATGCTTGTTCATTGTTTCCCATGGCCCAGGACCAAGGGCCCCAGCTTTACTCCTGGCCCAGGACAAGGGGCACACCTGCTGTTTCCTGGCCTGGACAAGAGACTGATGTTTTCCCCTGGATCACACAAAGGACCCAACTCTTTTCCTGGCCCAGGCAAGGGGCTGATGTTTTCCTGACCCAGGACAAGAGACTCAATGGACTCCCAGCTCCAGACAAGGGGCTCAACACAGTGAGGCTCTTCCAAAGTCCCAAGCCAGCACTTACTACCGCAACCGCTGGCTTGGTACAAAAAAAGGGGAGAAATGTAACGGATCCTACCCATTACTTGAACCCTTGTCTGGCCCTAGAACTATTTATCCAAAGACTGTGGACATTTTGCCCTGGTTGTGCACTAAAAAAGTCTTTTGATAGTCTTTATGTGAATGGGGCTAATGTACAAAACTGCCCTGCGTTAGACTGCTGGCTTGCTTCCAAGGGAAGGGGCAGTGAGGGGTTAATTCTTTGAATGTGTATTGCAGTCCCTCAAGCCATTGTATTGTGTATTGTAAGATGTATTGAGATCTGTCCTGAGACCCCCTGCTGTGTGTTAATCCATTCACGCCCCTCAATTCTTTGTTCAATCAAACCCTTTTGTATCTGAAATGTAATCCTGTCTAAGTCATTGTATTTGTTAAGACTATCTGTTGTTGGCCTTTTGTCTCATGTAACATGATTGGATTAAGCCCTTTTGTATCTGGTTTCACCTATCAGTTCAATGTAAAGATTTGTGTATAAATATCTGTAGTTTGTGTCAATAAAGTGAGTTATGTTTGGAGTGAACAAGGAGTCCTGGAGTCTTGTATTTCTTATGGTCTAAAGTATCCACTCTGATACCCATCTGCGCCAAGTATCCTGAATCGTCGACCGCCTGCTGCCAGTTTCCTGCGACCTAACTTCGTGGACTGTCAGGCCACGACGTGGACTCTTCCCTGCTTCCAGCGATCCTGCATCTGTTTCCAGTGACCGTCCATACTTTAACCGGTGCATCTGATGGCGCTTATCTTGCGTCAAGAAGAAGAGACCCTGGAACGACGGCGGAAGGTGACGCGGTCCCTTCTCAGCTTCCGTTACAACCTTTACTTGTAACCTCTATTTTTTCAAAAATTCTTCCCTCAAATAACTGAAAAACCAACCCCCATTTTCCTTTCTGTGAACCGAAAAGCCTAATGTCCCCTACACATTTTGACCTTGTGCCTTTCTTCAAAATATAACATCTTTAATCAGTCCTGGATGACATGCCGGTGGAGGCAGACATGACAGTTCCTATCAGGACCCCAGGACCTGCTCATTGACATAATAATCTTAACTATTTAATGCATTGTGCACAGCTCTGGGCTTTAAAAGATTAAAGGGATAGTAATGTTTCAGAATAAAAGCAGCTCCAATTAATCTTCATAGTATTTGTGCCATGGAGAGTGTTATTTCAATACTGTCAGAGTTGTAGTACAAGAGTAATTGAATGATAAAGTTTCCCCCTCCCACCCCTTTTACTGATGTAACACTACTCACCTCAGAGCAGCAAGACTGTCCGGATGGATCACAGAGAGGGACAATCTTCAATTAACATAAGGGAAAACCTGAATAACCTGTGAAGGAGGGCAGGGTTTTCCTTATGATCACAGTAAGAAGATTGTCCCTTTCTGTGATCTGTCCAGTCAAGAGACCAGATTCCACATCTGAGGTGAGCAGTGTTACACTAGGTAAAAGGGGCGGGAGGGGGATACTTTATCATTCAATTACTCTTGTACTACAACTCTGACAGTATTGAAATAACACTCTCCATGGCCCAAATACTATGATGATTAATTGGAGCTACCGTTTTTTTGAAATATTACTATCCCTTTAAGTAGGCTGCCTGCTTCGGTTCAAAAAAGCTACTAGCATTTGTCATGTCCGCCTCTATGGACAAAACATCCAGGACTGATTGAAGAGGTTATCTGTGGAACAAAGACACAAGGGAAAACTTCAAAGGGGTCAGTAGTATTTTCTGGCCAAAGTAAGTGAGTGGTGATTATATGGAGGTGTTAGCTTTACTATAAATAAAACTAATGCTTTATAGACGTATTAGAAACATATGCCCAGAAAGGTTTTGATACATCTAACCCTTTGAGCGCCAGAGGGATACGGAACGCATTGCAAAGCAATGCGTTCCGTACCCTCTGGCACTCAAACGGTTAAGTCAGTTTATAAATATTGTAAACTGAGCAGCTGTATACTTGTACATATGTCATAAAAATATTCCTGTTTATCTGAACGTCTTGGATTTTTCAGACTTTTATTGCCTGTAAGATACCAACAGCTGTCTCTCCAGATGACCACTAAATCTGAAACGTGCCTGCAGGGACACCGTTATTAGGTGTAATGGACTTTGTTTTATACATAGTTAAGACTCTGGTTATTTTATGTGTAATCTCCTGGGATTGCTGGAGGTGCGTTGTGAGTCCCGGCACATGAATAGTGAAGCACTATGGGGATCTGAAAAGACACTCCCCGTGCCCCCCCTCCTGGGTATCTCTGCTGCATCGTGTAGTGTGGGTCTATGAGGGCTGACCATGCACTGAGAGCTGTGGACTTTCAGGTTGTGTTCCTGCCATATGGGGTAGTTATCTGACCCGTAAATGCTGATAGAAGATGTTTTGGGTCTGCAGTGCGGCCTCCGGTGTTTTACGATATTTGTCCCCATTGGAAAAGGCTTAGAAAATTTGATAATTGCTCTTTGAATCCAATCCTAAACCTTATTTTGAAGGAACGGTGAAGCCTGTATCTAGGCTAGCTAAAAAGTCAGTTCATATCAGGCCCGGACTGGGACAAAAAAGAGGCCCAGGCATTTAAAGGGATAGTAATGTTTCATAATAAAAGCAGCTCTAATTAATCATCATAGTATTTGGAATTTGGAGAGTGTTATTTCAATTCTGTCAGAGTCGTAGTTCAAGAGTAATTGAATGATAAAGTATCCCCCTCCCGCCCCTTTTACTGATGTAACACTGTTCAGCCAGAGCAGAAGGGAGGTGCCCAGGTAGACTGCAGAGAGGGACAATCTTCAATTAAGAGAAGGGAAAAACCTGAAAAACTTGTCAAGGGGGGCAGGGTTTTCATTGTTCTCATAGGAAGAAGATTGTCCCCTTCTGTTATCTGTCTGGTCTATGGACTGCATTCCACATCTGAGAAGAGATGGCTTACACTAGGTAAAAGGGGCGGGAGGGGAAACTTTGCTTCTGAATGCCTACAAAATAAAGATACAACGAAGTATTACTATCCCTTTAAAGTGATAGTAATGTTTCATAATAAAAGCAGCTCTAATTAATCATCATAGTATTTGGACTTTGGAGAGTGTTATTTCAATTCTGTCAGAGTTGTAGTTCAAGAGTAATTGAATGATAAAGTATCCCCCTCCCGCCACTTTTGCTGATGTAACACTGTTCAGCCAGATCAGAAGGGAGGTGCCCAGGTAGACTGCAGAGAGGGACAATCTTCAATTAAGATAAGGTAAAAACCTGAAAAGCTTGTCAAGGGGGGCAGGGATTTCATTGTTCTCATAGGAAGAAGATTGTCCCCTTCTGTTATCTGTCTGGTCTATGGACTGCATTCCACATCTGAGAAGAGATGGCTTACACTAGGTAAAAGGGGCGGAGGGGGAAACTTTGCTTGTGAATATCTCGCAAACCATAAAGGTTTGAGAGATAAGACTTATATCGTTCTTCATGTTTTTTTAATGCCTACAAAATAAAATAAAGATAAAATGAAGTATTACTATCCCTTTAAGGCTGAGCAGCCCATTCATATTTTTTGAGCAGGCCATGGTGGGGGGGCGGCCTGCACTGACACTGACTGTCGCAGGGTTGGGCTGTCGGCCGACAGTGATTGTGGGCGGAGCTTATAATCATGTGTGGTACGTCACAGTGTAGGGTGAACGCACTATGGATACTGAAGCAGCCCCAAGCACCAGGCAACATTAGTGTAGGGGTAACACAAGAACTCATTTACTGTAGAACACACAGGGTTTATATACACACATAACAAGTTATCCACACATATTAGAATACAATAGGACACAAGTTACTCCAGACTGCATATGGGAAGACAGTGGGGCCAATGGTGGAGGAGCACATAATACAAAGAGTCATAATGGGAACAATACATAAGTTATACAATGGGAGCCTCAACGGGAGTGGGGGGGACAAAGCAAAAGGTATTTCAACATGATTATATCACATGTAATTACATCAACCACATAATTAAATGACCACACCAGACAAGAGCATAATAACACAAAGCCCTGTTCCTGTTACAGCCCCCCATAGCTGGATAGTCTGTGAGGAGGAAGGCTGGCCCCCTGGCCCCTCCAGGAGTCCAGGGCAAGGAGGCTTCCGTGACAGATACACAGAGATTATCTCTTGTTCTTAAAGGGATAGTAATGTTTCATAATAAAAGCAGCTCTAATTAATCGTCATAGTATTTGGACTTTGGAGAGTGTTATTTCAGTTCTGTCAGAGTTGTAGTTCAAGAGTAATTCAATGACAACGTATCCCCCTCCTGCCCCTTTTACTGATGTAACACTGCTCAGCCAGATCAGAAGGGAGGTGCCCAGGTAGATTGCAGAGAGGGACAATCTTCAATTAAGATAAGGGAAAAACCTGAAAAACTTGTCAAGGGGGGCAGGGCTTTCATTGTTCTCATAGGAAGAAGATTGTACCCTTCTGTTATCTGTCTGGTCTATGGACTGGATTCCACATCTGAGAAGAGATGGCTTACACTAGGTAAAAGGGGCGGGAGGGGAAACTTTGCTTGTGAATATCTCATAAACCACAAAGGTTTGAGAGATAAGACTTATATCGTTCTTCATGTTTTTTTAATGAATACAAAATAAAATAAATATAAAACAAAGTATTTCTATCCCTTTAAGGTTTTGTGTTAGAGTGTGGTTTGGCAACAATGCTTTGGACATCATTGTTGTGGTTAGCACTGTTGCCTTGCAGCGCTGGGGTCCTGGGTTCAAATCCCACCAAGGACAACATCTGCAATGAGTTTGTATGTTCTTACCGTGTTTGTGTGGGTTTCCTCCGGGTACTCTGGTTTCCTTCCACACTCCAAAAACATACTGATAGGTGAATTTAGATTGTGAGCCCCAATGGGGACAGGAACCAATATGAGTGTAAAGCGCTGCGGAATCTGTGTGCGCTATATAAATAAAGGATTATTATTATTATTATCATTCTGTTATCAGACTAGATCTTGTTACCTTACGGATCATAGTGAATTTGAAGAAATGTTATTTCCCCCTAGAACTGCCTCGCTTTTGTCTTCATGCCTATGGGGCCTCTGGAGCAAACCAATCGCCTCACAGGGGACATATAAAATTCAGCAAATTCCCATTGCTTTAAATGAGGTTTTTAACCACTTCACTTCAGCATTATGTGAAGAAGATGTGCGAAAACTCAGCATTTTGTAAAGATGGTTGTGAAAACTCAGTATCTTGTCTAGCAACTGCAGATGTACGAACACAATATTATGTTTGAGCACAACTTTATATGAAGTTACTTTTAGTATAAGGTTAAAATAGTATGAGGGTACTATAAACTCATTTTTAGCTGTTGGAGAAAACAGGAAGTGTTTTAATTAACTCCTTGGGTGCTGAATAGGTCTCCAATGCATTGTGAAACAATGGAGAACTATGGTATCCAAAGGGTTTTATGCGGATCAGTCACCAAAAATAGGTTTAGTTAATTTTTAAAGAGAATTAAATACTGTCTATATGTTATACTAGCAATTTGTAATATAGAGAGTTTGAGAAATTAACAATTATTTGTTGGTGACACAGTCTGGCATTTTATGCTAATTCATTTCTGTACTGGGCCAGTATTACCACACACTGTGGTATGAATGGATCTAGGCAGAGTCCACACACTGTGATATGAATGGATCTAGGCAGAGTCCACACACTGTGATATGAATGGATCTAGACAGAGCCCACTCACTGTGATATAAATGGATCTAGACAGAGTCCACGCACTGTGATCTGAATAGATCTAGACAGAGTCCACACACTGTGATATGAATGGATCTAGACAGAGTCCACGCACTGTGATATGAATGGATCTAGTCCACACACAGTGATATGAATGGATCTAGGCAAAGTCCACACACTGTGATATGAATGGATCTAGGCAGAGTCCACACACTGTGATCTGAATGGATCTAGACAGAGTCCACACACTGTGATATGAATGGATCTAGGCAGAGTCCACACACTGTGATCTGAATGGATCTAGACAGAGTCCACAAACTGTGATCTGAATGGATCTAGGCAGAGTCCACAAACTGTGATCTGAATGGATCTAGACAGAGTCCACACACACTGAGATATGAATGGATCTAGGCAGAGCCCACACACTGTGATATGAATGGATCTAGACAGAGTCCACACACACTGAGATATGAATGGATCTAGGCAGAGTCCACACACTGTGATCTGAATGGATCTAGACAGAGCCCACACACTGTGATATGAATGGATCTAGGAAGAGTCCACACACTGTGATATGAATGGATCTAGGCAGAGCCCACACACTGTGAAATGAATGAATCTAGGCAGAGTCCACACACTGTGATATGAATGGATCTAGGCAGAGCCCACACACTGTGATCTGAATGGATCTAGACAGAGTCCTCACACACTGAGATATGAATGGATCTAGACAGAGTCCACACACTGTGATCTGAATGGATCTAGGCAGAGTCCACACACTGTGATCTGAATGGATCTAGGCAGAGTCCACACACTGTGATATGAATGAATCTAGGCAGAGCCCACACACACTGTGAAATGAATGAATCTAGGCAGAGTCCACACACTGTGATATGAATGGATCTAGGCAGAGTCCACACACTGTGATATGAATGAATCTAGGCAGAGTCCACACACTGTGATATGAATGAATCTAGGCAGAGTCCACACACTGTGATATGAATGAATCTAGGCAGAGTCCACACACTGTGATATGAATGAATCTAGGCAGAGCCCACACACACTGTGAAATGAATGAATCTAGGCAGAGTCCACACACTGTGATATGAATGGATCTAGGCAGAGCCCACACACTGTGATATGAATGAATCTAGGCAGAGTCCACACACTGTGATATGAATGAATCTGGGCAGAGCCCACACACTGTAATATGAATGGATTTAGACAGAGTCCACACACTGTGATATGAATGGATCTAGGCAGAGTCCACACACTGTAATATGAATGGATCTAGGCAAAGCCCACACACTGTGATATGAATGGATCTAGACAGAGTCCACACACTGTGATATGAATGGATCTAGACAGAGTCCACACACTGTGATATGAATGGATCTAGACAGAGTCCACACACTGTGATATGAATGGATCTAGACAGAGTCCACACACTGTGATATGAATGAATCTAGGCAGAGCCCACACACTGTGATATGAATGGATCTAGACAGAGTCCACACACTGTGATATGAATGGATCTAGGCAGAGTCCACACACTGTGATATGAATGGATCTAGGCAGAGTCCACACACTGTGATATGAATGGATCTAGACAGAATCCACACACTGTGATATGAATGGATCTAGGCAGAGCCCACACACTGTGATATGAATGGATCTAGGCAGAGCCCACACACTGTGATCTGAATGGATCTAGGCAGAGTCCACACACTGTGATCTGAATGGATCTAGGCAGAGCCCACACACTGTGATATGAATGGATTTATACAGAGTCCACACACTGTGATATGAATGGATCTAGGCAGAGTCCACACACTGTGATATGAATGGATCTAAGCAGAGTCCACACACAGTGATCTGAATGGATCTAGTCCGCACACTGTGATATGAATGGATCTAGTCCACACACTGTGATATGAATGGATCTAGGCAGAGTCCACACACTGTGATATGAATGGATCTAGTCCGCACACTGTGATATGAATGGATCTAGTCCACACACTGTGATATGAATGGATCTAGGCAGAGTCCACACACTGAGATATGAATGGATGTAGACAGAGTCCACACACTGTGATCTGAATGGATCTAGACAGAGTCCACACACTGTGATATGAATGGATCTAGTCCGCACACTGTGATATGAATGGATCTAGTCCACACACTGTGATATGAATGGATCTAGGCAGAGTCCACACACTGTGATATGAATGGATGTAGACAGAGTCCACACACTGTGATCTGAATGGATCTAGACAGAGTCCACACACTGTGATATGAATGGATCTAGGCAGAGCCCACACACTGTAATATGAATGGATCTAGGCAGAGCCCACACACTGTGATATGAATGGATTTAGGCAGAGCTCCCACACTGTGATATGAATGGATCTAGACAGAGCCCACACACTGTGATATGAATGGATCTAGACAGAGCCCACACACTGTGATATGAATGGATCTAGACAGAGCCCACACACTGTGATATGAATGGATCTAGACAGAGCCCACACACTGTGATATGAATGGATCTAGACAGAGCTCACAAATATAGCTCATATAGTAGGAAGCCCTAGACTCTCTCACCCTGAGATTTGGGTCAAACCCTGAGAGTTCCCAGGTATGCTAATAGTATCATGGAGGACCTCTGAGGAGTGAGAGCGGAATGGGGTAGCATAATGAGTAAGTGAAGTGGCTTGTCCCAGTGTAGGAGTAAAGGAAAGTGTGATATGAAGTCCAGACACATAGCAGTATGGAGTGTTACAGGTAAGAGAGGCATAGATGTGTTAGCCGAGGAGAAGGTTATGAGGATGATGTTATATTGTAGATACTGATACAATGATCTTGTGTTTTCAGCACGTTCTTACCTCGCATGGTTCCCTGGATTAATCGCTTCTTCTTCTGGCTGCTGTTTGCGAGTAAAAGTGAACGGATTAACAT
The DNA here is from genome assembly GCA_037306005.1 of Rhinophrynus dorsalis. Taxonomy (NCBI): domain Eukaryota; kingdom Metazoa; phylum Chordata; class Amphibia; order Anura; family Rhinophrynidae; genus Rhinophrynus; species Rhinophrynus dorsalis. The sequence goes on from CM074720.1 coordinate 547,374,322, forward strand.
CAGTCATAAAGTCTTCAATTTCGACTGTCTTTTTAAACAGCACGTGCAAGATTGGGCTATTCCACTGTGAGTAACGATGCCTAACAACGTCATCTTACAATTAATTACTGTGGTCTGAATTTGAATGACCACTATAATGGTAGAGACATCTCCAATGCATTACAATATACCCCTTTAGCACCCAAATGGATATACTATATTCTGCTGAATTCTATTGAAGGCGGAGAGCAGTAGAGGAGAATTAAAGGAACAGACACCCTTTTAGAAAAAAAGAGAGAGAAGTTGTGCTTCGTAATGGAGAATCGAATATAAAATCTTAACCAGTTAATGGGATAAATAGTGGTAATCACAAACAAGCTGGCCACCAAGAAACATTAAAGGGATAGTAATACTTCGTTTTATCTTCATGTTTTTTTAATGCCTACAAAATAAAATAAAGAACAATATAAGTCTTATGTTTCAAACCTTTATGGTTTGAGAGATATTCACAAGCAAAGTTTCCGCTCCCGCCCCTTTTACCTAGTGTAAGCCATCTCTTCTCAGATGTGGAATCCAGTCCATAGACCAGACAGATAACAGAAGGGGACAATCTTCTTCCTATGAGAACAATGAAAGCTCTGCCAACCTTGACAAGTTTTTCAGGTTTTTCCCTTATCTTAATTGAAGATTGTCCCTCTCTGCAGTCTACCTGGGCACCTCCCTTCTGATCTGGCTGAGCAATGTTACATCAGTAAAAGGGGCAGGAGGGAGATACTTTATCATTGAATTACTCCTGAACTACAACTCTGACAGAATTGAAATAACACTCCCTAAAGTCCAAATACTACGATGATTAATTAGAGCTGCTTTTATTATAAAACATTATTATCCCTTTAAGGAATCTGGTAAGATGAATTTGTGGAGGACAGGAGAAATTTAAGATCTAAGGTCCTTGACGATATTGTGAAAAGAGGCACCAATTGTATAATTCTAAGGGGGATCCTTTTAATCATTTAGATGCTAGGACTGTCTAGCTTTGCAATGCATTGAAGACGTGTCTGGCATCCAGAGGACAAAGCTGAGTAGAGTACTTCCATAGGCCCTTTAACCCTCTGAGTGCCATAGTTGTATGCAACACATTGCAAAGCAATGTGCTGCGTGCCCTTCTGGCATTCAAAGGGTTAATATTTGCTTATATGGTTTACACCGTGGACATCCAATCTGCGGCCTGTGGGTGAAATTGGTTCATCTGAGATTGAAAAAAAAAAAAAAGCCATTTTCATACATAATTAACTAGCACACATGAGCTAGTAGGCCAGTAAGACCTAACCCCTGGCCTGCGAGTACCATACAATCCAAGAATAGACATCTGTTATACTAGAACTAGAGAGGGTACAACAAAATGAATTAAGGGAATGGAGGACTTGACGTATGAGGAACGACTAGACAAACTTGGTTTATTTACTCTAGAGAAAAGACGACTAAGAGGAGATCTTATCACATTGTACAAGTATATGAGAGGTCAATACAAGGATCTCTGCGGTGAGCTATTTATTCCAAGGCCTGATCAGGTGACCAGGGGACACCCCTTGAGATTAGAGGAAAGGAGGTTCAGATTGTGCAGCGTCTGTAGTTCTAACACTTTAATTTTTTTTGTGTTTTTAGAGAGAGGACCAAGGACGCCTTGATGCAGCTGAAGGGCTGGCTGGAGAAGAACCCAAATGTCGTGGCACATTTCCCAGTAGAGGTTCGCTTTGCACGTGGGGATGATATCTTAATGAGCCCCTGTTATCAACGAGACAGCTGTTACATGAACATCATTATGTACAGGTAAGGGAATGGTCAAGGAAAGAGTGATTTGAAAAACTGTATAGACCATTCCTGGGGCAAACAGGACAGGTCATTCCCTAACTAGGAGAACGTATGAATCTGCTGGTGCAGTCCCTGAACTGAGCTTATACATAAGCTACTATATATTGGCACAAATAACCACATTCACCTCACAAGTTCAGTGCAAACTGACCCCGTATAGAAAAGAAAAAGTAATTAAAGTAAAAGAAAAGTAAATTATTTGCCTGGTCTTACAGCAGTGATGAACCCTTTAAAGACTGGAAGGATCGGTAATGCACCGCATTTTGCATCACTAACATGTAAAAGATTTCCTTTAATATACTGCAGACTTTAAAAACATTATATGCTTTATTAGACAATAGTAAAAAAGTATTTAACATATGACTTAACTTAGTACCTTGATTCAGAAGAGACTTCGCAAGTGGATGCAAGCATATGGTGAATGCCACCAACAATGAGCAACGCGTTTCGCATGTCAAACTCTTACTCATGATCAAAGGAAATACAAGCTATCAAACTCTTATAGTGCTCCCTTGCCGATAAAGAGGCCACCAATCTTCTAAATTAAATGATGTCATAATGTAATCCAGAGAGAATCAGAAAACAGGAATCCACTTCATTCATAAACTACATCTATCCTGTTAACCCTTTCTAAATCAAGGAATACTGAGACAAGCTCAAAGCACATTATAAGCATCAAAATTCAATATATATCTCAACCTGTCATCACAGGATGTGCATCTGTAATGAAACGCATATTCCATTAACTCTCTGAAAGCAGAGCTTTCCGATATAAATGATTGAGAATTTAGATAACAATCCAAAATATGACTCTCAAATTTGTCTCATAACAAATAACAATTCAGTTTAAATTTCAGAGCCATTAAACGGATCACAAATATAAAAGATTGGCCCTATGAGCGCAAGAGGCACTCGCAACTAAGTGGTAAAGCAATGCGCAAGTGTGTCTAATATAAAAATAGATTATAAAGAGGGGAACACTGGAAGAGACGGAAAAACTCATAAAGCATAAAAAACACATCATTTATATAAAATCATTAACTCTTTGAGTGCCAGAGGGTTACGGAACGCATTGCAAAGGCTTTCTCTAAACCAATATCAACTGTTAACGACTTTTAGTCTTGGATATTTTGCTCATGCTCTAGAGCATTAGTCAATCAAATGAAAATTGCTCAAAATGAATTCATGCTCATTAACCCTTTCAGTGACAGAAGGGACCCCCATGCATTGCTCTGCAATGCGTTGAGTACCCCTCTGCCACTGAAAGAGATGAGCATGAATAGGCCTCCAAGCAATTTGGATAAATTCAACAAAAATGTGACATAGTATTCTCTGTTTAATGCTAAAGGATTCCTGGTTCAAAATACTTCACGTGTTGAAAATTATCCAGGTTTCCTCCTTTAAAGGGATAGTAATACTTAAAATGTAAAAACAACTGAGTAAAACAAGAGTACTCCCACTGCTGAAAGGTGTTTCATTCAAAAGTTATTAATTTTCAAAGTTGAATTTTTTAGGTGCAATATCACAGTGGCCTGAAATTGTACAGTGGCGCTGTTGCTACACCATCCTATGGAGATTTATGGTCCTGGGACCAGAGCTGTCCATAGGATCGTGTAGCAACAGCTCCACTGTACAATTTCAGGCCACTGTGATATTGCACCTAAAAAATTCAACTTTGAAAATTAATAACTTTTGAATGAAACACCTTTCAGCAGTGGGAGTATTCTTGTTTTACTCAGGGGGATAACCCCTACAGCATATTTTTTTTTACATTTTAAGTATTACTATCCCTTTAACTCCAAAAACAACATTTTCTATACCCTGTACACTCTGGTCGGTAATGTTAAACTAATTTGATATAAAATGTGCGGCTACACTTGATCTAAAATCCTCACTGCGTATCATATGTCATAGTGTGGTTAGCGTGGTAAGTTGTTTTAGCGGTGCGTTGCGAGCCCTTCTGGCACTCAGGGAGTTAATCTTTTATATTCATGATCTATTTAATGGATCCAAAATATAAATTGAATTGTTACGAGACAAATTTGAGAGTCCTATTTTGGTTTGATATCTTAATACTTAATCATTTACATCTGACATCTCATTTTTGCTTTCAGAGAGTTAATGGAATATGCACTTCGTTATAGATACTGATCATGTGATGATATGTTGAAATATATGTTGAATTTTGCTGCTTATAATGCACTTTGAGCTTGTCTTAGTATTCCCTGATTCAGAAAGGGTTAACTGGATAGATGTAGTTTATGAATGAAGTAGATTTCTGTTTTCTGGCTCCCTTTGGATTCCATTATAATGTAATTTCATTTAGAAGATTGTCAGCCTCTTTGTCAGCCGAGAAGGCACTATAAGAATTGAATAGATTGCATTTCTGGCTTCCTTTGTTCACGAGGAAGCTTTTGACACTCGAAATGCGTGGCATTCACCATATGCTTGCATCCACTTGCTAAGTCTTTCCCTGAATCAAGGTACTATGTTAAGTCATATGTGAAATACTTTTTTTTACTAATAAAGCATATGATGGTTTTAAAGTCTGCAGTATCTTAATGGGATTCTTTTACATGCTAGTGCACTCTCTTTTTGAATGTTACAGTATTCAGTGGAGCTAATGGAGAAGCTTTAAAGGGATAGTAATACTTTGTTTTATCTTTATTTTATTTTGTAGGCATTAAAAAAACATGAAGAACGATATAAGTCTTATCTCTCAAACCTTTATGGTTTGAGAGATATTCACAAGCAAAGTTTCCCCTCCCGCCCCTTTTACCTAGTGTAAGCCATCTCTTCTCAGATGTGGAATCCTGTCCATAGACCAGACAGATAACAGCACGGGACAATCTTCTTCCTATGAGAACAATGAAAGCCCTGCCCCCCTTGACAGGTTTTTCAGGTTTCTCCCTTATCTTAATTGAAGATTGTCCCTCTCTGCAGTCTACCTGGGCACCTCCCTTCTGATCTGGCTGAGCAGTGTTACATCAGTAAAAGGGGCAGGAGGGGGATACTTTGTCATTGAATTACTCTTGAACTACAACTCTGACAATATTGAAATAACACTCTCCAAGGTCCAAATACTATGATGATTAATTAGAGCTGCTTTTATTATGAAACATTACTATCCCTTTAATTAGTAGACACGGAACCCTGTAGACAAATAAGGCATATCTCTGATAGAGGTGAACCATTCCCAGTTGTATAGGCTTTCATTGGCGGAAGCAGTTTTTTCACTGTTTAAGTTCCTTCTTTGATGTTAAGCTGGAGCCGCTGAAAATGTTCCTTTCAGTACTACCTATTTCTTCCTTAACCCCTTAAGGACCCATGATGGTCCAGGACCATCATGGGTTGTTATCCCCTTAAGGACCCATGACAGTCCTGGACCGTCAAGGAATTCCGGGCTCCCCGCGCGGCTGCACACCGTTCGGGGAGTCTGGAATCTGAGTCCAAAAATAAAGGTCCCTGGTCCTTAAGTGACCGCACCGTGAGTGCGTGGCCGGTCCTTAAGGGGTTAAAGCTCCCTGTCATGATCAAAAGCCAATCCCACCGAAGGAAATTTGAAGGCGTAGCATGGATTGAAAGGGCTGGGTGAGATCTGAACAATTGATATCACCAACTTAGTAGGATCTGAGAGCAAAGACTCTCCCTGTTGCCACAGTAACACAAGAAGCTCACTGTGCTGTTTTTGTAATGGTATTTATTTTATGTAGATGGGATAGACACCAATTAAAATACAAATGTGTTTCATTTTCATCCCTTTAGCTTGTTATGGTGCTTCTTTCTATTCAGTCCTAGGACACACTGACTCTTTCCAAAAGTCTTTACAGTATACATTTTGGTAAAGTACAATCTCTCTCCAATTTAGGCCATATGGGAAGGACGTTCCACATCAAGAATATTGGTTGGAATATGAAGGGATCATGAAAAGAGTTGGAGGAAGACCCCACTGGGCCAAGGTAATGTGCATTGTTCTAATCTCTGTAGCGATAGAGAGCATTCATGAAAAAGGTGTAGAGATGCTTACATGAGAGAAGTAATTCAGAACATTTGGTGTTCACACGAAACAAGCTGTTTCTCAAGACCCGAAACATGTCTTGTGAAATAGAGATAAAAACACTCAATATGCCTCCCTCTCTCTCCCCCACTTCTCCCTTAACCTTTCCCCCACTCTCACTTCTCCTTCTCCCTCCAAATTTACCTCACTTTCTCCTCATTATTCTCCTTCCTGCACTTCTTGCCCTATTTTCCTTCTGTTTCTGGCCCATTAAATTTAAGAGTCTCCATCCTGCACTTCCTGTCCCATGTTCGGGCCCACGCCTTCCACAACCCATCCTCAGGGATTGTCCACTTCCTGTCTCAGACACTTCCCCACTCTCCATGTTCCATGGTGACCACACCCTCAACCTGTCCCTTACTTGTTGACCCTTACTCTCTCCCCTACTCGACCCCTATCACCTTGTCCCATGCTCAGCTACCCCTCACTGTCCCATATTTAGCCACATTCATCCTTTCTCATGATAAGCCACCCTCTCACTATCCCATACTCAACCACCTTCTCCTTGTCCCATGCTCGGCCAGTCCACTACTGCTCTCTTGCCCCTTCTCCTGCCTGCTCCTCTTGCTCCGTTATGTTCACGTGCTCCTCCCCTTCCCCTGTCCTTCTGCCCATCTTTCTCTTAAAGGGGAACTACCACACAACACAATCTTTAGCTTCACTAAATCCCCATCTGGCGACTAGCTGCTTAGTTGCCAGAATAATTACTTTATTTAAAGGGATAGTAATACTTCGTTTTAACTTTGTTTTATTTTGTAGGCATTAAAAAAACATGAAGAATGATATAAGTCTTATCTCTCAAACCTTTATGGTTTAAGAGATATTCACAAACAAAGTATCCCCCCCCCGTTCAAACAGATCAGAAGGGAGGTGCCCAGGTAGACTGCAGAGAGGGATAATCTTCAATTAAGATAAGGGAAAAAGCTGAAAAACTTGTCAAGGGGGCAGGGCTTTCATTGTTCTCATAGGAAGAAGATTGTCCCCTGCTGTTATCTGTCTGGTCTATGGACTGCATTCCACATCTGAGAAGAGATGGCTTACACTAGGTAAAAGGGGTGGGAGGGGAAACTTTGTTTGTGAATATCTCGCAAACCATAAAGGTTTGAGAGATAAGGCTTATATCGTTCTTCATGTTTTTTTAATGCCTACAAAATAAAATAAAGTTAAAACGAAGTATTACTATCCCTTTAATAGATTTCTGCTCTCTTCCATGGGTGACAGGCAGGACGGAGAGCGGACATCTTGCCATTTTGACGTCCTTGCGTCTGCGCTGTCAGTCCCAGCCGGGTCTAGGAGGTGTTGCTAGGAGCCATTTGGCTCCGGCTGGGACTGACAGCGCAGGCGGGCGGACGTCACAATGGCAAGATGTCCGCGCTCCGTCCTGCTCCGGGTGGTAGCTCCGTTTTAAGGTTGTAGACGGCTATAGTTTTTTTTGTAGGTACTTGGAACTAGAATACGGAATGGAATGTCTCATTTCTTGTTGTTTTCCAGGCCCACACATGTACCCGGAAGGACTTTGTTAAAATGTACCCCGGATTCACCAAATTTAACAGCATCAGGGAGAAACTCGACCCGACGGGGATGTTTCTAAATCCCTACCTAGAGAAAGTCTTTTACTGAAGAATAAAGAAGATTACAACAAAAGAATCACAATGCAATGCATAACATCCTCAATGTTCAACCATAAATATCCGTATATTCATAGAATGTCTTTCTTTGGACCATATGCAGAGAGAGAAGATGAGAAATTCTGGAGAAGAACAACTGCACCAAAGGAAGTCAAATACAGATTCCCAAAAGTTCCATTGATTTAAATGGTGCTTTTAACCCACTGAATTCTAGAAAGGTCTCCAACTCATCTCAAGGAATACAATGAGTTAAAGGAGAACTATCACCGCTAAAAAACTTGCCTCCCAATAATTCCCCATCTGGCGACTCGCTGCTCAGTAGTGCTAGCCGCCAGAATTAGTACTGCGTTAATGAACATTATCCATTGTTCCCCGGCTGACATGCAGGACGGAGCGCAGACATCTTTCCATAGTGACGTCTGCGTGCCTGCGCTGTGTCCCAGCCTGCTCTAAGAGGCGTTGCTAGGGGCCGGCCGGCTCCAAAAGGGACTGACAGCGCAGGTGCGCATACTTCAATATGGAAAGATGTCTGCGCTCCGTCCTGCCTGTCAGCCCTGGGAACAATAGATAATGCTTGTTAACGCGGTAATAATTCTGGCGACTAGCGCTAGTGAGCTGCTAATCGCCAGATGGGGAATTATTGGGGGGCAAGTTTTTTAGCGGTGGTAGTTCTGCTTTAAAGGGGAACTACCACCCCGCAAAAGCTGTATGTTAATTAAGTCTTCATCTGGCGACTAGCGGCTAAAAAACTTGCCCCCCAGAGCTGACAGGCAGGACGGAGTGCAGACATCTTTCCATATTGACGTATGCGCACCTGCACTGTCAGTCCCTTTTGGAGCCGGACGGCTCCTAGCAACGCCTCCTAGAGCCGGCTGGGACACAGCGCAGGAGCGCAGACGTCACTATGGAAAGATGTCTGCGCTCCGTCCTGCCTGTCAGCCGGGGAACAATGGATAATGTTCGTTAACACAGTACTAATTCTGGCGACTAGCGCTACTGAGCTGCTAATTGCCAGATGGGGAATTATTGGGGGGCAAGTTTTTTTAACGGTGGTAGTCCTGCTTTAAAGGGGAACTACCACCCCGCAAAAGCTGTACGTTAATTAAATCTTCATCTGGCGACTAGCTGCTTAGTAGCGTTAGTCGCCAGAAATATTACCTGGTTTCAAAGATTTTCTACTTATTCGGAGGCTGACAGTAGCAGGAAGCACAGACATCTTGCCATAGTGACGTCCGTGCGCCTGCGCTGTCAGTCCCTTTTGGAGCCGGCCGGGGTGCAGGGTGGTGGTTCCCCTTTAAAATCCCATTTGAAGCAATCAATAGGAACGGCTGTTTTTTTTTCCACTATTGCTTCAGACCTTTAGTAGCTGGGATTTCCCACTTGGCAGTGCCAAAACTGGATCCCGACTGGTGGCGTAGTTATTAGGATTCCCAACATTTAACCCTTTGAGTGCCGACGGGGTTCGCAATGCATTGCTTTCGTACCCCTCTGGCATTCAAAGGGTTAAAAGCAGTATGCTTTTTTTTTTTTTTTAAAGGGATAGTAATGTTTCAAAATATATGCAGCTCAAATTATTCTTTTTTTGGGCCATGTAGAACGGCATTATCATTCTCTACGATGTGCAGTTCCAGAGTAATTGAATCATAAAGTGTCCCGCACCCGCCCTCTTGTACCCATGTAAAGCTGCACAGCAAGACTGCCCTGATGGATCTCAGCAAGGGACAATCTTCTGTTAGCATAAGGAAAACACCTGTCCCCCCTTCTTCAAGGGGGAGGGGTTTTCCTTATGATCACAGTAAGAAGATTGTCCCTTGCTGTGACCTGTCCGGTTAAGTGACCAGATTCCACATCTGAGGGGAGGCGGCTTACACTAGGTAAAAGGGGCGGGAGGGGGATACTTTATCATTCAATTACTCTAGAACTACACATCATAGAGAATGATAATACCGCTCTTCAAGGGATAGTAATACTTAAAATGTAAAAAAAATATGTTGTAGGGTTTATCCCCCTGAGTAAAACAAGAGTACTACCACTGCTGAAAGGTGTTTCATTCAAAAGTTATTAATTTTCAAAGTTGAATTTTTTAGGTGCAATATCACAGTGGCCTGAAATTGTACAGTGGCGCTGTTGCTACACGATCCTATGGACAGCTCTGGTCCCGGGACCATAAATCTCCATAGGATCGTGTAGCAACAGTGCCACTGTACAATTTCAGGCCACTGTGATATTGCACCTAAAAAATTCAACTTTGAAAATTAATAACTTTTGAATGAAACACATTCACAGTGGGAGTACTCTTGTTTTACTCAGGATGATAAACCCTACAACATATTTTTTTTTTACATTTTAACCCCTTAGTGACGGCCACGTGCAGACGCGGCCGTCACTTAACGCCCGTCTAACATTTTTTTTTTTTTTTTTTAAAACAATCCGGAGTCCCCGACGGCGCGCAGCCGCGCGGGGAGCCGGATTTCCGGGACGTACACGTACGTCCTCTGTCACTAAGTGACAGCCACACAGGACGTACATGTACGTCCTGTGTCACGAAGGGGTTAAGTATTACTATCCCTTTCATGGCCCAAAAACTATACAGAATTATTGGAGCTGCATTTAATTTGAAACATTACTATCCCTTTAAATGAAAAAATAGCTGTTTTTAGCGCTTTTATTGGTTGTTAAAACAAGAATATACCTTCTGCAGGGAGAATTTTCATTCAAAACTTATTTTAGCTCAAACACATTTTATAATAGACTGGCAACAGCGCCAACTAGTGCCTAAATGGCAAATTGTGTTTTATAATACACTGTTCGGGAACGCTTGAGCCACAAACCATGCCTCTCCATAGTAAATAATAGTGAGCGCACAACCTGGTGACCGCAATAGAAAATTGCAGTTTAATGTAGAAAAACAAAGTAAAACACTGTAACTTTTTGCTTGAGCGTCTTACGATTCATTACTTTGCAATGCGCACAGGGCTACTTGAAAGTCCAAGGGGTTCATAATGCATAGAAGATAATGGCTGTATGTAGGAGAGTTCTCATTTGAGAAGCAGGTGTATGTAGTGATTATGCATTAAACTGGACTTTTAAACTCAAGAATTGAGGGTTTTTTTTTCTTTTAACTATAATGGTTGGGGTGGGGGTCACATTTTAGTTGTGGGGGGGGGAATGTCTGTCATATAACCCCAAGAGGTGTAAGAGTAGAAAAAGACCCCTGCAATTTTAACAGAGAAGTAACATCCTATATAATAATTCGCTAGGATGTTTGTCAGAAGCTGTCATGCGCAGTAGAGACTGCCGGAACGCACGGAATGCTGGGAGCACGAAATGCTGGAAGTTCTGTGCTAGGAGCACAGAACGCTAGGAGGTGTAGGAATGCTCGGAGCACAGAATGCTGGGAGTTCTGTGCTGAGAGCACAGAATGCCGGAAGTTCTGTGCTGGGAGCACGGAATGCTGGGAGGTGTAGGAATTCTGGGAGTTCTGTGCTGGGAGCACAGAATGCTGGGAGGTGTAGGAATGCTGGGAGTTCTGTGTTGGGAGCACAGAATGCTGGGAGTTCTGTGCTGAGAGCACAGAATGCTTGGAGCACAGAATGCTGGAAGTTCTGAGCTGGGAGGTGTAGGAATGCTGGGAGTTCTTTGTTGGGAGCACTGAATGCTGGGAGTTCTGTGCTGAGAGCATAGAATGCTGGGAGCACAGAATGCTGGAAGTTCTGTGCTGGGAGCACAGAATGCTGGGAGGTGTAGGAATGCTGGAAGTTCTGTGCTGGGAGCACAGAATGTTGGGAGGTGTAGGAATGCTGGGAGTACAGAATGCTGGGAGCATTCTGTGATTTCGGACAGTCTCTGCAGTGCATGACTGCGTTGCCGGCAGGATGCAGAGCAGGACCGGCCTCTTAACCCTTTGAGTGCCAGAGGGGTACGCAACGCATTGCAAAGCAATGCGTTGCGTACCCCTCTGGCACTCAAAGGGTTAACATCACCCGGACCTTGGCCCGTGTACATGGGCTTTTACACTAGTTTCCTAATAATCCCCTGCTTACATAGTTACATAGTAGTTTAGGTTGAAAAAAGACTTGTGTCCATCAAGTTCAACCCTTTCCCTATTCTTCTTTACCGCCATTGATCGAAAAGAAGGCATAAAACCCTTATTTCAGTGATTTCAAATTCTGCTTTAAACGGGAGAAAAAAAATTCTTTCTTGACTACAAATGGAAATCCAATTTCTCCTTGGATCAACAAGCACTAAATAAATATTAATCCCAATGCTAACATGCATATCCCTCTATGTTCTGCTCTTTTAAAAAAAAGTATTAGTACTTAAAGGGATAGAAATGTTTGAAAAAAAAAAAACTAGATCGACAAGTCTTCTTTTTATAATATTAGTAACATATTTCTCTATTTTAAACAACTTACATCTCTGTAGTTCATAAGATATTAAGTGTACAAGAATCCCCTCCCGCCCCTTCTGGCCGCCTCCCACTGAATCTCTAATCCAGTCGTAGAACTGGAAGGATGCAGTAAGAAGGGCCGGATTTACATCTCAGGAGCCTGTAGGCACAGAAATCTGAAGCCCCCACCCCATTGGCCATCTCCACTTGACACCTACACAACAATCTCTACATTACCCCTCACATAACTATATTGCCCTCACATTGCCCCCCATCAGCTCCATATTGCCCTCACATTGCCCCCATCAGCTCCAACTTGCCTCCACATTTCCCCCATCACCTCCAACTTGCCCTCACATTGCCCCCATCATCTTTACATTGCCCCCCCATACCCGTTTCCTACCTCCCTGGTGGTCCAGCAGAAGGGAAAGTCTGTGCCACCTTCTGCACAGACATGTATGCTTTTGCTCCCGCGCGGTCTTCTCTTCAATAATGCAGAGCGCTGGGAGATGATGTCATCTCCCAGCGCTCTGCATTACTAAAAAGCTGACGAGGGAGCAACAGCATACAGGTCTGTGCCGAAGGAGGCACAGACCTTACTATGTGGCTGGTTACTGCTGCCACTGTGCGCAGCACGAGCACGAGCGATGTGAATAAAAATATTTAAAAAAAAAAAAATTGATTTCAGTGACAGGCCAGTGGGGTGCGCCTGTAGGCAGATGTCTACTCTACCTTATGGCAAATCCGGCCCTTGCAGTAAGGGACAAACTTCAGTCAGTAAGTATAAGGAAAACCCCACCCCCTTGATGAAGGAGGTCAGGATTTTCCTTTGCTCACTGAAGATTGTCCCTTGCCGCATCCGTCCAGACTAGACAGAGCTGCAGCAGTGACATGGAGAAAAGGGGCGGGAAGGGGGTCTTTCTATATTTAATATCTTATGAACTACAGAAATGTAAGTTGTTTAAAATAGTGCAAAGTGTTTCTTCTATTATAAAGAAGACATGGCGAGCTTGTTTTTTTTCAAACATTACAATCCCTTTACCTTACTATGGACAGGAAATGCTATTGCCCTCTATGAATTTTTCCTCTATGCCTTTGATCAAGAGATAACCTCTTCAGTCAGCCCCGGATGTGATGTCTATGCAGGCGGCCATGAAAGTTGACTGCAGCTTTATCAAACTGAAGCAGGAAGAGTGCTTGAGCTAAATTAGTCCTTTAAAGGGATAGTAATGTTTCAAAATAAAAGAAGCTCAAATTAATCTTCATAGTATTTGGGCCATGGAGAGTGTTATTTCAATACTGTCAGAGTTGTAGTACAAGAGTAATTGAATGATAAAGTATCCCCCACCCACCCCTTTTACCTAGTGTAACACTGCTCACCTCAGATGTGGAATCTGGTCTCTTGACCAGACAGACCACAGCAAGGGATAATCTTCTTACTGTGAGAACAATGAAAACCCTGCCCCCCTTGACAGGTTTCTCAGGTTTTTCCCTTACACTCATTGAAGATTTTTCCTCTCTGCAAGCCATATAAGCACCACCATTCTGCTCTGAGATGAGCAGTGTTACATCAGTAAAAGGGGTGGGAGGAAAAACTTGTACGAAGCCTAACACACCCAGGGGGTGGCGGTAAGAAAGGGATGTGCATGTCTGCTCCCTACTGCCAGCCCTGGAGATATGCACACACACACACACACTCTTAAATGCATAAACACACTAGGGTGACCACGTGTCCCGGAACGGCCGGGACTGTCCCTTAATTGTGGTCTGTGTCCCGTGTCATCCCCCACCGGAACAATAATGAGTCTCGGAATAAAGGAAATGAAAGTTACCCAATGCTGTCACTGAACTGAGTCAGCCATATTCAGACAGTGCCAACCCAGTCACAGCCTACTTACATACCTCCCAACCTTTCAAATGGCTAAAGAGGGAAACTTTTGTTTCAGGTAGTGGATGTAAGTGTGTGGCTGGTGGGCAGGGTATAACCAAGCATTTTAAGTTATTTCATGACCTATCACCACCAATTTGTGTAACCTAATGAATGATTTATAACAAGACCAATGCATTTTCTTTACACAGTCTTATATACTGAAGTTTAAACAAACAATAATATGAGTTTTATTGCTGTAGAGTAAAATTATACACTTATATGCACATTACAATACCTGATTCCCTAAAAAAAGGAACATCAGGGTGGGAAAGAGGGACAGGGGAATTTGGGTCAAAAAGAGGGACTGTCCCTCCTAAAGAGGGACACTTGGGAGGTATGTACTTACAGCAAGCAATATACACGCTGCATGCACCACCACCTGCCAATGAAAGAGGAGAGTACTTGCACAATGGTCCTCTCCTCATTGGCTGGCTGGTGCGTGTGAGGCGGTATGTATGCCGGAGCAAGCAATCATGAAATCCGGAGTCTCCGGGGCAAAACCGGAGAGTTCCCAGGTATGCCTATTAGGCAAAAAAAAAAAAAACTGTGTGATGTGAAAAAGAGGCTTAGATTTCAGGAAACTGACTGAGCGTGCTCACAACATGAAAAAAGAGGCTTGGAATACAAGGAACTGAATGCTCATTCTCAGAACATGAAAAAAAAGCTTGGAATACAAGAAACTTCTTGCTCAAATGTCCTCCTGCTCCACACACTGCCCTCACCTGCACTTCTCCAGTTAACCCTTTTCAGTGCCAGAGGGGTACACAATGCATTCTTTGCAATGTGTTGCAAACCAGTCTGGCACTCAAAGGGTAAAACCTTTATAGACTCTTAACTTAAATGGAAGTAATGTAAAGGGAGGGAGGGATGACGGACACCTATGTTCAAACAGGGGTGCCAGAGGGGTATGCAAAATATTGCTTGGCAATGCATTGAGAAACAGTCTGCCACTCAAAGGGTTAAAGGGATAGTAATACTTCTATTAAAGTTTAGCTCCAAGTTTTATTTATAATTTTTTAAACATGTAGCTCTATATTTAATTACTTTCAGCTGATTTAAACCTTTGAGTGCCAGAGTGTTAACTAACACGTTGTGATGCAATGATACTCTTTTGGCACTCAAAGGGTTATACTGGGTTTTTAACCCACTGAATGCTAAAGAGATCTTCAGCTTATTTCAAAATCCATGGGCTTTAACAGGTTAAAAAGAGGAAATAAAAAATTGCAATACATGAATTCATTCTTATTGGGACTATTCATTTCATTTCACGTTTCAGATAGTAATACAGTCGTGGCCAAAAGTTTTGAGAATGACACAAATATTAATTTTCACAAAGTCTGCTGCCTCAGTGTAGATGATGGCAATTTGCATATACTCCAGAATGTTATGAAGAGTGATCAGACGAATTGCAGTCAATTGCAAAGTCCCTCTTTGCCATAAAAATTAACTTAATCCCAAAAAAAAACATTTCCACTGCATTTCAGTCCTGCCCCAAAAGGACCAGCTGACATCGTGTCAGTGATTCTCTCGTTAACACAGGTGAGAGTGTTGACATGGACAAGGCTGGAGATCACTCTGTATTGCTGACTGAGTTAATAAAACAGACCGGAAGCTTTAAAAGGAGGGTGGTGCTTGAAATCATTGTTCTTCCTCTGTTAACCATGGTTACCTGCAAGGAAATACGTGCTGTCATCATTGCTTTGCACAAAAAAGGCTTCACAGGCAAGGATATTGCTACTAGTAAGATTGCACCTAAATCAACCATTTATCCGATCATCAAGAACTTCAAGGAGAGAGGTTCAATTGTTGTGAAAAATGCTTCAGGGTGCCCAAGAAAGTCCAGCAAGTGGCAGGACCATCTCCTAAAGTTGATTCAGCACCGGGATCAGGGAACCACCAGTGCAGAGCTTGCTCAGGAATGACAGCAGGCAGGTGTGAGTGCATCTGCACGCACAGTGAGGCGAACACTTTTGGAGGATGGCCTGGTGTTAAGAAGGGCAGTAAACAAACCACTTATCTCCAGAAAAAACATCAGGGACAGACTGATATTCTGCAAAAGGTACAGGTATTGGACTTTTGAGGACTGGCGTAAAGTTATTTTCTCTGATGAATCCCCTTTCCGATTGTTTGGGGCATCCAGAAAAAGGATGGGAAGACAAGGTGAGCTTTACCATCAGTCCTGTGTCTTGCCAACAGTAAAGCACCCTGAGACCATTCATGTGTGGGGTTGCTTCTCAGCCAAGGGAGTGGGCTCACTCACAATTTTACCTAAGAACACAGCCATGAATAAAGAGTGGTACCAACACATCCTTCAAGAGCAACTGCTCCCAACATCCAAGAACAGTTTGGTGACAAACAATGCCTTTTCCAGCATGATGGAGCACCTTGCCATAAGGCAAAAGTGATAACTAAGTGGCTCGGGGAACAAAACATCAAAATGTTGGGTCCATGGCCAGGAAACTCCCCAGATCTTAATCCCATTGAGAATTTGTGGTCAATCCTCAAGAGGCGGGTGGACAAACAAAAATCCACAAATTGTGACAAACTCCAAGCATTGATTATGCAAGAATGGGCTGCATCAGTCAGGACGTGGCCCAGAAGTTAACTGACAGCATGCCAGGGCGGATTACAGAGGTCTTTAAAAAGAAGGGTCAACGCTGCAAATATTGACTCTTTGCATAAACTTAATGTAATTGTCACTAAAAGCCTTTGACACTTATGAAATGCTTGTAATTATACTTCAGTACACCATAGAAACATCTGACAGTAATATCTAAGAACACTGAAGCTTTGTGAAGGCAAATACTTTTTTCATTCTCAAAACTTTTGGCCACGACTGTACTTCATTTTTTCAGGCAATAATATTGTATGCATTAAAGAAATAAACCAAAGCATCTATGCATTTTCCCCATAACTTTCATAGTTTAGGAGTAATCGCGCTCTAAAGTTTGTGAAAGGAGGCACAGACCTCTCCCGACTCCTGCCACGCCACTGGAACACCAGGGAGGTGGGATATGGGCAATGTGGAGATGGAGGGCAGCGTGGTGGCAATGTGGAAATGAGGAGGCAAAGTGGAGATTGGAGGCAGTGGTGGCAATGTGGAGATTTGGGGGCAATGTGGACATGGGGTGCAGCGTGGTGGCAATGTGGAGATGGGGGGCAGTGTGGAGATTGGAGGCAATGTGGTAGCAATGTGGAGATTGGTGGCAATGTGTTGGCAATGTGGAGATGGGGGCAGTGTGGTGGCAATGTGGAGATGGAGGCAGTGTGGAGATTGGAGGCAATTTGGTGGCAATGTGGAAATTGGTGGCAATGTGGAAAATGGGGATAATGTGGAGATGGAGGGCAATGTGGAGATGGCCAGTGGAGATGGCCAGTGGGGGAACAATGTGGTTGATGGGAGGCAATGTCGTGGGGGGGTGCATGACAGTTCTTGCACCAGGGCACGTTGGCTTCTAGTTACGCCTCTGGGTCCACTCCTATTTCCGCTCTCCAGACGATCCGTCCAATCCGCAGACCAGAATCCAAGTCTGACAGCTTGAGCGGTGATGTAGATAAAAGGGGCGGGAGGGGTAAACTTTAGAGCACGATTGCTCCTGTTACTATGAAATTTATGGGAAAAATGCATAGATGCTTTGGTTTATTTCTTTAATACATACAGTATTATTGCCTGGAAAAATGAAGTATTACTATCCCTTTAAGAAACTTGTACTGAAATCTGTTCTTACAAATAAGAGGAAGTTAGTACTCGGTGCAAAATATCCACACCGTTTAGGAAAGAAAAGCTTAACCCTTTGAGTGCCAGAGGGGTACGCAACGCATTGCAAAGCAATGAATTGCGTATCCCTCTGACGCTCAAAGTGTTAAGGCGGACCTGTTATTGTAAGACATATTTAATTTGTTTCATGGTATCTCTTAATAACCTTTTTTTTTTTTTTTTTTTTTTTTTTTTTTAAACCTTTCTGTTTTGGTGGAACTTTATACTAATTAATTCACAATATGTTAATTAGTTCAGTTTCAGGCCAATCTTATCTCTCTGTTATAAGAAAAACTACCTGCCCCCCCACCCCCATTTGGACTGTTTCAATTCATTTACAGCACACTTTGTGGTACTACTGGCCCAGAACATAAACTCATTTGCATAAAGTGTCATACTGTGCCACCTGCAAAGGTTAAATCCACTTTAAAGGGATAGTAATACTTCGTTTTAACCACCATCTTGAATTTTGTTATATATATAGATGAATAGATAGATAGATAGACAGATAGATAGATATAGTGTATATTTCATAGTAAAATAATACTGTTCTTTTAAAGGGATAGTAATACTTCATTTTATCTTTGTTTTATTTTGTAGGCATTAAAAAAACATGAAGAATGATATAAGTCTTATCTCTCAAACCTTTATGGTTTAAGAGATATTCACAAGCAAAGTTTCCCCTCCTGCCCCTTTTACCTAGTGTAAGCCATCTCTTCTCAGATGGGGATCTGGTTGTAAGACCAGACAGATAACAGCAGGGGACAATCTTCGTCCTATGAGAACAATGAAAGCCCTGCCCCCCTTGACAAGTTTTTCAGCTTTTTCCCTTATCTTAATTGAAGATTGTCCCTCTCTGCAGTCTACCTGGGCACCTCCCTTCTGATCTGGTTGAACAGGGGGGGGGGGATACTTTGTGAATATCTCTTAAAGCATAAAGGTTTGAGCGATAAGACATATCATTCTTCATGTTTTTTTAATGCCTACAAAATAAAATAAAGTTAAAACGAAGTATTACTATCCCTTTAAAGGGCCTTACCTTCAAGGAAAAAATATAATTGTGGGGCAAATCAACTGCAATATAGGGTATCCAGTTTTACTTATTTATTTAGAAGGTGTTTTACGAGGAAGAATCCACTGGATTTTCTTTTCTTGTGAAATATGTTCTGGAAAGCAAAAACAATACATTGTTACATAGTAAATTTGGTTAAAAAAGTCACAAACTCATCACATTGCACCTTTGAAATAGTCCATCCCAGAAAATGAGAACTACATAATGGGTGATATTCACTAAGGTGTGATAAAGAGGTGATAAAGAGGAGATGACTTCCAGTGATGACACTTCTCCAGTTCCTATGTTATTCTATAGAGTCCATGCACTAAGATTTCTTCAACTCTGGAGATCTGGGAGGTATGGACCCCTAATATCTCCTAAAAAGGACACTTAGGAGGTATGGACCCCTAATATCTCCTAAAAGGACACTTAGGAGGTATGGACCCCTAATATCTCCTAAAAAGGACACTTAGGAGGTATGGACCCCTAATATCTCCTAAACATGGACACTTAGGAGATACTGACCTCTAACATCACCTAAATAGGGACACTTGGGAGATATGGACCCCTAATATCTCCTAAAAAGGGACACCTGGGAGATACTGATCTCTAACATCACCTAAATAGACAGGTATGGACCCTTAATATTTCCTAAAAAGAGAAACTTGGGAGGTACGGATCCCTGATATCTCCTAAATAGGGATATTTGGGAGGTATGGACCTATTATCTCCTACAGGGGGACACTTGGAAGGTATGGACCTAATATTTCCCAAAGAAGGACACTTGGGAGGTATGGATCCCTAATATCTCCCAAAGACGGACATTTGCGAGGTATGGGCCCCTAATATCTCCTAAAAATGGACACTTTGAAGGTATAGACCTAATATCTCCTAAAAAGGGACACTTGGGAGGTATGAACCCCTAATATCTCCTAAAGAGGGACACTTGGGAGGTATGGACCTAATATCTCCTAAAGAGGGATACTTGGGAGGTATGGACCTAATATCTCCTAAAGAGGGACACTTGGGAGGTATGGACCTAATATCTCCTAAAGAGTGACACTTAGGAGGTATGGACCCCTAATATCTCCTAAAGAGGGACACTTGGGAGGTATTGACCCCTAATATCTCCTAAAAAGGGACACTTGGGAGATATGGACCCCTAATATCTACTAAGAAGGGACACCTGGGAGGTACTGGCCTCTAACATCACCTAAATAGGGACACTTGGGAGATATGGACCCCTAATATCTCCTAAAAAGAGACACTTGGGAGGTATGGACCTAATATCTCCTAAAGAGGGACACTTAGGAGGTATGGACCCCTAATATCTCCTAAAAAGGGACACTTGGGAGGTATGGACCTAATATCTCCTAAAGAGGGACACTTGGGAGGTATGGACCTAATATCTCCTAAAGAGTGACACTTAGGAGGTATGGACCCCTAATATCTCCTAAAGAGGGACACTTGGGAGGTATTGACCCCTAATATCTCCTAAAAAGGGACACTTGGGAGATACTGATCTCTAACATCACCTAAATAGACAGGTATGGACCCTTAATATTTCCTAAAAAGAGAAACTTGGGAGGTACGGACCCCTGATATCTCCTAAAAAGGGACACTTGGGAGGTATGGACCTAATATTTCCCAAAGAAGGACACTTGGGAGGTACGGACCCCTAATATCTCCCAAAGAGGGACATTTGGGAGGTATGGGCCCATAATATCTCCTAAAAATGGACACTTTGGAGGTATAGACCTAATATCTCCTAAAAAGGGACACTTGGGAGGTATGAACCCCTAATATCTCCTAAAGAGGGACACTTGGGAGGTATGGACCTAATATCTCCTAAAGAGGGGCACTTAGGAGGTATGGACCCCTAATATCTCATAAAGAGGGACACTTGGGAGGTATGGACCCCTAATATCTCCTAAAAAGGGACACTTGGGAGGTATGGACCTAATATCTCCTAAAGAGGGACACTTGGGAGGTATGGACCTAATATCTCCTAAACAGGGACACTTGGGAGGTATAGACCTAATATCTCCTAAAAAGGGACACTTGGGAGGTATGAACTCCTAATATCTCCTAAAGAGGGACACTTGGGAGGTATGGACCTAATATCTCCTAAACAGGGACACTTGGGAGGTACGCACCCCTAATATCTCATAAAGAGGGACATTTGGGAGGTATGGACCCCTAATATCTCCTAAAAAGGGACACTTAGGAGGTATGAACCCCTAATATCTCCTAAAAAGGGACACTTGGGAGGTATGGACCTAATATCTCCTAAAGAGGGACACTTGGGAGGTATGGACCTAATATCTCCTAAAGAGGGACACTTGGGAGGTATGGACCCCTAATATCTCCTAAAGAGGGACACTTGGGAGGTATTGACCCCTAATATCTCCTAAAAAGGGACACTTGGGAGATATGGACCCCTAATATCTCCTAAGAAGGGACACCTGGGAGGTACTGGCCTCTAACATCACCTAAATAGGGACACTTGGGAGATATGGACCCCTAATATCTCCTAAAAAGAGACACTTGGGAGGTATGGACCTAATATCTCCTAAAGAGGGACACTTAGGAGGTATGGACCCCTAATATCTCCTAAAAAGGGACACTTGGGAGGTATGGACCTAATATCTCCTAAAGAGGGACACTTGGGAGGTACGCACCCCTAATATCTCATAAAGAGGGATACTTGGGAGGTATGGACCTAATATCTCCTAAAGAGGGACACTTGGGAGGTATGGACCTAATATCTCCTAAAGAGTGACACTTAGGAGGTATGGACCCCTAATATCTCCTAAAGAGGGACACTTGGGAGGTATTGACCCCTAATATCTCCTAAAAAGGGACACTTGGGAGATATGGACCCCTAATATCTACTAAGAAGGGACACCTGGGAGGTACTGGCCTCTAACATCACCTAAATAGGGACACTTGGGAGATATGGACCCCTAATATCTCCTAAAAAGAGACACTTGGGAGGTATGGACCTAATATCTCCTAAAGAGGGACACTTAGGAGGTATGGACCCCTAATATCTCCTAAAAAGGGACACTTGGGAGGTATGGACCTAATATCTCCTAAAGAGGGACACTTGGGAGGTATGGACCTAATATCTCCTAAAGAGTGACACTTAGGAGGTATGGACCCCTAATATCTCCTAAAGAGGGACACTTGGGAGGTATTGACCCCTAATATCTCCTAAAAAGGGACACTTGGGAGATACTGATCTCTAACATCACCTAAATAGACAGGTATGGACCCTTAATATTTCCTAAAAAGAGAAACTTGGGAGGTACGGACCCCTGATATCTCCTAAAAAGGGACACTTGGGAGGTATGGACCTAATATTTCCCAAAGAAGGACACTTGGGAGGTACGGACCCCTAATATCTCCCAAAGAGGGACATTTGGGAGGTATGGGCCCATAATATCTCCTAAAAATGGACACTTTGGAGGTATAGACCTAATATCTCCTAAAAAGGGACACTTGGGAGGTATGAACCCCTAATATCTCCTAAAGAGGGACACTTGGGAGGTATGGACCTAATATCTCCTAAAGAGGGGCACTTAGGAGGTATGGACCCCTAATATCTCATAAAGAGGGACACTTGGGAGGTATGGACCCCTAATATCTCCTAAAAAGGGACACTTGGGAGGTATGGACCTAATATCTCCTAAAGAGGGACACTTGGGAGGTATGGACCTAATATCTCCTAAACAGGGACACTTGGGAGGTATAGACCTAATATCTCCTAAAAAGGGACACTTGGGAGGTATGAACTCCTAATATCTCCTAAAGAGGGACACTTGGGAGGTATGGACCTAATATCTCCTAAACAGGGACACTTGGGAGGTACGCACCCCTAATATCTCATAAAGAGGGACATTTGGGAGGTATGGACCCCTAATATCTCCTAAAAAGGGACACTTAGGAGGTATGAACCCCTAATATCTCCTAAAAAGGGACACTTGGGAGGTATGGACCTAATATCTCCTAAAGAGGGACACTTGGGAGGTATGGACCTAATATCTCCTAAAGAGGGACACTTGGGAGGTATGGACCCCTAATATCTCCTAAAGAGGGACACTTGGGAGGTATTGACCCCTAATATCTCCTAAAAAGGGACACTTGGGAGATATGGACCCCTAATATCTCCTAAGAAGGGACACCTGGGAGGTACTGGCCTCTAACATCACCTAAATAGGGACACTTGGGAGATATGGACCCCTAATATCTCCTAAAAAGAGACACTTGGGAGGTATGGACCTAATATCTCCTAAAGAGGGACACTTAGGAGGTATGGACCCCTAATATCTCCTAAAAAGGGACACTTGGGAGGTATGGACCTAATATCTCCTAAAAAGGGACACTTGGGAGGTACGCACCCCTAATATCTCATAAAGAGGGACACTTGGGAGGTATTGACCCCTAATATCTCCTAAAAAGGGACACTTGGGAGATATGGACCCCTAATATCTCCTAAGAAGGGACACCTGGGAGGTACTGGCCTCTAACATCACCTAAATAGGGACACTTGGGAGATATGGACCCCTAATATCTCCTAAAAAGGGACACTTGGGAGATACTGATCTCTAACATCACCTAAATAGACAGGTATGGACCCTTAATATTTCCTAAAAAGAGAAACTTGGGAGGTACGGACCCCTGATATCTCCTAAAAAGGGATATTTGGGAGGTATGGACCTATTATCTCCTACAGAGGGACACTTGGGAGGTACGGACCCCTAATATCTCCCAAAGAGGGACATTTGGGAGGTATGGGCCCATAATATCTCCTAAAAATGGACACTTTGGAGGTATAGACCTAATATCTCCTAAAAAGGGACACTTGGGAGGTATGAACCCCTAATATCTCCTAAAGAGGGACACTTGGGAGGTATGGACCTAATATCTCATAAAGAGGGACACTTAGGAGGTATGGACCCCTAATATCTCATAAAGAGGGACACTTGGGAGGTATGGACCCCTAATATCTCCTAAAAAGGGACACTTGGGAGGTATAGACCTAATATCTCCTAAAGAGGGACACCTGGGAGGTATGGACCTAATATCTCCTAAAGAGGGACACTTGGGAGGTATGGACCTAATATCTCCTAAAGAGGGACACCTGGGAGGTATGGACCCCTAATATCTCCTAAAAAGGGACACTTGGGAGGTATAGACCTAATATCTCCTAAAGAGGGACACTTGGGAGGTATAGACCTAATATCTCCTAAAGAGGGACACTTGGGAGGTATTGACCCCTAATATCTCCTAAAAAGGGACACTTGGGAGGTATGGACCTAATATCTCCTAAAAAGGGACACTTGGGAGGTATGAACCCCTAATATCTCCTAAAGAGGGACACTTGGGAGGTATGGACCTAATATCTCCTAAAGAGGGACACTTAGGAGGTATGGACCCCTAATATCTCCTAAAAAGGGACACTTGGGAGGTATGGACCTAATATCTCCTAAAGAGGAACACTTGGGAGGTACGCACCCCTAATATCTCATAAAGAGGGACATTTGGGAGGTATGGACCCCTAATATCTCCTAAAAAGGGACACTTGGGAGGTATGGACCTAATATCTCCTAAAGAGGGACACTTGGGAGGTATGGACCTAATATCTCCTAAAGAGGGACACTTGGGAGGTATGGACCTAATATCTCCTAAAGAGGGACACTTGGGAGGTATTGACCCCTAATATCTCCTAAAAAGGGACACTTAGGAGGTATGGACCTCTAATATCTCCTAAAGAGGGACACTTGGGAGGTATTGACCCCTAATATCTCCTAAAAAGGGACACTTAGGAGGTATGGACCTCTAATATCTCCTAAAAAGGGACACTTGGGAGGTATGGACCTAATATCTCCTAAAGAGGGACACTTGGGAGGTATGGACCTAATATCTCCTAAAGAGGGACACTTGGGAGGTATGGACCTAATATCTCCTAAAGAGGGACACTTGGGAGGTATTGACCCCTAATATCTCCTAAAAAGGGACACTTAGGAGGTATGGACCTCTAATATCTCCTAAAGAGGGACACTTGGGAGGTATGGACCCCTAATGTCTCCTAAAGAGTGACACTTGGGAAGTATGAGACAACATTCATACATTGTATCCAGCCACTGTTAAAAGATGATCTAATTGTGTACAAATCTTTGAAAAAGTTGTCTTTTTTCCATTTTTTGTTTCTTCTTTGTTATGGGTTATACATATAATTATGGCATCAAACGAAAGTCCTACTTATCCCTTAAAAAAAAATAAATTAAATAATATTGTGGGCGTACTAAATGGATCAGAGGGAAAATACAGTTGAAAACATAATCAAAAGGCCAAAATTGCTCTTGTACTCTAGTGTAAAGAAAAAAAATGTTAAAAAAAGCTCTTGCCACCATGTTGGTTCAGTACATTCACCTTTCATTTCTGCTTAAAGTGAAACTATCACCCCAAATAAAGTCCCCCCCAAATAATGCTATGATCTCTCATAAGTACCGCGTTATTAAGAAATCCTACTTCTCCTGGGACTGACATGCAGGCTTTTGCTGTACAGGAATCTGCGCGCCTGCACCATCAGTGTCTTCCTGTTACCTTAAGGTACAATGCAGCGCCTCCTAGAGGAGACCGGGATGGACAGTGCAGGAGCGGAGATGCCTCTAAGCAAAGATGTCTGTGCTGTTGCCTGTCCGTCAGTCTCAGGAGAAATAGGATTTCTTATTAACATGGTATGATGGATAATAGTACTATTTCTATGCTTATTGCTATATGACTAACTAGCAATATGGGATGGCTTTGCCTGTCATTGTATTAGGGTATGTATTATGTAGCATATGTTGTATATGGTGTGTTGAAGGTATTTACATTTTTTTTATTGTATTGTGTGTGTTAAGAAAGGACGTGTCATGTGTAAATGTAATATGTTGTATGTTTGTTGGAGGTAAAAGGGTCTCTCAATCTCCTCAGTTAGATGTGGAGCAGCAGAAGTGAGTGTAGCAAGTGCGTTAACACTTTTAGTGGCAGAGTGGTACGTAACGCATTGTACAGCAATGTGTTGCGTACCCCTGTGGCACTAAAAGAGTTAAAGTCGGTGGGAACTCAGGGATTTTATCCCCTTGAATGCAGAGGTGTCCAATGGGAGTTCAAAAGGGAGACATGACAATCTTGCATTGCATATCAGCGCGAGATTGTCATGCCGCTTCTTTAACCCCTTGAGGACCAGCGCGATCCCGTGCGGCCGGCACTTGCGGACCACGGGGCATTTTTTTTTACTGTGGCTTCCGGTTCAGGGCGTGCAGCCGCGCCGGGAGCCCTAAACTCCATGCCGTGCCAGGACCATACCTCCCAAGTGTCCTTCTTTAGGAGGGACAGTCCCTCTTTTAGATCCAAATCCCTCTGTCCCTCTTTTCCACTCTGATGTCCCTCTTTTTAGGAAATCAGACTGTGTGGTATGAATATAAGTGTATCATACTACTCTACAGCAATAAAACTCACATTCATGTCTGTTTAAACGTCAGTATATGTGTTTACACATTAGTCTGTGTAAATAAAATACTATGGTCTTGTTATAAGCCATTTATTAGTTACACAAAGAGGTGTCAATTGGTCATGAAATAGCCTAAAAATTCTCAATAATGCTCCACCCACCAGCCATGCCCCCAGCTACACCCCCTAAAACACAAGTGTCCCTCTTTGGCAATTTGAAATGTTGGGAGGTATGCAGGACCGTCATTGGTCCTTAAGTGCCGGACCGCCGTGACGGTCCTGGCATGGCAATGGTCCTTAAGGGGTTAAAGAGCGCGACTGGGCAATACTACAGAGGTGTGTAGGTTCCGATTTGAGCGATGACCAACCTCCGGTTTTAGTGATGAGCCTTTACAAAATATGTCCATTTAAGTCCCTTGGATCACGCTGGAAATACCTTCATCACATCACAGTGGTTTCTACCATTGCGATTACTACTTTTGCTCCACTACATACTCACGAGCCGACTCTCTCTCCCCCTCCGCTCCTTCAATCCCAGGTGTTGACGTGATGCACCGGGATTGAAGGAGCAGAGGGGGAGAGAGAGTCGGCTTGTGAATATGTAGTGGAGCAAAAGTAGTAATACCAACGGGAGAAAGCATTGTGATGTGATGAAGGTACTCAACAGGTTAGAAGAATGCATAACGTAAGTTAAAACTGCAGCATCATGCAAAAAAAACTTACCTGCAGTTTCTGAAAAGTTGTAGGTACAAAATGTTCCCCAGCTATGCTTTGCATTATCCCGATCCAAGTACATTGCAGTCCATATGTTTATCTGTGTTCAGTAATTGTTTCAGCTCCCCGTGCAGTACTGTGTGCTTCATAACGTAATGAGTGCTAGAGAGGTATGGAAAAGATTGCTTTTGGAATACGTCTGTAGCACTCATTAGGTTATGGAGCACACAGTACTGCACGGGGAGCTGAAACAATTACTGAACACAGATAAACATATGGACTGCAAATGTACTTGGATCGGGATAAGGCAAAGCATAGGTGGGAAACACTTGGGACTCAAAAGGCTAAACACCTAAATATTCACTATTTAGCCTGTGAAGCTGCATTAGTGGGATATTTGAGTGCCAGAGAGGTAGGCAACGCATTGCGTACCTCTGTGTGACTCAAAGCATTATACTCCGCTTCCCCGCCTGTGGCAGTCAAAGGGTCAGTAATGTAGAAGCGCAGCTTAACAATGAAGATGCTGTAGATAAAGGTTTGGCTCCGGGCAAGGCTGTAGGGCAACTTTGTTAGCAACACATGATGTTTAAATAAGTGAAATGACGTACCAGTAGTGGGTGAGGAGGGGAGCGCTATAGCACGGGACAGTTCGCAGAAGGCAGGGCCTCTCACATTGATTTTATGGTTTTGTTGGGATTCCGCCGATTCGCCACCCTCCGAGTTAGTAGTCCTGTTATCAGACGACAGAGAGTTTAACCATTTGAGTGCCAGAGAGGTACGGAACTCAAAGCAATGCATTCCGTACCCCTCTGGCACTGAAAGGGTTAAGCAAATTGTACCGTTATCAGGCAGTGAGCATGTGGCGTTCTGAGAGAGTGTGATGTTGGCTCAGCGGTTGTCCGTAGTAAGGCTCATGCCGCTCACCTGGCTGTGTTCATGGTGGCGTGTTGTCTAGGATCGCTAACAAAGCGGACATGCAGGCAGAAGACACCCTTGTGTAATACCGGCAGTGGCCTGTGTTGTGTGGGCGCAACTCTACGGTGTGACACTGCAGGGAGACACAGTTTAATCCTATGAGTTCCAGATTTCGATTTGCCCTTTTTAGACTGCTATTTTAAGTACAGGTGATGGTGGTGGAGGAGGATGAGAACAGCCTGCGACATACGGAACATAATATACAACGTTAACCATTTGAGTGCCAGAGGGTAACATGATTGGGGGGTACTTTACCTTTCTTTGCCAGGGTAACCCTCGGATTGCTGACACTGAAATGGTTAATTGTTGGCTGAAGACAGGTGGGATACAGGAAGCGCGTGTGTGTGTGTGTGTGTGTGTGTGGCTGGTGTGTCTGTGGGGGCTGGTGTTTGTGTGTCTGTGGTGTAGGAGCATGTGGCAGGCATTTTGGTGTTTTCCTCACTTGGATAGTGGTGGGTGGGCTGGATAGTGGTGCGGGCCAACTCCCTGCATGATTTTCACAGGAGTTAGCAGTGGCCATCGCCCACTGCTAACTCCTGTGAAAATCACACCCCCATTGAATCACCCAATGGGAGCAGTAACTCCTCCTTACTGCCACCCCTGGTTGTGTTTGCCCGGGCACAAAGTCTTCTTTTATATATATAGACTAGTCGAAGAGCCCGTGTACATGGGCCACAGTGCCACCTAGCAACGGCCGCGGTACAGTCATGCACAGTAGAGACTGCCCGCTCCATGTCTGATATGGAACGGGGCGCTCCAAATTCAGACCGTAGTCCTCTCTGCGCACCTTCGGTGCACAGAGAGGTCTAGGGTCTGAATTCGGAGCCCCGCTCCGTTATCGGCCACTGGGCGGGCATTCTGTACTGCACATGACTGCAGCATGTACAGCCGTCTGTACTGTGCATGACAGCTTCTGACAAACATACACTTAGCGAATTATTATATAGGATTATTGGGGGGATCTTTATTCGGGATGATCGTTCCGCTTTAAACCACAGCAGCACTGAACACCCTGTCTGCAATATTAGTCTTGCAGTGTTCACAAACAGAAATGACATGTTACAGTCAGATCTACAGAACAATTCCAACTCCCGTTTCAGTTCAACCTCCCAATTCTTTTGGAGTGATTCAATGCATTGCAATGCACTGGATAACTCTGTGGTACACAAAATGTACCTTCAAACCAATGAGCAAGCTCCACTGTGAGCAAAGGTGATTGCTTATTTATGCATACACATACCTCCCAAGTGTCCTTGTTTAGTCTGGACAGCCCCTCTTTCCCACCCTGGTGTCCCTGTGTGTAGGAGATCAGACTGTGTGGTGTGAGTATATAAGTGTATCACCCTGGTGTCCCTGTGTTTAGGAGATCAGACTGTGTGGTGTGTATAGAAGTGTATCACCCTGGTGTCCCTGTGTTTAGGAGATCAGACTGTGTGATGTATATAAGTGTATCACCCTGGTGTCCCTGTGTTTAGGAGATCAGACTGTGTGGTGTGTATATAAGTGTATCACCCTGGTGTCCCTGTGTTTAGGAGATCAGACTGTGTGGTGTGTATATAAGTGTATCACTCTGGTGTCCCTGTGTTTAGGAGATCAGACTGTGTGGTGTGTATATAACTGTATCACCCTGGTGTCCCTGTGTTTAGCAGATCAGACTGTGTGGTGTGTATATAAGTGTATCACCCTGATGTCCCTGTGTTTAGGAGATCAGACTGTGTGGTGTGTATATAAGTGTATCACCCTGGTGTCCCTGTGTTTAGGAGATCAGACTGTGTGGTGTGTATATAAGTGTATCACCCTGGTGTCCCTGTGTTTAGGAGATCAGACTGTGTGGTGTGTATATAACTGTATCACCCTGGTGTCCCTGTGTTTAGGAGATCAGACTGTGTGGTGTGTATATAAGTGTATCACATTACTCCACTGCAATAAAACTCACATCAGTGTGTGTATAAACTTCAGAATACGTGTTTATAAATTAGTCTGTGTAAATAAAATACTGTGGTCTTGTTCTAAATCATTTATTCAGTTACACAAAGAGGTGTCAGTAGGTCATCAAATAACCTAAAACAAAATCTCAGTAATGCCTCGCCCACTAGCCCCCCCCAAAATAAATGTGTCCCTCTTTGTCCATTTGAAATGTTAGAATGTATTCACTCATAGAAAATAAAATAAAAATGATACTCTAGCATTTATGTACAGTTTCATAGGATTATTCCACTTTTGAACATAGTGCCATTACACCAGTGATGGGCAACATGAAGCTCTCCAGATGTCTGGCTACAGTTCCCATCATCCTCTGGCAATGGCCCATCATCCTTTGGCAGCCAGTGCCTGCCTGAGGATGATGGGAGGTGTAAAACAACAGAAGCTACAAAGAGCCATTTTGCTAACTTATGACAAACTAAATATTTCATAACATAAGTTGCTATATTATATATGAAACACAAGGGGGCGCACTTTCCACAATTTTGCTGAGTTACATTTGTTTGGCAAGGCTACAGCACAACCACCAGTTACTATGAACATGTGAAAGTTGGGACTGCTCATTTTAAAGACTCATCAATGCATCCTAATTTTTTTTTTCTTCCCAAAAAAGGGGTGGGTGCATTGTGTGGATTGTCAAATGAGGAATAAAGCCCTTTTTCAAAACAAAGTGCAAGACAAGTTGCAAACAACTTCATAGAAAGTTCAGCAGTTGGACACTTACTGCACAAGAAGTTGAGAAGTGCAACAAGTTTGCACAGATATCTCAGATACACTGTTGATCACTGGAGTGGGGCATACTCTAGAATTGGAGACAGTGGGAGAACTCCACTAGAATAGTTATTATTATTACTACACATTGTCATCTGCACTGAGCTGGGGGCACAGAACAAGACTACAATCCAGAAGGAGCAGTGGTTTCTAGACAGCATCACAGGTGAGTGACTTAAAGGTATCTCAAGATGCATTAACTTGGCTATGAAATAACATTATTTTTCATCTTCATTTGGGAAAAGAAAGGTTAATTATGCAGAGGGATTTTGTTTTTAAAATTTTATTTCTATTTTTGCAAAATAACCTCTTGGACGCTAGAAAGGGGTGATAAAGTATTGAAATTCACCCTGCGAATGCCGGTCTGTTACTGCTGATGGCGTGATTCTCAAAGTTAGTCCCCATTACGCACCTACAGCTCAGGTTTTCAGGATCTGCCTACCTGATGGTGGGTGGGTAATCTAGTGGTTCAGTCACTGTGATTGGTCTACCTGCCCTTAACCGTTTGAGTGCCGGAGGTGTACGGAATGCATTGCAAAGCAGTGCATTCCATACCACTCTGGCACTCAAAGGGTTAACCCTTTGAGTGCCAAATGCAATTCGTTGGATACCTGTCCGGCACTTAATGGGTTAATTAGGAAAATCCTTTACACCTCAGGAGAACTTGAGATGAGAATCACTGCTCTGAGGTGAGTGACCCAGTACAGAAAGTGTTACCGTATTCATTAAAAAAGGGAAGGTGATGCAGCTGTTACTTACATTTACATATAGCTGCAATAATGGCACAATACAGTTATTTTCTTCTATGCACTTGGAAATATTAAACCCATGGTAGCCGGAATGCCCTCCAGCCCAACACATTTAATCCCCCTTTAGAAACTAATGGATTAATTCCTGCCATTTAAAGAGATAGTAATACTTTTTTTTTAATTCAGTTCAGTGCATTGTAAATTATTAAAGCGTGTCTGTTGCTACTCATGTTCTTTAACCCTTTGAGGTCCAGATGGTCGTGCAATGCCATTGCACGACCCTCTGGGCCTCAAAAGGTTAAAAAATGTGACTAAAAATGAAATGAGTCAAAAAATAGTCAGTATTAACGCAATACATTGTGATTACCCCATGCGATCGAGCAATTGCCAAGGCAACCTACCCATCTTGAACTCGCACAGAGACAGTTGTCTCTGTGTGAGTAGTTTCATTGCCTCCTGTGCTCTGATTGAGATTTAGTTAGTCACTGAGTTTTAATCAGGGCAAAGGAGGAATTAAAACTACTCACACAGACGCAAATGTCTCTGAATAAGTGAACCACCAGGAGGGTTACCATGGCAGCTGGTCGGCTGACTAGACTTCAGACAAAAATGACTCCAAAAGTAGTGAATAATAAAGAGAGTGACTGACATCAGTTAAACCCTCTAGTACTTAAAAAGTATTACATTAAAGACAAAACATTACTATCCATTTTAAGTCCTGAGTTTAACCCTTTGCCTGCAATGTGTTGGATACCTTTCTATTTATCATAGCTGCAAACAGACAGGGCATCCGATGTGCATCTTTACACAGAGGGTTTAACCCTTTGAGTGCCAGAGGGGTATGCAAAACATTGCAAAGCAATGCGTTGCGTACCCCTCTGGCACTCAAAGGGTTAAGGTGTAACTTCATTATTAACTAAGTACCATACAACACATTGCAGTGTAATGTGTTGCACTCCTGTCTGGGAGTTGAAACTCTTAATGTGTACACTAAGGCTTATTCTCTCGAGTAAAACAAGGGTGCTCCCACTGCTGAGAGATGTTTTGTTCAAAAGTTATTGCAATTGCAACTTGAATTTTTTTAGGTGCAATGTCTCAATGGCCTGAAATGTTCCAGTGGTGCTGTAGCGACACCATCTTATGGAGGTTTATGGTCAACTGACCACAGGATTGAATAGCAACAGTGCCAGTGGACAATTTAACCCCTTAACGACCCTTGATGGTCATAGTACGTCATGGGTAAATCTGACTTAATAACCCATGACGTTCTATGACCGCCATGGAATTACGGGCTCCCCCCGTGGCTGCACGCCGTTCAGGGAGTCCGGAATCCAAAACAGAAAAAAAAAAATGTTCCGTGGTCCTTTAGTGACCGCCGCGTGCCTGCGCGGCTGGTCGTTAAGGGGTTAAGGGCATTGAAATATTACACCTAAAAAATTCAAGACTGAGCTGCAATAACTTCTGAATAAACCATCTCACAGTAGTGGGAGTAGCTTTGCTTTACTCATAGAGGTAAATCTAATAATATATATATATATACTAGTTGAACAGCCCGTTACACGGGCCATAGTGCCACTGCCACCCGGTCGCGGGGCATTCACGCGCAGCTCTGTATCAGCCGCGGCGCAGGCAGTCTCTGCTCCGCATGACTGCAGCACATGCATCAGTGTCTACTGCGCATGTCGTGGCGTTACACACAATTTAGCGAATTATTATATAGGATATATATATATATATATTTACAGTTTTTGTAGTTCAAGAACCGCACTCACAGGACTTCCAATTGATGAAAAAATGATGCAGTATTTATTATCAACGTTTCTGCCCCACTTTGGGCCTAAAGTGGGGCAGAAACATCCTATATAATAATTCGCTAAGTTGTGTGTAACGCACGACATGCGCAGTAGACACTGCTGCGCGTGCGGCAGTCATGCGCACTACAGACTGCCCGCGCCGCGGCTGATACAGAGCTGGGCGCGTGACTGCCACGCGACCCGCTGCCAGAGGCACTGTGGCCCGTGTAACGGGCTGTTCAACTAGTTGATAATAATGGGGCAGTTTTCCTTTTCTATCTATATATTATGTAATATTAACTTACTATTCCTTTAAGAAATGTGTCTGTGTGCCAGAGTGATATCCAGAGCTATGCATTCAATACTTCTCTGGCATTCAAAGGGTTGAGGATTTTTATTTCCAGAGGCAAAAATCACCAAGGCCCATTTAATAATTAAGAGAGGCCTTAACCCCTTGGGTGCCAGGGACTCCTCAAATGCATTGCATGTGTGTTATAACATTTACAGATATACATGCAAAGGTTTCCATATCTTTAACCCCTTAACGACCGGCCGATCTGCGGGTGGGCAGCACTTTTTTTTTTGCAATGATTTCTGGGATGGCAGAGTGGCATGCTGCCATCCCAGAATTCCATAACGTACCAGGACTATCACCAGATGTTCCCGGCACGTCATGCCAATCTGTGTTGATTATTATCATCAAGCCGGGGGACGTAATTTTGATTTCCCCTCCCTATTTCCCAACCAGTAAGCTGCACTGTAGTGTGTAAGACACAGCAAGAATCAAGGAGTGTAAGGGTAATCACCTCTCTTTATCTGGGAGATGCTTCGTTTAGAAGTTGTTACATCACACACTATTTTTTTTTCTCTTAATAAATTAGACTCTTGCAACTAGCACCACTTAGTGTCTGCAAGTCATTTTTCTTTTCTTTGATCACTGTGGGAGAATGTTTGAGCCTTAGACTCATCTCTAATGAAAGTGATAGTAACAGCTCCACCTCCTGACAGTTTGAATTGTAATAATTTTATTAACTGGTGAAGCATCTTCTAGCAATGGGAGATCAGTTCCGCTAGGGTCTAGATCACTGGAAATATAACACACTGTGGCAGCTGTCAGACTACAAGTCCCATCATTCCCCACCAGCCGTTGTAGTTCAGCAGCAGTTACAAGGTGTCCTGGTATAGACAGCATTGTTTTATTTACACTCTAAGAGAAAATGTTTGAGCCTTAGAGTAGACTCCATAGGAGAATGCATGAATTCACCAGTGCAGATCTGCTGCCGTTAGCCTCTAACTCCAGCAGCTGCACAAGGGGGTGTGCAGTAATGCTTATGAATGCTGGAGATTTAGTGTGGAATCACTGTAATGCATTCCTCTCCCCCATGTGCTTGTCCTTGGTGTTAATCCAGGGTGTGTGTATGTGTATGAGATAGATATATAGATATGGGATGGATAGAGAGATAGATAGATAGATAGATAGATAGATAGATAGATAGATAGATAGATAGACAGATAGATAGATAGATATGAGATAGATAGATATGAGATAGATAGATAGATAGATAGATAGATAGATATGAGATAGATAGATAGATAGATAGATAGATAGATAGATAGATAGATAGATATGGGATGGATAGAGAGATAGATAGATAGATAGATAGATAGATATGTGATACATAGATAGATAGATAGATAGATAGATAGATAGATAGATATGGGATAGATAGATAGATAGATAGATAGATAGATAGATAGATAGAGAGATACATAGATAGATAGATAGATAGATATGAGATAGATAGATAGATAGATAGATAGATAGATAGGAGATAGATAGATAGATAGATAGATAGATAGATAGATAGATAGATATGAGATAGATAGATAGATAGATAGATAGATAGATAGATAGATAGATATGAGATAGATAGATAGATAGATAGATAGATAGATATGAGATAGATAGATAGATAGATAGATAGATAGATAGATAGATATGAGATAGATAGATAGATAGATATGAGATAGATAGATAGATAGATAGATAGATATGAGATAGATAGATAGATAGATAGATAGATAGATAGATAGGAGATAGATAGATAGATATGAGATAGATAGATAGATAGATAGATAGATAGATAGATAGACAGATAGATAGATAGACAGATAGATATGAGATAGATAGATAGATAGATAGATAGATAGATAGATAGATATGGGATAGATAGATAGATAGATAGATAGATAGATAGATAGATAGATAGATAGATAGATATGAGATAGATAGATAGATAGATAGATAGATAGATAGATAGATAGAGTTAAATATATATAGGGATAGATTGATAGACAAATTTAAATACATATATAACAAAAAATAGGTAGATAGACATTTATATTCATAGACAGACACACATAGTTAAATACATACATAACGATAGATAGACAGACAGCCATAGTTAAATACATATGTAGTGATAGATCTATAGATGGTAGATAGATAATCCATAGATAGATATTTAGATAGATTAGGTAGATAGATAGATAGATAGATAGATAGATAGATATGAGATAGATAGATAGATAGATAGATAGATAGATAGATAGACAGACAAACAGATATTGCTAAATACATATATAGTGGTAGATCTATAGATGGCAGATAGATAATACATATATAGAAATAGATAGATAGACATAGTTAAATACATATACAGTGATAGATAGACAGACATCCTATATAGTAATTCACTAGGATGTTTGTCAGAAGCCATCATGCGCAGTAGAGACTGCTCGAACGCTCAGAATGCTGGGAATTCTGTGCTGGAGCATTCTGTGCGTAATGCTGGGAGTTCTGTGCTGGGAGATGTAGTAATGCTGGGAGTAATGTGCTGAGAGCGTTCTGTGTGGAATGCTGGGAGTTCTGTGCTGGGTGCATTCTGTGCGTAATGCTGGGAGTTCTGTGCTGGGAGATGTAGTAATGCTGGGAGTTGTGTGCTGGGAACATTCTGTGCGGAATGCTGGGAGTTCTGTGCTGGGAACATTCTGTGTGGAATGCTGGGAGTTCTGTGCTGGGAACATTCTGTGCGGAATGCTGGGAGTTCTGTACTGGGAGCATTCTGTGCGTAATGCTGGGAGTTCTGTGCTGGGTGCATTCTGTGCATAATTCTGGGAGTTCTGTGCTGGGAGCATTCTGTGTGGAATGCTGGGAGTTCTGTGCTGGGAACATTCTGTGCGGAATACTGGGAGTTCTGTGCTGGAAGCATTCTGTGTGGAATGCTGGGAGTTCTGTGCTGGGAGCATTCTGTGTGTAATGCTGGGAGTTCTGTGCTGGGAGCGTTCTGTGTGGAATGCTGGGAGTTCTGTGCTGGGTGCATTCTGTGCATAATGCTGGGAGTTCTGTGCTGGGAACATTCTGTGTGGAATGATGGGAGTTCTGTGCTGGGAGCATTCTGTGTGTAATGCTGGGAGTTCTGTCCTGGGGATGTTCTGTGTGTAATGCTGAGAGCTCTGTGCTGGAGCATTCTGTGCGTAATGCTGGGAGTTCTGTGCTGGGAGCATTCTGTGTGGAATGCTGGGAGTTCTGTGCTGGGAGCGTTCTGTGTAGAATCCTGTGAGTTCTGTGCTGGGCGCATTCTGTGCGTAATGCTGGGAGTTCTGTGCTGGGAGCACTCTGTGCATAATGCTGGGAGTTCTGTGCTGGGAGCGTTCTGTGTAGAATCCTGTGAGTTCTGTGCTGGGCGCATTCTGTGCGGAATGCTAGGAGTTCTGTGCTGGGAGCGTTCTGTGCGGAATACTCAGAGTTCTGTGCGGAATACTCAGAGTTCTGTGCTTGGTGCGTTCTGGGCGGAATGCTGGGAGTTCTGTGCTGGGAGTATTCTGTGCGGAATGCTGTGAGTTCTGTGCTGGGAGCATTCTGTGCGGAATGCTGGGAGTTCTGTGCTGGGACTTCTGTGCAGAATGCTGGGAGTTCTGTGCTGGGAGTATTCTGTGCGGAATGCTGGGAGTTCTGTGCTGGGTCATTCTGTGCAGATTGCTGGGAGTTCTGTGCTGGGAGCCTTCTGTGCAGAATGCTGGGAGTTCTGTGCTGAGAGCGTTTTGTGTGGAGTGCTGGGAGTTCTGTGCTGGGAGCGTTCTGTGCGGAATGCTGGGAGTTCTGTGCGGAATACTGGGAGTTCTCTGCTGGGAGTGTTCTGTGCGGAATGCTGTGATTTCTGTGCTGGGAGCATTCTGTGTGGAATGTTGGGAGTTCTATGCTGGGTCATTCTGTGCAGAATGCTGGGAGTTCTGTGCTGGGAGTATTCTGTGCGGAATGCTGGGAGTTCTGTGCTGGGTCATTCTGTGCGGAATGCTGGGAGTTCTGTGCTGGGAGCCTTCTGTGCGGAATGCTGGGAGTTCTGTGCTGAGAGCGTTTTGTGTGGAATGCTGGGAGTTCTGTGCTGGGAGCGTTCTGTGCAGAATGCTTGGAGTTCTGTGCTGGGAGCGTTCTGTGCGTAATGCTGGAAGTTCTGTGCTGGGAGCATTCTGTGTGGAATGCTGGGAGTTCTCTGCTGGGAGCATTCTGTGCGGAATGCTGGGAGTTCTGTGCTGGGAGCATTCTGTGTGGAATGCTGGGAGTTCTGTGCTGGGAGCATTCTGTGCGGAATACTGGGAGTCCTGTGCTGGGAGCATTCTGTGCGGAATACTGGGAGTCCTGTGCTGGGAGCATTCTGTGCGGAATGCTGGGAGTTCTTTGCTGGGAGCATTCTGTGCGGAATACTGGGAGTTCTGTGCTGGGAGCATTCTGTGCGGAACGCTGGGAGTTCTGTGCTGGGAGCATTCTGTGCGGAATGCTGGGAGTCCTGTGCTGGGAGCGTTCTGTGCGGAATGCTGGGAGTCCTGTGCTGGGAGCCTTCTGTGCGGAATGCTGGGAGTTCTGTGCTGGGAGCGTTCTGTGCGGAATGCTGGTAGTTCTGTGCTGGGAGCATTCTGTGCGGAATGCTGGTAGTTCTGTGCTGGGAGCATTCTGTGCGGAATGCTGGGAGTTCTGTGCTGGGAGCATTCTGTGCGGAACGTTGGGAGTTCTGTGCTGGGAGCATTCTGTGCGTTCGGGCAGTCTCTACAGCACATCGCGTGAGTGATGGCAATAAGCAGAGCAGAACCGGCCCTTTAACCCTTTGAGTGCTGGAGGGGTACACAACGCATTGCGAAGCAATACATTGCGTACCCCTCCGGCACTTAAAGGGTTACCATCACCCACACCTTGGCCCGTGTACACAGGCTTTTATTCTAGTAGTTATATACGTAGATAGACATAGTGATATACATATACAGCAATAGATAGATACAATAAAAAATATCCATATGTATTTTATGTAATATTTTCCTTAATAAAACATAACTACTTCTGTAAATCCTATCAAGGGATGGGAATCGGTTCACGTGGAAATATAGACGTTATCATAATCATTTAAAAGCACTTATAAGTGCCGTATACTCAAAAGAAAAGTGGAGAAGTTCCACATGTAAAAATCCCCATACCTTGACTGGACTTAGAGACGTATTGATGTTTTATTAAGGAAACCCTTAGTGCCTTAACTTTAATGTTTATCCTTTATTTTATCTTGTGTTACAAAGAGTAATTACATAAGCCTCATGTTAGGACTTCTTGTATCAATCCATAGAGCAGTCTGTGACTCTTATCAGGACAGGAGCTCAATGCAACATTATGAACGGATACAAAACATCTCTCATTTATTCAAAATGAAAGTCCTGCATTCTCCCCAAAATAATTTACATCATCATGTTACATAACAATGTTTTCTAGACTGTGGTGTACTGCAGGTTTTATATGAATCAGAACAAACTGACTTGTTAGTTGAAGGTGTGGAGTTTTCATAGAGTAAAACAAGTCGACTTCCACTGATAGTAGATGTTTCATTCAAAACTTATTATAGAGCAAAACAGAATTTGCTGTGCTGTATATTCATGGCCTGCTCATTATATAAGGGTACCTTGCAACTACAGTGCATGAGTGACTTTTGCCACTGACAATAGGACAGGTTATAGAAATGCTGCACCACCATAAAATACTGTTTGCGCTATAATTATTTTTGGGTGTGGCATCTCCCAGCGTAACATATCTAAGCTGGGGAGCACCTAGTGTGACCTGCCTGATTAAACTGTGTAAAGGAGAGACTTCACAAAGAGGTGAGTGACTGTTAATTGACTTATATAAAACAAGAGACACAGAGGGGAAAGAAGGGACAGAGTAGGAACTGGCAGGCAAGATCAGTCAAGGTTCGACCAAGGAGGCAGGAAAGGCAGAAAGAGAAGTCAAAGAAAGACAGAATGCTCAATCCCCAATGACTGATGGCTGAGGACCGAATGGTAGCTGAGGTCCGACTAATGGTAGAAACACAAGTGAGGGTACAGGGAATCGAAAACTACAAAGGTCAAGGAAGCCGAATAGTCAGACAAGCCAGTGTCACAGTACCTTGTTTCCAGCGCCGGCTCTTCAGCGACGCTCATTGTCTTTCCACGTGTCATCTGCAGGCAAGAGGCTTCAAGCATGCTGCAGGCCTCTGTTTTATGTGTGTTTGTTTCCTGTAGTCTCCTCCTACCTACTTCCTCCCTCTAGCTGCTCCTCCTACCTACTTCCTGTGGAGGGGTTTAAAGGGCAGACTGAGTCCTGACTCAGTCACCCTTATGTTGTTGTTCTGAGCAGTTCATTTTCTAGTATTCCTGATTCCTGTGTATGATCCGGCTTGTCTGTCCATCCATTCTGGTGTTGACCTGTGGCTCTGTCTGACTATTCTCCTTGGCGTTCTGATTTGGCTCAGATATCCTTTCTGGTGCAACCTGTGGCTCTGGCTGACTACCAGCTCCGTGTATGACCTAGGCTTGTCTGACTGCCCGCTCTGGTGTTGACCTGGGACTCTGTCCACTGAGCATCCAGCATTCCATCTCTTCAGTGGATATCCTTTCTGGTGCAAACCTGTGGCTCTGGCTGACTACTTGCTCCGTGTATGACCTAGGCTTGTCTGACTACCCACTCTGGTGTTGACCTGGGGCTCTATCCACTGCGCATCTAGCATTCCATCACTTCAGTGGATATCCTGTCTGGTGCAAACCTGTGGCTCTGGCTGACTACCCGCTCAGTGTATGACTTTGGTTCGTCTGACTATACTATCTGGTGCTTACTAGAAGGCTTTGTCTGTTCGCTCAGTTTGTTGGTTCCGTTATTCAGACATCTTTCCTAGTACTGACCTGGGGCTCTAGCAGACTCCTAGCTACTGACTGCAGGCTGAGTCAGTATCTCTTGGACATTACCTTACCATGAGACTCCAGTGGGCTGAGGCCTAGTCTCGGACAGTGTGGTGCAGAGATTTGGAGACTGCTATTCCTGATACAGTGCTCGCCATTTCAATCACCCACTGTTTGTATATTTATATATTGCATTACTGTCATTATTCTCATAATAAAGGTTTTATTAACTATACCGTCTGACTCCTGGTTTTGCTTGCCAACCGTAACAGCCAGGTCAGTATCAGACAGGCAATGCCAGACAATAGAATACTCGCGCAATGGAGCCAAAGTTGGCAACAGGATATCTGAAGCATGGTGCCAAATCATAGAGAAGGAGGGAAGTTGAAGAGAAAGCCGGGTCAAAACATAAGGTAAGCGCTCTGGAACTAAACAGAACTAGGGGTCACGAACTGGAACTAAACAGAACTAGGGGTCACGAACTGGAACTAAACAGAACTAGGGGTCACGAACTGGAACACTGTGATCGTGTTTCAGCGCTGGAGCCTGATAAAGAGTCTGAGAAAACACAAAACAAGGGAGGGAACCAGGATCCTCCAAAGAAGAAAAACCGAATGAAAATCCATAAATTACAAGAAAACACAGAAAAAAGCGTAGGGATACCACATGACACCTAGGAATTGGAATATTATTTCTAGGGAGCTATACCAAATATATTTTCCTAGAAAGTGATATTTTCTCTTTAAAAAAAAAAAAATATATATATATATATATATATAAATTTACTTTTTCACAAAATTCAGAATTTTAAGGTTCACTTTTCTGAAGGAAAAAAGAAAACAAAAGAAGCAACATTTTTACAAAGACAATCTGGCATGTAGAAAATATTTTAATTTTGTTATTTCCTAAACACCTGCACCAATCACGTACTGAAGTATACATAGGTATAAATTGCATTTCTATAGTTCCAGAACTTTACATAGTCTATTATAGAAATTGGCACTGTGTGGTGTCCAAACTACGGATGGACTGCAGCTCCCATCAGCTGCTGCCATCTGTTGGCTAGTGGGGTGATTACAGTAGTTGTACTACAGGAACAGATGATGGTTCTCATATTGATCACTTTGGTCTAATCTGTGAACAGTAAAGATAACCTTTTGAGTGGCCCAGAGGTATTCGGTGCAATCAAACACAATGGGGGAGATTCATTAAGTCTCGGATTCATTGAACTGCGGGAAGACCAGCGTATCAAATGCGCTGCTCTTCGCCACGATCATTGATAGATACCTTCGGGTATTCATTCATTCATTGATTTTGCATACGCAAAGCAGGGAAACTTGCTTAAATTGGTCAATCGTGGGAAAAACACACGTATATGCATACGCGAAAATGTATATGCATGCGTTTGCCCCATGCATTCAAATGGGATCCGCCAGCTTGAAGCTAACGGATCACATTTGTGGATCTATCTGTCCAACGCTTATTGAAGAATAAGCGATGGCCAGATACAATCCGAAAGTTGTTGAATGGGTGAATGGTTAATAAATCTTCTGATTTTCCTGCGTATTAATCCATTCGCACCTTGATGAATCCCGGCCTAAGCGGTGATAAAGTGGAGATAACTTATTATTATTATTATTCTTTATTTATATAGCGCCAACTAATTCCGCAGCGCTGTACAATTGGGGAATAGACATACAGAGGTATTAAATAGTACAATCAGATGTGTAGAACAGGAGGATCAGAGGGCCCTGCTCGTGAGAGCTTACAGTCTAGAGGAAGGTAG
Organism: Rhinophrynus dorsalis; assembly: GCA_037306005.1. Classification (NCBI taxonomy): domain Eukaryota; kingdom Metazoa; phylum Chordata; class Amphibia; order Anura; family Rhinophrynidae; genus Rhinophrynus; species Rhinophrynus dorsalis. The sequence goes on from CM074720.1 coordinate 547,416,514, forward strand.
GTTTGATACAGAAGGAGTAAGTGCTATTGTGTTTAAGTGCCTCCTGCCACATGAACTGCCAGTCAGTGGGTGGGAGTGAGAAGTGCCATTGAGTGCAGTAGTCCGTGCAAGGGGTGAATCTTGGTTATGATGTTTATGGAGGCAGTTGATAAGCCTCCCTGAAGAGGTGAGTCTTCAGGGAGCGTCTGAAAATTTGAAGGCTGGGGGAGAGTCTGATGGGGCGGGGGAGGGAATTCCACAGCTCAGGTGCAGCACGGGAGAAGTCCTGTAGGCGGGAGTGGGAGGATGTGATAAGAGCTGTGGAGAGCAGAAGGTCATGTGCAGAGCGGAGATGGCGGGCGGGAGTATATTTGGAAATGAGAGATGAAATATAGGGGGGTGCAGTGTTAGTGAGGGCTCTATAAGTTAGCACCAGAGTTTTGAATTTTACTCTGTATGCTAACGGGAGCCAGTGTAGGGACTGACAGAGGGGTGTGGTGTTAGAGAAGCGATGAGTGAGGAAGATTAGTCTTGCAGCAGAGTTCATTATGGACTGTAGCGGGGTTAGTCGGGTGAGAGGCAGGCCAATTAGTAAAGAGTTACAGTAGTCAAGACGGGACATGATGAGTGTTTGGATTAGAATTTTGGTAGTGTCTTCTGTGAGAAAGGGTCGGATTCTAGAGATGTTGCGGAGGTGGAGGCGGCATGAGTTGGAGATTGACTGGATGTGAGGAATGAAGGATAGGGCAGAGTCAAATGTGACCCCCAGGCAGCGTGCTGTAGGGGTTGGTGTGATGGAAGTGTTGTTAACGGTGAGGGTAATGTTTGGGATAAGGCTGGTTGTAGATGGAGGGAAGAGAATTAGTTCAGTTTTGCTAAGGTTAAGTTTGAGTTGATGGGAGGACATCCAGGAAGACACAGCAGACAGACAGTCAGACACTCGGGACAGGAGGGAAGGAGAGAGGTCTGGGGAGGAAAGATATATTTGGGTGTCATCAGCATAGAGATGATGGTGAAACCCAAAGGAGTTTATTAGTTTTCCAAGGGAAGCAGTGTAGATTGAGAAGAGCAAGGGTCCCAGCACTGATCCTTGAGGCACACCAACAGACAGTGGGAGGGGTGGGGAAGTGGAGCCGGAGTAGGAAACACTGAAGGAGCGGTTGCAGAGATAAGATGAAAACCAGGAGAGTGCAGTGTCGCAGAGACCTAGGGAGTGGAGGGCTTGGAGGAGGAGTGGGTGATCGACTGTGTCAAAGGCGGCTGACAGGTCCAAAAGAATGAGTAGGGAGTAGTGGCCTTTAGACTTGGCTGAAAGCAAATCATTGGCCACTTTAGTGAGGGCAGTCTCAGTGGAGTGATGAGGGCGGAATCCAGATTGCAAGGGATCTAGCAGGGAATGGGAGCAGAGGAATTTAGTGAGCCGGTTATATGCAAGGCGCTCGAGAAGCTTGGAGGCGAACGGGAGTAGGGAAATTGGCCGGTAATTTGACAATGAGTTTGGGTCCAGGGAGGGTTTTTTTAGGATGGGAGTGATTAGTGCATGTTTGTAAGAGGATGGGAAGGTACCGGTTGACAAAGAGAGGTTGAATAAGTGAGTAAGGATTGGAGTTAGTAGAGGGGAGAGTTCTTGTGTGAGCTGAGATGGGATTGGGTCGAGAGGGCATGTGGTTAGGTTTGAGCGAGTGAGGAGAAGGGAGACTTCATCCTCCGTGACAGGTGGGAAGGAGCTTAGTGTGTATGTGGGAGAGGCGACAGGGCTGGGCTGGCTGGGTGGGGGTGGTAGTGATGAAATGTCATGTCTGATAGATTCAATCTTGTTCTTGAAGTGGTTGGCGAGATCTTGGGCAGAGAAGTTAGTGGAAGGTGTTTGTGTTGGTGGGTTTAGAAGAGATGTGAAGGTTGAGAAAAGGCGTTTGGGGTTGGAGGAAAGATTAGAAATTAGAGAGGAGAAGAATGACTGTTTAGCCAGGGAGAGGGCAGAGCTATACGAACGGAGAATTAATTTGTAGTGTGTGAAGTCGGCTGTGGAGCGCGATTTCCTCCAGTGCCTTTCAGCAGTGCGTGAGCACCTTTGGAGGTATCGCGTTAGTCTTGTGTGCCAGGGTTGTAGTGGGGTTGTGCGTGGGTGGCGTGGAGTTGCAGGTGCAGCGATGTCAAGGGCTGAAGTGAGAGCCCCAGTGAGAGCCCCAGCTCCAGTGATATCTCTTCTCCAGTTCCTATGTTATTCTATAGAGCCAATGCACTAAGATCTCCAAAGTCAAAGAGATCGTAGTACACTGGCTCCATAGAATTACATAGGAACTGGAGAAGAGATATCACTGGAGAAGTCATCTCCTCTTTAATAGGGCTTAGTAAATTTCACTAAAACCAAGCACACTTAGAAGACCATTTCAGTGATTTATTTTTTATTAAAGCGATAACGGCTGTGCTGCAGAGCCACCTGACGATCGTATGAAAGGCTTCCCTGCAGTCAGCTAGAACTCTGACTTCGGGGAAGGGGCGAGGTAGAGGGCAACTTTAGGAGTGATTATCTCTCAAACCATAAAGGTTTGAGAGCTGACACTGGGGGCAATACATTTCTTTTTAACAGGACTTTAATATAGTGATTAGTAATAATTATTATTACTATTAAAGAAGACTCGGCCAACTACTATATAACAAACATTACTATCCCTTTAATTTTATTGTTCTTCCAATTTAAAACATTTAGAGTAATTTAAAGCAAACATTACTATCTCTTTAAGGGTAGAAATAAATTAATAAAACAGTGAGGAGAGCTGGGGCAGGAGAGGTTTTATTGAAACCCCCCAAAAGGGATTCCTTGGCATGTTACCATATCATTGCACAAAATGGAGAGATCTTGCTGCAGTAAGGGATTGTGGGTAATGACCAACATTATCAGATAATGAGCATCATTTTTCACTGCAGTTTTGTCTGCAGCTAGGGAATTCATGTAATGGCCAGTTTTATGACTTAATCATATGGCATACAGAGCTTCCTCCGCAGTTAATATAATAAAGTGCCTTCGTACATAATCATGCAATTTAAAGAGATTCCACTTAATCTAGGAACAATTTGTAGTAATCTTTTTAACCACCTAATCATGTAACGCAAGACATGCACTAGAGACAATAATTCTGTATAGTGGCCTGCCTAATCATTTAACCATACAGATGAACATCAAATACAGATTCTGGGTTGTGTCCTGTTTACCTAATTTTATCAAGAAACAGTAATACTCAGCAGGAACGACAGCAGTAAATCTGTATCGAAATCTCGAAAGTAAAAGTGACGGTTAGGATTGCCGTAGATCAAGAAAGACTGAAAATATTAAAAGTTTCATTTTTAAATCTCATTCTCTGGCTACTATATTACTGTACTTGTAAATAAATTACTACTTTTTCAATTTGCTTTTGGATTTTGATATTTTCACCACTTGTTATTAAAGGGATAGTAATGTTTTACAAAAACAGCAGCTCCAATTAATCTTCATAGTATTTGGGCCATGGAGAGTGTTATTTCAATACTGTCAGAGATGTAGTTCAAGAGTAATTGAATGATAAAGTATCCCCCTCCCGCCCCTTTACCTAGTGTAACACTGCTCACCTCAGATGTGGAATCTGGACTCTTGACCGGACAGATCACAGCAAGGGACAATCTTCTTACTGTGATCATAAGGAAAACCCTGCCCCATTGACAGGTTTTTCCTTATGCTCACTGAAGATTGTTCCTCTCTGCGATCCATCCGGACAGTCTTGCTGCTCTGAGGTGAGCAGTGTTACATCAGTAAAAGGGACGGGAAGGGGATACTTTATCATTCAATTACTCTTGTACTACAACTCTGACAGTATTGAAATAACACTCTCCATGGCCCAAATACTATGAAAATTCATTGGAGCTGCTTTTATTTTGAAACATTACTATCCCTTTAAGTGCCATCTGCGTGTGCTTGTGGCCAGTCCTTAAGGAGTTAAAGAAGGATTGTGATAATTATATGTTATATAAGGTACTGGCTAAATTCTGATTCAGTATGTATTTGATTGCTTTTTGGCTTCAATTAATATTTGGGTATATAGTTATTTTAGTAATATGATATAACTATGACTCAATTCACAACCTTTTGGCTCATTACACATCTTTATAATTATTATTATGATTTTGTACTTTTTTACAGTCTGATTTTAGCTGCGAGATTACTATTACTGTGTCTAATCTAATTCAATTTCAAATCGATTTTGGAATGTTTCTTTACGGAAAACCTGCTGTACGTTGTACAGACCATTTCCTGTTCTATCAGTAGAGAGATAGGATTTCAACTAAAGACCCCCAAAAGGTTCCTCATTAGAAATCAGCCCTTTATCTAACTGTATGACATAATTTAACCCTTTAAAGGCCCAAAGCTTTTGAAACACATTGCTTCGCAATGAGTTGCACATCACTCTGGTCCTTAACCCTTTGGCACTCAAAAGGTTACAGTTGTTAACCCTTTGAGTGCCAGAGGGCTACGGAGTGTATTGCAAAGCAGTGTGTTGCATACCCCTCTGGCACTCAAAAAGTTAAACATATGGATACAATTATTGAGGGAAAGTTTCTTCCTGTTGTTTTTAGATACTTTAGAGCCTTGGATGTTAGACAGGTCTTCGGTATTTATGGAGTTAATGAAAACAGAACAATGGTTATCTCATTAAAGGGATAGTAATGTTTCATAATAAAAGCAGCTCCAATTAATCTTCATAGTATTTGGGCCATGGAGAGTGTTATTTGAATGCTGTCAGAGTTGTAGTTCAAGAGTAATTGAATGATAAAGTATCCCCCTCCCGTCCCTTTTACTGATGTAAATTTATAAATTTGCTGTACCAGAATTGTCGCCATCTGCACCGTCACTTTTCTCAAAACACAACTACGTGGCGTTAATGCTTCCAAAACTGGCATAAGCTTCTTTTTAAATCCAGACCTTAATTTTTATGCCACTTTTAATCTATATTTTTTATAACGCCAGGTTTATAAATCTCCCAAACATTGTTGAGGCTGAAAAAACAACATGTGTCCATGAAGTTCAGCCCATACTCTATCAGGGCCTAGAAAAATCCTTATGGTCACTGTGAATTTTGCCCTTGTGACTTTGTTCAGAAGATATCTTAAATCAGACTTCATTGGATGTTATATCCAAGGAGGCAGCCATGACAGTTGGTAGCAGGATCACATGACCTCATGGTAATCTTAAAGGGACAGCAGAGCCACAATCACGTTATTTAAAAAGAATGACTTCATTGGAAAGGTCTACAAAGTGTACCTGGTTTGCAAGCACACTTTGTAGACCATTCCAATGAAGTAATTCATTTTAAATAAAGCGATTGCAGCTGTGCTGAAGAGCCTCCTTGTGTCGACCGAGGATTTCTAAGGTGAGCTATTTATTCCAAGGCCTGATCAGGTGACCAGGGGACAACCCTTGAGATTAGAGGAAAAGAGGTTTAGACTTTTTTTTTACAGTAAGGTCTGATAATTGTGGAATGCATTGCCCAAGGAGGTGGTTATGGCAGATACAATGGATACATTCAAGAGAAGATTAGACACATTTCTTTCAAAAGGGAACATACAGAGTTATACTGTTTATTAGTAGGCAGATCAGGAAGGTCTGATAAAGACTAACTTATTTGGTAGCAGGAAACCTATAAAATTCTCAGTCGCCGAGGTATGAGGAGGAGGCTGAACTTGATGGACTTGTGTCTTTATTCAACCTAATTTATATGTTACAATGTAGGGGAGATGTACTAAGGCGTGATAAAGAGGATATAACTTCTCCAGTGAGATAAACTCTCCAGTTCCTATGTTATTATATGGGAGAGATTTAGTTATAGACTACAGGGGAGATGTACTAAGGTGTGATAAAGAGGAGATAACTTCTCCAGTGAGATAAACTCTCCAGTTCCTATGTTATTCTATGGAAGATCTTTAGTTATAGACTACAGGGGAGATGTACTAAGGTGTGATAAAGAGGAGATAACTTCTCCAGTGAGATAAACTCTCCAGTTCCTATGTTATTATATGGGAGAGATTTAGTTATAGACTACAGGGGAGATGTACTAAGGTGTGATAAAGAGGAGATAACTTCTCCAGTGTGATAAACTCTCCAGTTCCTATGTTATTCTATGGGAGAGATTTAGTTATAGACTACAGGGGAGATGTACTAAGATGTGATAAAGAGGAGATAACTTCTCCAGTGTAATAAACTCTCCAGTTCCTATGTTATTCTATGGGAGATCTTTAGTTATAGACTACAGGGGAGATGTACTAAGGTGTGATAAAGAGGAGATAACTTCTCCAGTGTGATAAACTCTCCAGTTCCTATGTTATTCTATGGGAGAGATTTAGTTATAGACTACAGGGGAGATGTACTAAGATGTGATAAAGAGGAGATAACTTCTCCAGTGTAATAAACTCTCCAGTTCCTATGTTATTCTATGGGAGATCTTTAGTTATAGACTACAGGGGAGATGTACTAAGGTGTGATAAAGAGGAGATAACTTCTCCAGCGAGATAAACGCCCAGTTCCTATGTTATCCTATAGGAGAGATTTAGTTATAGACTACAAGGGAGATGTACTAAGGTGTGATAAAGAGGACATTACTTCTCCAGTGAGATAAACTCTCCAGTTCCTATGTTATTCTATGGGAGATCTTTAGTTATAGACTACAGGGGAGATGTACTAAGGTGTGATAAAGACGAGAGTTTAGATTAGTAAATTAACCCAAGCAAGGTACAGAAGAAAGAACCACCCTCGAACACTTACAGACAGTTCCATTTTACTTGCCTTGGTGCAAGCCGCGTTACGGTGAGGATGTGGGATAACCGTACTTTAGTAATTTGACATTAGGCAGGTGTATGGACAGGGCACAGATTCCAATGCCTGTTATTGCGCAGAATCAGCGCAGTGCATTGACCCATATTTATAAAAGCAAACTGGAGTTATTCTGGATTAAACCAACTGCACCATAGGAGGGAAAAAAATAAAAAATGTCTAAATTCCCATGCACTTGAACATAGTCATTTAACCCCTTGAATGCCAGTGCCAATTTAACCCTTTGAGTGCCAGAGGGGTACGGAACGCATTACAAAGCAATGCGTTGCGTACCCCTCTGACACTCAAAGGGTTAATTTTACTGAATTTATACTTGCCTCTATGGTGCAGTTAGTTTAATCCAAAATAACTCCAGCTGGTTTTTATAAATATGGGCCTTTTTCCCAAATGTGTTTTTCATTTGGAATCCACTTGTTAAGTTTCATGACGTACCTAGGATCTCAGGAACATGCACGTGTGCTAATTAGCTACCTATATGCTCTTACATATGAAAACGCTTTAATAAACATAATGAGGTATACAGAAAGGAGATCTCAGCTTGTGATGTATTGTGTAACTGCAATTATGTGATACTTCATTATATTCCGTACTGTTTTAAATGGCCTTCTGCCCAATGTCTCACAATTATTTCTGGTGCATTATTGAAGACATTAACACCATTTATTTACCTATTTTAGAAGACTAATTTACTCAAGGTTAGTATAGCTTCAAACAATTTCTAACATGTGGAAATATTTCAAAACACTGAGTGTAGGAGGGCACTCCATTTCACTGCAATGCAATACATTACAGACCTCTCTGGCACACCTCCCAACACTCCCAACGGCCAAAGAGGGACACTTTTAGTTTCGGTGGTGTTGCTGGAGTCGTGGCTAGTGGACGTAGTAATACCAAGAATTTTTAGATTACTTTATGACCTACTGACACCTGTTTGTTTGATTCAGTAGAACGGCAAAATATTTTATTTATACAGACTAATTTATAAACACATATACTGAAGTTTAAACAAACATTAATGTGAGTTTTATTGCCGTGGAGCAATATGATACACTTATATACACACCACACAGTCTGATCTCCTAAACACAGGGACACCAGGGTGATACACTTATATACACACCACGCAGTCTGATCTCCTAAACACAGGGACACCAGGGTGATACACTTATATACACACCACGCAGTCTGATCTCCTAAACACAGGGACACCAGGGTGATACACTTATATACACACCACACAATCTGATCTCCTAAACACAGGGACACCAGGGTGATACACTTATATACACACCACACAGTCTGATCTCCTAAACACAGGGACACCAGGGTGATACACTTATACACACACCACACAGTCTGATCTCCTAAACACAGGGACACCAGGGTGATACACTTATATACACACCACACAGTCTGATCTCCTAAACACAGGGACACCAGGGTGATACACTTATACACACACCACACAGTCTGATCTCCTAAACACAGGGACACCAGGGTGATACACTTATATACACACCACACAGTCTGATCTCCTAAACACAGGAACACCAGGGTGATACACTTATATACACACCTCACAGTCTGATCTCCTAAACACAGGGACACCAGGGTGATACACTTATACACACACCACACAGTCTGATCTCCTAAACACAGGGACACCAGGGTGATACACTTATATACACACCACACAGTCTGATCTCCTAAACACAGGAACACCAGGGTGATACACTTATATACACACCTCACAGTCTGATCTCCTAAACACAGGGACACCAGGGTGATACGCTTATATACACATCACACAGTCTGATCTCCTAAACACAGGAACACCAGGGTGATATACTTCTACACACACCGCACAGTCTGATCTCCTAAACACAGGGACATCAGGGTGATACACTTCTATACACACCACACAGTCTGATCTCCTAAACACAGGGACACCAGAGTGTTACACTTATATACACACCACACAATCTGATCTCCTAAACACAGGGACACCAGGGTGATACACTTATATACACACCACACAGTGTGATCTCCTAAACACAGGGACACCAGGGTGATACACTTATATACACACCACACAGTCTGATCTCCTAAACACAGGGACCCCAGGGTGATACACTTATATACACACCACACAGTGTGATCTCCTAAACACAGGAACACCAGGGTGATACAATTATATACACACCACACAGTCTGATCTCCTAAACAAAGGAACACCAGGGTGATACAATTATATACACACACCACACAGTCTGATCTCCTAAACACAGGGACACCAGGGTGATACACTTATATACACACCACACAGTCTGATCTCCTAAACACAGGGACACCAGAGTGTTACACTTATATACACACCACACAATCTGATCTCCTAAACACAGGGACACCAGGGTGATACACTTATATACACACCACACAGTGTGATCTCCTAAACACAGGGACACCAGGGTGATACACTTATATACACACCACACAGTCTGATCTCCTAAACACAGGGACCCCAGGGTGATACACTTATATACACACCACACAGTGTGATCTCCTAAACACAGGAACACCAGGGTGATACAATTATATACACACCGCACAGTCTGATCTCCTAAACACAGGGACACCAGGGTGATACACTTATATACACACCACAAAGTCTGATCTCCTAAACACAGGGACACCAGGGTGATACACTTATATACACACCACACAGTCTTATCTCCTAAACACAGGGACACCAGGGTGATACACTTATATACACACCACACAGTCTGATCTCCTAAACACAGGGACACAAGGGTGATACACTTCTATACACACCACACAGTCTGATCTCCTAAACACAGGGACACCAGGGTGATACATTTATATACACACCACACTGTCTGATCTCTTAAACAAAAGGACATCAGGGCAGGAAAGAGGGACAGGGATTTGGGTCTCAAAGGGGGACTATCCCTCCTATACAGGGACAATTGGGATGTATGCGACAGTTATATTCTGTTATGAAACATTCCAGACATTAAAGGGATAGTAATGTTTCATAATAAAAACAGCTCTAATTAATCATCATAGTATTTGGACCTTGGAGAGTGTTATTTCAATTCTGTCAGAGTTGTAGTTCAAGAGTAATTCAATGACAAAGTATCCACCTCCCGCCCCTTTTACTAATGTAACACTGCTCAGCCAGATCAGAAGGGAGGTGCCCAGGTAGACTGCAGAGAGGGACAATCTTCAATTAAGATAAGGGAAAAAGCTGAAAAACTTGTCAAGGGGGACAGGGCTTTCATTGTTCTCATAGGAAGAAGATTGTCCCCTTCTGTTATCTGTCTGGTCTATGGACTGGATTCCACATCTGAGAAGAGATGGCTTACACTAGGTAAAAGGGGTGGGAGGGGAAACTTTGCTTGTGAATATCTCTCAAACCATAAAGGTTTGAGAGATAAGACTTATATCATTCTTCATATTTTTTAATGCCTACAAAATAAAATAAAGTTAAAACGAAGTATTACTATCCCTTTAACATCACCTTACTAGTGCTGCATTTATAAAGATGCCCTCACTCAGTTTAAAAATCAGACCTGACATTATAGTCAGTTGCCGTGATAACAACATTTCTTTAAAAAGTTCTAAGAACTGTTTTTTTAAACCTCCTCCTATGTTAACGTGTCAATAGAAAATTCTCATTTTGAACTGTTAGATCTCTTTTAACCACTACAATTTTCTTTGTCGTTTCCCTGGCTAAAACTGACTGTGTTTCTGCACTTTTTCTGGACTGACACCAGTAGGTTAAGCATACACAGGAACAGATTTGATACAGCACGATTCTTGTTTCTGAAAACATCATTATTATCACTACTTGTGTGAGCTGTGGAAATTCAGAGAAAATAAGTAACTGTGTTCCTCTGTTCTGAGGGCTGTTTCTGTTGGCGACCAAGAGCACTCGGATTTGTTGTGTGAATCTTATTTGTTGGTGTAACTTATCTCCAGTGAAACGCAAATATGTAGAAACAGACTTTCAGGTTGTGAGAATTAGGGTTGCCACCCAGCCGGTATTTTACCGTCAGGCCGGTAAAAAATTGTCTTCTGTCCAATGTTAAGTCTATGGAGGGAATGCCATGGCCGGTATTTTTTTGAAGAAAAGGTGGCAACTCTAGTGAGAATGCAAGAGGCATACAGCTAATTCCCTGTAAATTAGATCAGTGACGCTCAGTCTCTTTTTATGCACAAATCTCTAACACTCACATTCTGGATGTTCCCGGCCACCACTCATTTTATAGATCATATTTCAAGGAAAACAATATTAATGCATTCTTAGATCTCACAGGCAGAATTAAAACGGAACTTTCAGATAATAGCCAGTCGCCATACATTCATTAAATGCATGGCGACTAGCTTGAAAATAGATGTCTTACCAAAAAAGAATATTTGTGTGTAAAGGAATCCGTCCCGTTTTGGGACTGACGGGCAGGTTAGTGCGGTCTGTGCGCCTGCACCGTCAGTCCCTTCCGGTGACCATATGGTACAAAGCAGTCTACTCTATGGAGACGGGGACTGACGGCGCATGCGGACAGACAAGATGACTGAGCTCTAACCTCAGTTCCAGTCTCCAAACGCGACGGATTCCTTTACACACAAGTATTTTTTTGTAAGACATACATTTTCAAGCTAGTCACCATGCATTTAATGAATGCATGGCGACTTACTATTATCTGAAACTTCCGCTTTAAGAAAACTTGAATATTGTACAAAATGACTTAAAGGGATAGTAATACTTTGTTTTAACTTTATTTTATTTTGTAGTCATTAAAAAAACATGAACAATGATATAAGTCTTATCTCTCAAACCTTTATGGTTTGAGAGATATTCACAAGCAAAGTTTCCCCTCCTGCCCCTTTTTACCTAGTGTAAGCCATCTCTTCTCAGATGTGGAATGCAGTCCATAGACCAGACAGATAACAGAAGGGGACAATCTTCTTCCCATGAGAACAATGAAAGCCCTGCCCCCCTTGACAAGTTTTTCAGGTTTTTCCCTTATCTTAATTGAAGATTGTCCCTCTCTGCAGTCTACCTGGGCACCTCCCTTCTGATCTGGCTGAGCAGTGTTACATCAGTAAAAGGGGCGGGAGGGGACACTTTTCTTGTGAATATCTCTCAAACCATAAAGGTTTGAGAGATAAGACTTATATCGTTCTCCATGTTTTTTAATGCCTACAAAATAAAATAAAGTTAAAACGAAGTATTACTATCCCTTTAAACCTTTTAGTGTCAGAGGGGTATGCAATGCAGAGGTACAAATCCACCATTCTCTACTCTTCAAGTGGGACAAATACTCTTGTCCAGACAGGAGACGATACCCCCACCCCCGTACCACCACCGAGATGGGGTCAGTCCTCGGTCCTCAGGAGATCACCCCCTCTCCTCATGCAGAGATTCATGCCTCAACCCCCTTTAGACAGAGGCCAATCCTTTGCTCCTCAGACAGAGACCAAATTCCTCTTCAAACAGAGGACAGATCCCTTCAGCAAATGGAGTGTAACCCCTTCCGGATTGGCCGGTGACCAGCTTCCGACCTTATCCATGATTACCTCTGACTTTGGCGCTAACAGGATGATGCTGAGTCTCCGCAGAATTTGGGAGATTGGGGAATAATAAGCTTTTGGCAGTGCCTCCACTTAGCTAGGTATCTAATAATAGATATTTATCCTGCTAAGACAACAACAAAGCAATTCTAATAATAACTGCACACAGTAGGTATTTTAAAGGGGAATGGTACCCACAATATATATTGTACAATGCAAAGAACAAAAACAGTGCAACAGAATAACACATATAATTATAACATCATTCTATACTCCACAGTGTGAAAGTTCAGCACCCATCAGTGACACCCTCCCAACAGTAGAGTCCCTATTATTTCCTCCCCCTCAGCTGATACAGACTCAGTCCCCTGGGGAAACGGTGGTGCACGTGGTGGGGCCCTTGTTGGAGGTAGCGCTACCCCTGTAGTGTGAGGTGTGAAACACAGAGTACCTTTTTGCAGCTTGTATGCAAATCTCCCTGTCTTTCCTTGACCTGGGAACTGTGCTTTACTCCCCTCTATGCTGGTTGCAGGGCTTGCACCTTTGGACAGCTTTGCACTTGAACCCTCTGAGCAGCAACAACTTGATTGGCAGGCAGGTCACCTTACAGGAGTTCCTCTGACAGGCGTCTGGATGGTTACTGGAGTGTCAGTTCCTTCTTCATAAGTAACATGTGGAGTAGTGCACCAAACAAGATTTACTGCTAGACCTTCACAAGCTGCCACACTAGGAGAATTCTGGGATCTCTCACTTTAATGTACAACTCCTAGCAGGCATGTGGTTTAAAATGTCTCTTACTCTGAGCAGCAGGGAGTTCTGCTCACTCCCCCTGCTCAAACCAAAACTGAAACTCCTCCAGCTCCCCTAGATCATCCTTCCCCTTCCTGGATACTCAGCAGGATTCTCATTGGCTGAGGGGAATGCTGGGGCAATGAGTCATCCACAGAGAACTCTATGGTCTACAGTGTAGCTCTATGGTAACTGGAGGTATCTGGATACCAGGGTTACATTCTCCTCTCTGTTAAATTCTTGCCTTCCACTGGCAAGATGAGGTAGTCCATGTGAAAAGTCATACACAACATAACATTTACAAAAGTCATATTACACTAGATATGAGAACAAACTAATACAGAGTATCTTCTACACAAAAGACATCAGCAAGAGCATGTAAAAGTACAACTACTTTAGACTGTACATTAGTAGGATATTCATAGCTGGGTTCCCCTATGGAATCATAAGTTAGTGTCCTAGGAGGACGCCTCACTCGTTGTCCCCTTCTCAACTCCCGTGGAGGAAGTCTGTGCACTTCTTCAGTATTTCTTCTGTCTTCAGTGTTGGGGAGATCTCCAGTGGCTTGAGGCCCCGACTCCCTCATATGACTCAAGTTCCTTCTCTCAGAAGCTGGAACAAAGCTAGGACTTTCAGGGTTTAGATTTGTCTGGGCGGGAGGATTTAAAAGAGGCATCTGCTGAGACATGTCATCTGGTAATGTCCACCAGTCCTGATCAGTTGTAACCTCTCCTCTATCTTCATCAGAGCCAAGTGGCACTCCATCATCCCCTTCCTCTGAATGAATATTGGGGGTATCCACTTGCCCAGGTATTTGACTAGGGCCTTCATCCCCATCTTCCACATTGGAATCTTGTGAATCCTCTTCTTCACTGTCAACAACTCTTCCGTCATGTGGGGTTCTTGAGAGGATGTTTTCTTCTCATCAGGCTTCCTGACAGGGTGAGGAGACATCTGACTTTCCAACTCTTTCACCCTTTGTACCATTTCAGAATAAGTAACAGGCTCTTGTGGCAGACTGGCCCTTAATGTGAGCATCACTGGGTCATGAGATAGGGCTCCTCTGAGAACTTGTCTGGTTCTCCGCCGGTCTATGTCAGAGATGGAAATTACTCCTTTGTCAACCAACTTCCATAACATGAGCTCCAATCGGATAATGAAATCAGAAGCCTTTTCATTCACCTTCTGTTTGGTGGCAGAGAGTTGTGCATTTAGCTCTTCAGGGTCCTCTACTTCCCCATAGGTGTCTTGTAACACTTTCATGAAATCATTCACTGTTGCATCAGCATGTCTCTTCTTATGGAGTGTCACTAAGTTCACTGCTGGAGGTCTCAGACTCTCCATTAGCCTCTGCCGTTTGGCATTATCTGTACAAGTCCATTCCTCTAGGACCTGAAGAGCGTTACTCCTCCATGTCTCAAAATCCTCCTCCCCTGTAGGAACAGGTACAGTACCAGAGAAAACTTTTAACTTCCTGTAGCTGTGAGTGTGTGTGGCCTGAACTATAGTATCAGATAACTGTAGCAGCACTGTAGATAGCTCCACAGATACTACTGATTTATTAGAAGAATGAGGAGATTTGGAAGATGATGATGATCTGCGAGGGGGTTTCTGGGACCCAATGTACGGACTCTTTAGAGACAGATCATCTTCCGCATCATCACTTTCATCAGAAGATGAACTAAAAACATTGTGAGGATCTCTGTCTGTGCTATCTTCATCCTCTTCGTGGGCATATACTAGCGGGCACCCTGCTGGAGAGGCTTTTGTCAAATGTATACAGAGGGGGCCATCTTCCTTGTCCAGGTCTTTCCTGCCTTTGATCAAGGCCACTCCCCGTTTGGTAATAGGGTCAGCCCTAGTGTCTACAATGCAGACTTGCTCTAAGCCAGATATTTGCCTCAAAGTAGCTTTCATTTCCTTCTTACTAGCCCTTTCAGGCAAATTACATACAGCCACAACTTGCTTGGGTGGAACCTTCCTCTTTAAGGCCCAAACTCTCACTTCTTGAGGTGTAGGGTAGGATACTGTACTGAAGACTTTACTTGCTCCCCAATTCATCTCAGCAGTGCCTCCATCTGTAACCCCTTCCGGATTGGCCGGTGACCAGCTTCCGACCTTATCCATGATTACCTCTGACTTTGGCGCTAACAGGATGATGCTGAGTCTCCGCAGAATTTGGGAGATTGGGGAATAATAAGCTTTTGGCAGTGCCTCCACTTAGCTAGGTATCTAATAATAGATATTTATCCCTGCTAAGACAACAACAAAGGAATTCTAATAATAACTGCATACAGTAGGTATTTTAAAGGGGAATGGTACCCACAATATATATTGTACAATGCAAAGAACAAAAACAGTGCAACAGAATAACACATATAATTATAACATCATTCTGTACTCCACAGTGTGAAAGTTCAGCACCCATCAGTGACACCCTCCCAACAGTAGAGTCCCTATTATTTCCTCCCCCTCAGCTGATACAGACTCAGTCCCCTGGGGAAACGGTGGTGCACGTGGTGGGGCCCTTGTTGGAGGTAGCGCTACCCCTGTAGTGTGAGGTGTGAAACACAGAGTACCTTTTTGCAGCTTGTATGCAAATCTCCCTGTCTTTCCTTGACCTGGGAACTGTGCTTTACTCCCCTCTATGCTGGTTGCAGGGCTTGCACCTTTGGACAGCTTTGCACTTGAACCCTCTGAGCAGCAACAACTTGATTGGCAGGCAGGTCACCTTACAGGAGTTCCTCTGACAGGCGTCTGGATGGTTACTGGAGTGTCAGTTCCTTCTTCATAAGTAACATGTGGAGTAGTGCACCAAACAAGATTTACTGCTAGACCTTCACAAGCTGCCACACTAGGAGAATTCTGGGATCTCTCACTTTAATGTACAACTCCTAGCAGGCATGTGGTTTAAAATGTCTCTTACTCTGAGCAGCAGGGAGTTCTGCTCACTCCCCCTGCTCAAACCAAAACTGAAACTCCTCCAGCTCCCCTAGATCATCCTTCCCCTTCCTGGATACTCAGCAGGATTCTCATTGGCTGAGGGGGATGCTGGGGCAATGAGTCATCCACAGAGAACTCTATGGTCTACAGTGTAGCTCTATGGTAACTGGAGGTATCTGGATACCAGGGTTACAGGAGGAATCAAATTAGTACTTCTAGTAAGATCTGAGAATTACCACTTGGTATATAAAATGGACTACAGGGTTAGACTGCGCTTACACTGTGTATCCTTGTAAAGGTGCCTTTATACAATATCACTTATTTTCCTTGGTCTCATGGAGCAAAGGATCCATCCTATAGCTCTGCTTTCCTGGGTCAGGACTGGCTTAAAGGAGCAGTAAACTTTTTTTATGAAAAAATATATATTGTAGGGATTTTCCTATTGAGTAAAATAAGGGTACTGCCACTGCCAAGAGATTTATATTTCCAGAGTTATTACAGTTTAAACCCATGTTTTTTTTACATTAGCAATGCCCTCTAGTGGTCAAATTCTAATTAGATTTCCTGTTATATTCTAATGGAGAGAAAAGTCAGAAACATACAGTTCTCCATAGAATGTGATAGAAGCTGCTGAGTCACTTCCTGTCAGTTAGAACTACCAGGAAGTAAACACAGTAAATTCACTTCCTGTCAGTTAGAACTATCAGGAAGTAAACACAGTAAATTCACTTCCTGTCAGTTAGAACTATCAGGAAGTAAACACAGTAAATTCACTTCCTGTCAGAACTATCAGGAAGTAAACACAGTAAATTCACTTCCTGGTTATTTGAACTGCTATACAATTTTTGAATAAAACATCTGACAGCGATGAGAGTGACATTGTTTTATTCAGCAGGAAATGATCTGTAAAATATGTGTTTTCATAAATAAAAGTTTACTGCTCCTTTAACATTCTACACGATGTCCAGCCGAATAAAAATGACCAGTGTCCTTGGGGTGCAAAATAAAGAGCAATCCTTCTACGTGTAAACCGTATGGTAGAGAGACCCAAACGAAGCCCCCAAATAAAACACACTCACCGGATCAAGCTGAGAGGAAACTGCAGTTTGGTCTCACTCCAGGATACAAGCAGACATCAAGGGATACCAATAATATATGTGTATAAATACAATATTTATTAACGTATGTATTTCCCTACGCGTTTCGTGAGAAAGCTGCTTGCTTTGTCAGGGAAACCCTTCTGGCACTCAAAGAGTTAAATCAGTGGGTGACTTTAGATTATCCTTATGGTGAAGGTGGTCCCAGACTTCACTTTTTTCTATATATCTGCGTATCAATGGTCCAAAGACTTCTCTTTTACTCAGAGTGTTACCCTTTGAGTGCCAGAGATGTATTCAGCATATTGCCAGGCAACGCATTGGATACTTCTCTGTCACTGGAAAGGTAATGAGCCAGAACGGTCACTTTGGGCAGCATGCAAGAAAGTGGACCATTAGCTATTTTTTTTAAAGCCATTTTAATGTATACGATTACTCTCGTTTTGATGCGAGAGACAACACCTTGATGCTGAATAGCACACTCTCCTAAATTAATAGCACAGTTCGCACACACATAAATTAACAGCAGAATTAACCAGATGTATGCAATTGTTAAAGTGGAACTTTCAGATCTTGTTAAGTCTCCATGCATTCATTAAACGTATGGCAACCAGCTTGGTAATAGATACCTTTCAAAAATAGCAGAGTTTAAAGAAATCCTTCCCGTTTGGAGACCGGAACCCAGGCTACAGCGCAGACCCATCAGTTCTGTCAGAGATGTAGTTCAAGAGTAATTCAATGACAAAGTATCCCCCTCCCGCCCCTTTTACTGATGTAACACTGCTCAGCCAGATCAGAAAGGAGGTGCCCAGGTAGACTGCAGAGAGGGACAGTCTTCAATTAAGATAAGGGAAAAACCTGAAAAACTTGTCAAGGGGGACAGGGCTTTCATTGTTCTCATAGGAAGAAGATTGTCCCCTGCTGTTATCTGTCTGGTCTATGGACTGGATTCCACATCTGAGAAGAGATGGCTTACACTAGGTAAAAGGGGCGGGAGGGGAAACTTTGCTTGTGAATATTTCTCAAACCATAAAGGTTTGAGAGATAAGACTTATATCGTTCTTCATGTTTTTTTAATGCCTACAAAATAAAATAAAGATAAAACAAAGTATTACTATCCCTTTAAGGGAAATTTAGCAGATCCGTAGTGTTCCCAGGTATGAAAGGAAATCAAGGTAGAGGGGAAAGATGGACATTAGGGTTTGAGCCTCCTTCAGCTTGTGGTAGAGATCATGGTTGAGGGGCATGGTTATAAAGTGGAAAAATTCTATTGCTATCTAATAGTGCCATACTTGACAAATTGTGAAAATCTCATGGAATTAAATGGGGTTTTAAACCATAGATTGTTAAAGTTGTCCTCAACGCATTTCATTGGAAACACCTCTAGCACGCAAGGAATCAAAAGTCCCATTTAAATAAATGCAATTTTTTTTTTTTAATTTTTTTTCCCTGTAGTGATTTGGTTGCACAAGAAATGCTCGCCTATGAATTTGGGGATTTTTATTAGCCTCTTATGTTGGTGCAGCTAGAGTTACGAAGAACTATAATGGATTGGGTCAGTGCTGACGCAAGCTTCCATTATAACTCTGCCGATAGCCTTGAACCACTATTTCACTTCCTTGTTTCCCACCACCTACCATGATATGAACTGCAGTCCATAAAAGAGTCTGTGACTAGTATATTTCAGGCTGCAGCTGGTCCCACAAACTGCTACAACACAGATGTGGAATGAAAATACGTAGGTGAGTTCTAGTAGCCTACAGACCGGAAAATACTTCCAGCAGACATAGTCACGGAAAGTGCTGTAAGTTCTGCCCACCTTAGAGGCTTTCAGCTGGCATCGGCACTGGAAGTGCTGTCCAGTTTGTAGACTGCTAGAATTGACTGCCATTCCTCTATTCCACATCTATGATGTTGCAGTGCGTGGGCCCAGCACCCTGACACAGTTGAGTTGCAGACTCTTTTGTGGATTGCAGGTAGAGGGCAATGTAACAGTGAAGGTGGAAGGAAGGGATGAGCTAAAATTGTTGATTCTAGAGCTATCTTCCAAATTATAAAGGAAGCCAGTCTTAGTGCAGATACATTCCATTACATTGTTACTCTTCGTACATCTACAGGAAGATGGTCAGAACTCTTGAGTCTCCTCTGGGCCAAAGTAACAGATCTACTATAGGTTCCTCTTAAGGGTGTAACCACCTGTAACCTGAGGCAATGCCATTTAAAACCCTTTTGAAAATATATCTACATACTTTTCAGCCTCACTCACTGGACTTTGAGCTTTACCCAGAATTGTACTAGTTCTAGTTAACTCAAAGGGTTAAAGGGATAGTAGTACTTCGTTTTATCTTTATTTTATTTTGTAGGCATAAAAAAAACATGAAGAACGATATGGTTTGAGAGATATTCACAAGCAAAGTTTCCCTCCCACCCCTTTTACCTAGTGTAAGCCATCTCTTCTCAGATATGGATTCCAGTCCATAGACCAGACAGATAACAGGAGGGGGACAATCTTCTTCCTATGAGAACAATGAAAGCCCCTGCCCCCCTTGACAAGTTTTTCAGGTTTTCCCTTATCTTAATTGAACATTGTCCCTCTCTGCAGTCTACCTGGGCACCTCCCTTCTGCTCTGGCTGAGCAGTGTTACATCAGTAAAAGGGACGGGAGGGGGATATTTTGTCATTGAATTACTCTTGTACTACAACTCTGACAGAACGGAAATAACACTCACCAAAGTCCAAATACTATGATGATTAATTAGAGCTGCTTTTATTATGAAACATTACTATCCCTTTAATAAGACAACCTCACTGAGTGAATGTTGTTTGCAATTGTTTTTCATTGTAATTATTGTAGGGTTTTTTAAAGTTTATTTATGGAATTGAAGGGCTTTTACTCCTGAGTAAAACAAGGCTAAGCCTGCTGCTGACAAATGTTTTTTGTTTTTTCCCCCCAAACACTATTGCAGTTCAAACAATCATAAAGTGGTATATGTGTTTGTGGCCAGTGGCTCACTTTTCCTTTAGAATGCAATAGAAACATTGTCAGGACACCAGGTGGCACTGTTGCCAGCTGTTTAATGCACAAAAACAACAGTCTAAACTGCAATAACTTTTGAAGGAATCAGTTTTAAGCAGTGGGAATAGTCATGTTTTACTCAGCAGAAAACATCTTAAAATAAACTAAAAGTAATTGGCTTGGGGAGCAGTTTTATACATGGATAGAAAACAGAAGCAATTCATTTGACACCCCTTTGGCACTCAAAGGGTTAAATGAGAGAATGTAGTGAAATTATGTAAATTTATGTTCAAAGAAGTACTGAAATAGCTTTTGTCGTTTGTAACAACAATTCAAAGTACAGTGTCTTTGGGCTCATTAATATCTTCAGAGCGTGACGATTGTGGTCGGAAATATGTTGTTTTGTCATTGAATTATGATTCCTGACTGAAACTTTCATATGTAACAACAAAAATGTCATAACTAACAACAAAAATATCATAACTAACAACAAAAATGTTGGTATATAAGTATGGTAATTGTGCTTTTATTATGTTTCCTTCAATTATTATATGTTTCTCACATTCAGAACTTCACATTCCCTCCACTTTTTTTTGTACAAATTTTGTCTTTTGCAAGATATTTTTTGTCGTTTTATACAACAAATGTTCTTTTCCTCTGTACGACAATGGAGAATAGTTTAGCCACGCCCTTGCCACGCCCCTTTGCCCAGCAATTCTGGAGTTGTGTCGTATACAACGGACATTACTAGTTTTTGTTGTGTACTCTATAGAAAATATGTCGTTCTTGCATAAAATGACTTATTTTTGTCATTCCTACGACTTTTTTTGTTGTTATCCCTTTGAACATACGACCCTAAATGATTAAATCTTAATGCCAGGTATAACTTGTTCTTAATGGAAGTATACAATCACAACTATATGTTCAAAAATATATTCGCAGTTGCGAATTTTCTCAGACAGACATATTTATAAACGTGACTTCTTTATAAATATGATTTTATCGACAAATCTGAAGTATACACTAAGAAGAATTCTTATACATCCCCCCAAGGGTTGAAAATTGATGGACTTGTGTTATTTCTTTCAGTCCACCTACAGCAGTGGTTCTCAACCTATGGGTTGCGACCCCTTCGGGGGCTGATTGGCGATTTGCCAGGGGTTGCGTTAAACCATCAGAAAATAGTTTTTTTCTCTATTTTAATCTGTAAAACTTGTAATTGTCTAGGAGACCGGGACTGACAGCGCAGGAGAACAGACAAGATGTCTGCCCTGGTGTCTGGCTTCCGGCCTCGGAACAGTAAGGATTTCTTTATAACGGAATAATTCAGTAATTACAGCGATGAAGGAGCAACGAAAATAATTTTACTGTTAGGGGTCGTCACAAATTGAGACATTATATCAAAGGGTCGCGGCAGTAGAAAGGTTGCAAACCGCTGACCTACAGTATGTAAGATATTTTTTTCATACTTAAAGTTTACGGCTCCTTTAATTCTAACAAATTATTGCATTTTATTGTTGCTTCTCCTAGATAAAGAGGTTGAGAATGGACAATAAAGCGATGTACCTTCATACGTTTGAAGAAAAGGAAAATGGCTCAGCATTTGAGGATTCCTACGATGGAAGGAATCTTTCCAAGATGAACCTCTGTGAGAGCTGTAAGTATCGTCTTGCCTTTCACTCAGATAAAATCATAAAATTAATTCTGGATCAAACCAACTACCCTTCCATTGTGTTAACCCTTTGAGTGCCAGGGGGTACGGAATGCATTGTGCTGCTTATCCCTCTGGCACTCAAAGGATTAAATGGTGCTTTATGCTCTTTTGCATTG
This sequence comes from Rhinophrynus dorsalis, assembly GCA_037306005.1. Taxonomy (NCBI): domain Eukaryota; kingdom Metazoa; phylum Chordata; class Amphibia; order Anura; family Rhinophrynidae; genus Rhinophrynus; species Rhinophrynus dorsalis. The sequence continues at coordinate 547,438,622 of CM074720.1, forward strand.
TGTTAGAGACTTCTCAAACGTTTAAGTGGGTTAAAAATGTGACTTTAAACCCTTAAGGACCCTTGACGGTCCTGGCACGTCATGGGTTGTTTTACGTTAAAGGGATAGTAATACCTGAAAATAAGTTTATTTTATATTGTAGCCCTTAAAAAACCATGAAAGGTGATATAAGTCTTATCTCCCAAACCTTTATGGTTTGGGAGATATTCATATGTAAAATATAGTTTAGTTCACTTTTCCTGGCTGTTTCAGCTAAGTCTGCCATCTAGTGGACAGGTTTGGAATTCGGTCCACATAGCAACCGGCAGCTCTTTAGCAGTGCCAAGATCACGATCTTTGAAAAGAACGACTTAATTGGAACTGTGTACAAAGTGTGCCTGGCTTGAAAGCACACTTTGTAGACCATTCCAATTAAGAAATTCTTTTTAAAGATCATGATCTCAGCACTTCTGGAGAGGCACTGCTGGTCGGGCGACCGGATTCCAAATCTGAAGGGTGGAGCAATGACGTCACTCCAGGGGAAACTTTACTTCTGAATATCTCCCAAATTATAAAGGTTTGGGAGATAAGATTTATATCATTTTTCATGGTTTTTTAAGGGCTACAATATAAAATAAACTTATTTTCAGGTATTACTATCCCTTTAAGGACCCATGACGTGCCAGGACCATCATAGAATTCTGGGCTCCCAGCGCAGCTGCATGCTGTTCGGGGAGTCCGGAAGCAGAAGCGAAAAAAAAAAAAACCTCCGTGGTCCTGAAGTGACGGCTGCATGCATGCAAGGGGTTTAATGAGCAATGAAAAAAAAAAAACTACTGTTTTTTCTGGTGAGTGGAACGATGGTACCGCATTAATGTAAGATTGTTTCCTAGTAATTATACTGTTGGTGTCTTCATATTAAACTGTTATCAACAGTGCCACCTGGTGTCCACATAGTTCATTTGGCTGCATTTCTCTGTAGAGTGTTGAAGGAATTGCTTCAGCACTTTGGTCCAGATTGAACTGCAATAACTTCTGAATAAATAACCCCCCAGATTTTTTTTTTTCATAATAAAATTGTAACGATCCTTTAAATCGACATTTACTTGTCTGCTATTGCACAGGTGGTTTGCTCCAGAATTGTTTCAAATCAGTTTTATTAAATCAGTCTTTTTGTGTACTTTAAGTGACAATCTTAGAACAACTTCATTAAATATGTTCTAATGTCCACTAACAGGTTTGCCAGGCCATAATTGCCAACATTCTCATGCACAGTGAACATAAGATCAAACTGTACTCGAATATAAAAATATTTAAAAGCTTTTTACAAGCCAATAAAAATATGTCGTAAGTGGCTATACAAATCGGTAATAATAACTTAATTACATATCCGCTGCATTGATGGATACTGTATATTATGAGTCATTCTAAATACTTTGCAGATTTACACTTGTATCAAACTGCAATTTGGTGCAATACGATATCCAAAGTGGCACTTATTTTCAAATAGTTGTCAGTTGCCAATAGGTAGGTTAACTCTTTAAAGGGATAGTAATACTTAAAATGTAAAAAATGTGTGTTGTAGGGTTTATCCCCCTGAGTAAAACAAGGGAACTCCCACTGCTGAGAGATATTTTATTAAAACATTATAACAGCTCAAACTTGAATTTTTTAGGTGCAATATCACAGTGGTGTGTTGTCTCAAGTTTTATGTACATCGCACTGAGTCTATCAGGCAATCTGAAGCGTTGTTCGTCATTCCTGAGGGTCCCAGGGCAGGAAGACCTGAATCCAAAGTGACTATTGCTTCTTGGATCAAGTCCACTATTCGTAAGGCTTATGAGCTGAGGAAGAAGCCTGTCTCCTTTCAGGTCACAGCTCATTCTACTAGATCTATTGGGGCTTCTTGGGCTTACAAGAATCAGGCCTCTGTTGATCAGTTGTGCAAGGATGCCACTTGGTCGTCTGTGCACACCTTTTGGAAGAACTGCCGTGTTGATGTGCTGGCATCGGCTGACTCCAGCTTTGGGAGGAAAATCCTGGAGGCAGTCTTGCCTCTGTTCTTGGTGCTTCCTTCACTTTTGAGCCCTGTTGGCTCTAGTTCAGATCCTTGTCAGAGGTAGGGTCAGGGCAGAAAGAAGGCACCACAATCTCCTGATTGATGTGGAACTCCAAAACCACCTTCACATACCTCCCAAGTGTCCCTCTTTAGGAGGGACAGTCCCTCTTTTAGACCCAAATCCCCCTGTCCCTCTTTCCCACCTTGATGTCCCTCTTTTTAGGAAATCAGATTGTGTGGTGTGTGTATAAGTGAATCACATTGCTCCACATCAATAAAACTCACATTATTGTTTGTTTAAATGTCAGTATATGTGTTTATAAATTAGTCTGTGTAAATAAAATACTTTGGTCTTGTTAAAAGTCATTTATTAGGTTATACAAGGAGCTGTCAACAGGTCATGAAATAGCTTAAAAATTCTCGGTAATGCCCCGCCCACCAGCCACGCCCCCAGCAACACCCCCTAAAACACAAGTGTCCCTCTTTGGCAATTTGAAATGTTGTGAGGTATGCCTTCGGGAGAAACTCCTGTGAAGTGCAAAGCACCTCCTTGTCCTTGTGAAACACCAAATAGGGTGGCTTACAGGACAGAGCATGTAACTCTGCGACACAATGAACAGACACGATCGCCAGGAGAAAGGACATTTTCCATGTCAAGAGGCGTAGAGGAATAGTAGCCAAAGACTCAAATGGAGGGCGCTGAAGAATGCCCAAAACCAAGTTAAGATCCCACGGAGGAGCGGGATTCTTGAAGGCAGGACGAGTATGAGCAACACCTTGGAAGAAAACCTTGACATCAGGAAGGATGGCAATGCGCCTCTGAAAGAAAACAGAGAGAGCAGACGTCTGAACCTTAAGGGAACTCAAACTGAGGCCCTTGTCCACACCGTCCTGCAGAAAGGCCAGGACCGTAGGCAGATCAAATTCCTGAGACAGGTCCTTGTCGGCACACCAAGATAGAAAGGTCAACCAGACACAATATTAGATCTTGGAAGAAACAGGTTTACGGGCACTGAGCATAGTAGCCACCACCTCAGAAGAAAATACTTTCTTCTTCAATATTGAGGATTCAACTTCCAAGCCATCAAAGTTAGCCGATGAACATCCTCCTTCCACTGGTAACCGTGTTGAAGAAGATCCGGATGGCAAGGAAGCCGGAATGGCTCTGTCACTGAGAGATCCAGAAGCTCTATAAACCAAGCTTGGTGAGGCCAGTATGGAGCAATCAGAATGACTGGACAGCGTTCCAGTCGCAATTTCCGTAACACCCTGTGCAACATTGGGAGGGGAGGAAAGATGTAGGCCAGAGGAAATAACCAAGGAATGGACATGGCATCCACCGCCAGGGCTAGAGGGTCCCTCCACCGAGAGCAGAACCTTGGAACATTCCTGTTGTGTCTTGTCGCCATCAGGTCGATGTAACGAAGACCCCACTTCTGAACAATGAGGGTGAACACCTCTGGGTGCAGCTCCCACTGTCTGCTGTCCACTGTGTGTCGACTGAGGAAGTCCCCATGACGTTGTCTATGCCAGGAATGTTCACTGCGGATATGGCAGGAACGTGTTTGTCTGCCCACGACAAAATAGCCTTGACCTCTAACCAAGCGGCTGTTCCACTTATCTGCCACTTCTGCTGGTTGGTTGATCCACTTATCCTCCACCTTATTAGTGAAGTAAAATTTTCTTACATTATATCTAATCCTCTGTCCCTCTAGTTTCAGACTATGGCCTCTTGTGCTGTATTTCATATATATTAAAGTTTCTATCATATCCCCTCTCTCTCTTCTCTCCTCCAGGCTATACATATTCAGATCCTTTAGTCTATCCTGATATGTCTTTTCCTGTAAACCAGTCACCATTTTAGTAGCCCTTCTCTGAATTCTCTCTAGAGTATCTATATCCTTCTGGAGATGGGGTCTCCAGTACTGTACACAATACTCTAGGTGAGGTCTAACCAGAGATCTGTAGAATGACATGGCCGCTTCCCTTTTTCTGCTGCTAATGCCTCTAGCTATTCACCCTGCTTGCTTTCCCCACTGCTTTGTTACATTGCCTGCCTACCTTTAAAACATCAGAAATAGTTAATCCCAAATCTTTTTCTCTTTTGTCAATGACATCACACTACATTGAACTGCAGCTGCCACACTTACACCCAAGCAAGGGCCTTCTCTTTCAGGGTTTCTCACCTTGGGTTCCGATCAGTCCCAGAAAGTAACCCATTGTGGTCCTGTGGTCAGTGAGTAGTGAGGATGTTCAGGGTGCATGACACACACAACTGCTATTCTCACAGATAGAAAGGGGAGAAAGGCTAAAATAAAACTTAAAGATCCTAAAATGTAACCTATATACGGGGGCCTCCATTAACAGTTATGTTGGGAGACTCAGGGGTCCTTAAAACTGCGCTGGACTTTTCTCACTTTTTAATCAAAACCTATGACATATGAGGCTAGTGATACTATACTTTGCTAATCACAAGTCACAACATATATAGCAGTCTAGTTAGGCATCGATTGGCTCTACAGCTCTTGAAGACTAAAACTCCCTTCATCAAAACTCCCTTCGTCCCCAAACACCCAATGGCTGGTGGATTACCATCATCTGGAGAGCCAAAGGTTGCCCACCCTTGGTGATCTATCAGTAAGAGTGGGCATGTTCAAAATTAGTAAAGTTGTTTGTCTATCCTGTATTAACTTCAGATGCTCTAAGCTTTTATCAACATTTTGAACAATGAACCATTGCAGCTGTTAGAACGAGGAAGTTTCTAACTTTTGGAAAGCGCAACATTGTTTGTGAAGTTGTTTGTTTGTCACGGATGAACGATCTGGAGTCATCACGCCATTTAGAGAGATGTGGTGAGATTTTTGTGTCCATGACCTGGGAGTCTGGTATCAATATGGAGCGAGAATGAGCAGCCTTCTTTGTCTGTTAATCCCTGTCGAGATTCATTCTTAGCGCAGTGTGTGGGAATATTGGTCCAGTTTATAACCTAATTAGCATCTAGTGCCAGACTATGCCACAAAAAAGCTTAATTTCCCAAACACTGTTTGTATTACCAACAAATAGCTAGCATAATGTATAGGCAGTTTTTAATTTAAAATGAACTAAATGTATCTTAAAGCTGCAAATCCACTACAATGTTTTTTTTTAGAAATAGCTTGATAAACATTAGTCATCTTTGGCAGAGAAAGGTGCGTTGTGGTTACTCATCAGAAAATGAAATATTTTGGCTGTGTAGTATGAGGTTTTATTGTCATTACCTTCTAATGCTTTGGTTAAACTCTCCAAAATCATCATGTCCTTCTCGAATTGGAAGAAAACATGTAAACATTGAATGTTTTGATGCCGTTTACATTATTTTCATCGCCGCGTCTTTAAACATTTTTTTTTTCATAGCTCAGAAGAAATAGAGACTTGATATGTTGCAGCCGGTTTTGAGTTACACAATAATTCATTTGAAGTGTCTCTGTTCACTCAATTAGTTATTTGGGGTTACCTAAAGTGTGAAGATTGCTGAGCTTGCCAACAAATTCTCATGCGCATAGGAAGGGAAGAGAGGAAACGTTCCTTGTCCTCTGGAAGCCACAGACAGTAAATGTTGGCTGCACGACAGGCAGTATATGAAAGAGCTACGTTGGTACGAGAGAATGTATCAGACTTGGGCGCCCACGTCTGCCTTTTGAGAACAGAATGAACTTGCTTGGCGTAAACACAGTTTGGGCCAATTTTTCCTCATTGCTATTTTTACTTGAGTCTTAGGGGTGACCTCACATTAAAGGTATTGTCTGTTTTTTTTAACCCCTTGATTGTCCGAAAGACCTCTTGGGCATCCAAGGAGTTAAAGAGTTAAATGTCACTTTCAAGTGAGTTTTTTTTTTTCTTTTTTAAAGGAACACTCAAAGGGATAGTAATTTTTCACAAAAAAAGCAGCTCTGATTAATATTCATAGTATTTGGGCCATGTAGAGTGTTATTTCAATACTGTCAAAGTTGTAGTTCAAGAGTAATTGAATGATAAAGTATCCCCCACCGGCCCCTTTTACCTAGTGTAAGCCACTTCCCCTCAGATGTGGAATCTGGTCTCTTGACCGGACAGGTCACAGCAAGGGACAATCTTCTTACTGTGAACATAAGGAAAACCCTGCCCCCCTTGAAAGGTTTTTCAGGTTTTTCCTTATGATCACTGAAGGTTGTCCCTCTCTGTGATCCATCCGGACAGTCTTGCTGCTCTGAGGTGAGCAGTGTTACATCAGTAAAATGGGCGGAAGGAGGATACTTTATCATTCAATTACTCTTGAACTACAACTCTGACAGTATTGAAATAACACTCTCCATGGCCCAAATACTATGAAGATTAATCGGAGTTGCTTTTTTTGAGAAACATTAGTATCCCTTTAAAAAAAAACTTTTTCTAACAACCCCCACGTTCCATACTATTGCCATAAAATCCTAATAGCCCATATGAATGCTCTTGTACCTTTGTGCAAGACTTCAATGAGTCATGAATGTTAAGGTCATGGAGGCGATCATTACTGTTCCTGGCAGAACTCATGGACCCAAATCCTGTACCCTTGAATTCTGATTTTAATAGACTGTAGCAGGCTGGGTATGTAAGACTATACAACATTTCAGTAATGCAAAGGGTGAAGGTTTTAGCCCAGGAGTCTGTGCAGTAAATGTCCCAATTAGCAAAAGAAACAACTAGAAAAGAGACTTTACTGGACATATTGGTCTCTAACAATTCTGTAAGGGTAAACAATATACAGGTAAGAGAACATTTAGGCAGCAGTGACCACAATATGGTATCCTTTGAAATGTATTATGGAAAACCTATTAACAAGGGTTTAACCAAAACACTCAACCTTAAAAAGGCTAATTATACAATGCTAAAAGCAGTATTAAAGAACATGCAATCGGATGTAATCTTTAAAGATAAAAATGAAAAAGAAAGATGGAATTTGTTTGCAAACATCTTAGATAAGTATATGTATCAATATATAACATTGTGGAGTAAACACAAGAGGAGCACATTAAGACCAATGTGGCTTAATAAAGAGCTTTGCAGGAAATTGATAATAAGAATCAGGCTTGTATCAGAATGGTCAGATGTATCCTTTAATAAATGTAAAGAATGTACTAAAATCTATAAACAAGCAATTAGGCTAGCAAAAATTTAAAATGAAAAAATGACTGAAAACAAAAAGCAAGAAAAATCCTAAATAATTGTACAAGCATATCAATGGCAAGAAGATTAAGATGGATATTGGTTCTCCTAAAAAAGACACAGGTAAATAACTTAGAGAGGACAAAGCAATGGTTGATGCCTTAAAGCCAACTTTTCTTTTACAGATATACAAAGGAAGCAAACATTTCAGGCTATGGTGAAAGTGTGAGAATCCCAGAATTTATGATGAATAAAGCATCTGGACCTGATGGTATACACCCAAGGCTACTTAAAGAACTTAGTTCTATAATAACCATATATTTAATAATTATTGATCCACTATAAGTATAGTGCCCTGTGATTTGAAGAACACAGTTGTAGTACCATTATTCAAAAAGGGGGCAAGATCTAAACCAGGAAATTTTAGACCTGTGAGCTTGACCTCAACAGCTGATAAGATATTAGGCTACCAACTATTCAGAACATGTATTGACTAACAACATTATTAGTAGGAGTCAGCTTGGTATTATAAAGAATAGATGTCAAACTGATTTACTTGCATTCTATAAAACCATAAGTAACAATCATTATAAAGTGTAAAAAAAAAGAAAATTGGTGAATTGGTGTATTATGCACTTGCAGAATATGTAAAGTCCAAATAAAGGGATACTATACCTTTAATACTTCGGTATGCAAGTTATTATATATGCCAGGGGCGGATTGTAGCTTGATACCAGCCCGGGGGAGTTTTTTTTAAACTGGACCACTAGCTGGTATTCCATTACGTTTATGTATGTGTATATATATATATATATATATATATATATATATATATATATATATATATATACTAGTATACTACGGGCTAAAGGTCACCCAGCTGCCCCAGCTGAGCAGAGACAGGACGTGAGCCATCTGGAGCGGGGCAGCGCGTTCGGTGAGTGTCTACTGCTCATGACTGCAGTCATGCACAGTAGAGACTCGCTGAATGCGCTGATCCTTAGCTGGGAGCTCCAGACGGCACACACTCGCTACTGCACATGTGCGCTTACAGCTCACAGTGAGCAACGCATTCTACCACTTTATGTTATAGGATATATATATATATATATATATATGTGTGTGTGTGTGTGTGTGTGTGTGTGTGTGTGTGTTATTAGCAACTTCCAACCATTTTCCCCCACTCACTCTCTGTCCAGCCCCTTTCTCCACTCGTCTCACACCCAGCCATATTACCCCTTCTCTCTTTCTACCTACAGTCCCCTTGGCTGCTTCCTCCCGCTTTATTCTCCAGTCTGTTTCATTCCTAACTTTTCCTCAGTCCCGCTCCTTTAAACAAGTTAGAAATTCTAAAATTCCCACTGATTTATAAGAAGCTTTTATGCTCTTGAATGATATAGATATTTAAGGGGTTAAACGTCCCCTTAAAATCAATGGGACTTTGTAATTGTCCTTGTATGGCACATTTGGTTTACTGGAGAAAGACTCAATTGCATCTATTTTCAATCAAAATGTATGTATAGATCTGGTTTCTACAAAAAGGGAGTGCGGTGTATGTATGATAGGGCCGCAGTGTAGAAGAATCTGGGCTACTATTGGGGCAGACAGAGACAGAGAGAGAGAACTATTAACTGCTTTGGTGGCAGAGGAAATTGCAATAATTTGCCCACTCCAATGGTTATGAAAGGGTTAACAGCCTTAGATGTTAGAAAAGGGCTTCAAAATGATTTGGACATCTATCTAGTACCCCAAGTGTTAGATATATTACTATTACTACTTGCCTAATTACTTTGCTTCACTAACTGATAATATGTATTTTTTTTTACTGCGTGCCGGTCCCCACGCTGCTGATACGAGAGCGACTTATGCTTTTTCTAAACAATTATCAGAAAGCACTTTAGGCTTTAGCATGACCTGAGGACCATAAATGAGCACTGCTGGCAGGACTGCACTATAACTTACCTCCCCCTTCTCCAACCTCATTTCGTGGTGGCTGCTGCATAAGGTCGGGTACGAAACCCTTCGAGATAAATTGTAAGGGAAGTTGCACGTACATTTTTTTTTACAGAAGTGACAAGCTATAACTCAGAATTACTCGGAGGGGAATGCAGAGTGTATACTATCTCCCTCATGCAAAGCACTGCTCATGCTACTTAGTAAACTCTCTTCGTCTCGGCTCACAAGTCACGCCTTAATGAGACATTTCTCCAGTCCCAGTGACGTAACTATAGGGGTCGCAGGGGACGCGCCTGCGACCGGGCCCGTCACTCCAGTGGCACGGCCTCCCCCTGCGACCCCCTCACCTGATGCCCTCAATTAAGTAATGCAGAGAGTTGTAGTTTTGCATTACGAGAGTGCCGGTCTGCCGGAGGGAGATCAGTATTCCCTCCAGCAGACCGGCACTCTCGTAATCTTCTCCCGAGCGGGAGAAGAGGCCTGTGCAGAAACAGGCACAGACCTGTCCTCTGCCACTGGACCACCAGGGAGGTAGGAGATTTAGGGGCAATGTGGAAGGGGCATTGTGGAGATTGAGGGGCATTGTGGAAGGGGCAATGTGGAGATGGGGGCATTGTGGAAGGGGCAATGTGGAGATTGAGGGGCATTGTGGAAGGGGCAATGTGGAGATGGGGGCATTGTGGAAGGGGCGATGTTGAGATTGAGGGGCAATGTGGAGATTGATGGGCATTGTGGAAGGGGCAATGTGGAGATTGAGGGGCAGTGTGGACATGGGGGGCAATGTGGAGGTGGCCAGTGTGGGTGGGGGGCACATGGCAATTCTTGCACCAGGGCCCCTTGGCTTCTAGTTACACCTCTTTCCTGTCTCTCATATAAACAGCATAGACCAGACAGTGGAAACCGGCCCATGATTGCTTGGCATACCGGGGGATTCCCGATCCACCGATAGGGCAATCTGCCCCTGATATATGTTATAAATGAATGATTAGGGAGGTTAATGGCAACAGCTTCTCTATATTTGTCATCAAGCATACTAGCAGAATATAAGTCAAAATATAAGGTTACTACCTATTTTAAGTCTTTCACAATAGTGGCGTGTGTGTATGCCGGTATGTAGCCCGTGACACGGCCCTAGCCAGCTTCAGCTATTGCCTGGTGCAATGGGAAAAGATAATTTCCCACTAACATATCGCGCACCACTCCCTGTATCCACCCCCCCCCCAAAAAAAAAAAAAAAGCTCATACCCTCTTTCTTTTACTTCCCTAAACACTTATACTGTTCTACCTTAAAGGGATAGTAATGGATCGTATTAAGTACATTTAGTATTGTAGATAGTAAAAAATAAAGTAATTGAGGCCACTCCGATCTCTCAAACCTTTATGGTTTGAGAGATATACTATTACAAAGTTCCCATCCATATGCCGTTTCACCGAAGTCTGCCCTCTAGCTGAGAGAAGCAGATTCTGGTTCCTGGACCATCCTGCGGCTCTTCAGCAGAGCTGAAATAGTTCGATATAGAAATAAACACTTAATTGGAACGGTCTACAAAGTGTGCTTACAAACCAGGCACACTTTGTAGACCATTCCAATTAAGTATTTATTTCTATATTGTGCTATTTTGGCTCTTCTGAAGAGCCGCAGGACGGTCCTGGGACCAGAATCTGCTTCTCTCAGCTAGAGGGCAGACTTCGGGGAAACGGCATATGGATGGGAACTTTGTATAGTATATCTCTCAAACCATAAAGGTTTGAGAGATCGGAGTGGCCTCAATTACTTTATTTTTTTACTATCTACAATATTAAATGTACTTAATATGATCCATTACTATCCTTTTAACCCTTGGATCTTAGACACGTCTCCAACGCATTGCTTTGGAGACATTTCTGTTATTTTCAAGTGGTTGAACTGTATTTGTCAACCCCTATACAGAATTTGTAACCCTTTGCTTTGCAATGCGTTGGTTACCCATGTGGCACTCAAAGGGTTAACCATCCCTTAAGAGGACATGAGGGACCCATATGTGGCCTATGGATGAATCTGGTTGCCACTCAGTGCTCTAGTCCATAACCATATCTGGGAACTGTGTCTTTTGTGACTCATGTCACAAAAGGGTGGGGCTTATTTGTGGGTAGAGCTTCATGAACTGTGTCATAAAGTGGGAAGAATGTGGGAAGAACAGGCTGAGAAGGAGGAGAAGTGGGAAGGAAGTGGGAGGAACCATCTGAGAAAGAGGAGAAGTGGGAGGAACTGGCTGAGAAGGAGGAGAAGTGGGCAGGAAGTGGGAGGAACCGGCTGAGAAGGAGGTGAAGTGGGTAGGAAGTGGGAGGAACCAGCTGAGAAGGAGGAGAAGTGGGAAGGAAGTGGGAGGAACCAACTGAGAAGGAGGAGAAGTGAGAAGGAAGTGGGAGGAACAGGCTGAGAAGGAGGAGAAGTGGGCAGAAAGTGGGAGGAACCAGCTGAGAAAGAGGAGAAGTGGGCAGGAAGTGGGAGGAACCGACTGAGAAGGAGGAGAAGTGGGCAGAAAGTGGGAGGAACCAGCTGAGAAGGAGGAGAAGTGGGCAGGAAGTGGGAGGAACCGACTGAGAAGGAGGAAAAGTGGGAAGGAAGTGGGAGGAACAGGCTGAGTAGGAGGAGAAGTGGGCAGGAAGTGGGAGGAAACGACTGAGAAGGAGGAGAAGTGGGAAGGAAGTGGGAGGAACAGGCTGAGAAGGAGGAGAAGTGGGCAGGAAGTGGGAGGAACCAGCTGAGAAAGAGGAGAAGTGGGCAGGAAGTGGGAGGAAACGACCGAGAAGGAGGAGAAGTGGGAAGGAAGTGGGAGGAACAGGCTGAGAAGGAGGAGAAGTGGGCAGGAAGTGGGAGGAACCAGCTGAGAAAGAGGAGAAGTGGGCAGGAAGTGGGAGGAACCAGCTGAGAAAGAGGAGAAGTGGGAAGGAAGTGGGAGGAACCGACTGAGAAGGAGGAGAAGTGGGCAAGAAGTGGGAGGAACAGGCTGAGAAGGAGGAGAAGTGGGCAGGAAGTGGGAGGAACCAGCTGAGAAAGAGGAGAAGTGGGCAGGAAGTGGGAGGAACCAGCTGAGAAAGAGGAGAAGTGGGAAGGAAGTGGGAGGAACCAGCTGAGAAAGAGGAGAAGTGGGCAGGAAGTGGGAGGAACCAGCTGAGAAAGAGGAGAAGTGGGCAGGAAGTGGGAGGAACCAGCTGAGAAAGAGGAGAAGTGGGAAGGAAGTGGGAGGAACTGGCTGAGAAGGAGGAGACGTGGGCAGGAAGTGGGAGGAACCAGCTGAGAAGGAGGAGAAGTGGGAGGAACAGGGTGGGAGTTAGGAGAAGTGGGCAGAGTTTCATAAGAAACTCGCCACCGCAGGAGAATCAGCCTCTGTCCTCGGAGACATGGTTATTAACTTCAAAAACTGGTATCTCTGGGGGAGATCCAGAGAGTTCCCAGGAATGTCCGTAACCCGATATTCAGACATAATATTTTTATGTCAATGTCTTAATGCAGAAAATGAGCTGGTGCTGGCAGATTTCTATGTTCCTGCGGTTTTCTCTTAAACCAAGGTTCACTAACAAAATTCAGAATGGCCATTAAAGGGATAGTAATACTTAAAATGTACAAACAAATATTTTGTACGATTTATCCTGATGAGTAAATCAAGGGCACTGCCACTGCTAAAATATATTCAATTCCAAAGTTATTACAGCTCAAAGAAGACTTTCTTTAGGTGCAGTATCACAGTGGCCTGAAATTGTACAGTGGCGCTGTTGCTACACCTTCCTATGGACAGCTCTGGTCAGTTGGCCATAAATCTCTATAGGATGGGTAGCAACAGCACCACTGTACAGTTTCAGGCCACTGTGATACTGCACCTAAAAAAAGTTTGAGCTGTAATATCTTTTGAATAAAACACCTTTCAGGTGGGAGTACCCTTGTTTTACTCAGGGAGATAAATACTACTATATATATATATATATATATATATATATATATATATATATATAATATTTACATATTAAGTATTACTATCCCTTTAACATTGAAAAGTGATCATCCCTGGGATCCTTCTTGTCTCAATCTTCCAGGGGTCCTCTAAGGTCTGGGGTTAGGAGTATCCAAATGAGACAATTTATGTCATAAAGTGGGTGTGGCTTGATTGGGGTGGGTGGGGTTGGGATGAAGGGAGGCGGGGTTTGCCCTTTAAGTGGATCTGTCATATATAAAAAAGTATTGTTTAATCGTTTTATATGTCCATTAATAGTAACTTATAATATAACAAAGTCTTTAGAAATGCCATAATGTAAAGTTCATTTAATAGGATATATTGCGTACCGCTATCAAAGATCACAGCCATCTTACTTGCCTGACGTAATAACGTCAGCGTGATCCCTGCCGTCTCCTCTTAGACTGCCCCCTTTCTCATTGCACACTTTCACTGTGAAGTGGAATGCCAGTGTATAAGAACAGGAGAGCGTGAACGCGATCTCACTGATGATATCATCTACAAGGACACACGCGTGAGTACAGGAGTGTCCGTGGCAAGGAAACAGAGGAGGAGACAGTGGCGTAACTAGGGCACCAGGGCCCGGGCCCCCCATCTTCACGTTGCCTCATGCACATCTCCTACCTCTATCGCTCACCAGGTTCTCAGTTATGCAGAGCGCTGGGAGATGATGTCATCTCCCAGCGCTCTGCATTACTAGAGCGCCGGGAGATCAGCTGACCAGTGTGGGCGAGTGACGATGGGTTCGCAGGGGGCGGACGGGCCCCTTGGAGTGACGGGCCCGGTCGCAGGTGCGACCCCTGCGACCCCTATTGTTACGCCACTGGGAGGAGACGACGCGGAAGGGAGGAGGGACTAAGTCTAACTGTGGGGCAGCTTGCGCCGTTGCAATCAGAATCAAGCAGAGGATGACATCACAGGTATAACTTCAAAACCAAATTACTCCTTCTACTTAAAGGGATAGTAATACTTAAGTATTACTAATCCCTATAGAAAAGTACTACTAAAAAAAACATATTGCCCCCAGTGTCATCTCTCCTAATCGCTCCTAAAGTTGCCCTCTCCCTCCCCCTTCCCCGTAGTCAGTGTTTAGCTGACTGCAGGGAAGCCTGCTGTACGACCGTCAGGCGGCTCTCCAGCACAGCCAAGATCGCCTTAATAAAAAATAAATCACTGAAATGGTCTTCTACGTGTGCTTGGTTTGTGCTTGGTTTGCAAGCACATGTAGAAGACCGTTTTAGTTAAAGATTTTTATTTTATTAACGAGATTGCGGCTCTGCTGCAGAGCCGCCTGATGATCGTAAGACTGGATTTCCCTTCAGTCAGCTACAAAGCTGAGTACAGGGAAGGGGGAGGGAGAGGGCAACTTTCGGAGCGATAAAGGTTTGAGAGATGACACTGGGGGCAATACATTTATTTTTAGTAGGACTTTAATATAGGGATTAGTAATACTTAAGTATTACTATCCCTTTAATACATGGAGAGAAATTAAAAACGCAGTTCTGATTTCTATTATATGACAGTTTAAATACATTGCACTTTCAAACATATGATATTTCCAGTTTAAAATGGGTGGGAAGTAGGGAGAATAGGGAGGAGACTGAGTGTAACTGGCAGTGAAGTGGGTGGAGTTATAAGGGAACTCACTGATCCCTGAGAAGCAGCCTCTGACCCAGGAAGTCTGGTTTAACCCTCTGAGTGCCAGAGGGATATGCAACGCATTGCTAAGCAGTATGTTGCATATTCTCATGGCAGTCAAAGGATTAAAGGGATAATAATGGTTAATTTTAAGTAGATTTAATATTGTAGACATTAAAAAAAGATTAACATTGATGTAAGTCTTATCTCTTAAACCTTTATGGTTTGAGAGATAGAACTTGCTAAAGTTACCTTTTCCTGGCTGTTTCACTCAAGTCTGCCATCTAGCTGACAGCTGAAGATTGCAGTCATTTGACCAGACAGAGGCTCTTCAGCAGAGCTGAAATCACTCTATTTAGAAATAAATACTTCATTGGAACAGTCTACAAAGTGTGCTTGCAAACCAGGCACACTTTGTAGACCATTCCAAATTAAGTATTTATCTTTAGATATCGTTATATCGGCGCTGCTGAAGAGCCGCATCTGCGCATCAAGCGACCAGAATCTGCTTCTGACAGCTTTACAGCTCTTCAAGCAGAAAGGGGAGGGACCAGAGAACTTTATTTTCCTATATCTCTCAAACTGTTATGGTTTGAGAGATACAAATAAGTGCAAGTACTCTTAATTGTATCTTCCATATAGTTAGTACTTTTTTTCTGACATTACTGTCCCTTTAAGTATAAAAACTGGAGTCTCCGGGTCATATTCGGACAGTTTCCAATTATGGGAATTATGTGTTGCAGACCTCCCTAGCATTTGATGGGTTAACCCTTCGCACTGCGTTGCGTACTCCTCTGGCGCTCAAAGGGTTAAAATGTTTATGGTCTTAGCATGCAGGATGATGCTTGTTATAAACAATAGACCATTGTTATGTCACTGAATTGCATCATTTTGTATCACATCCAAAATAACCAGAAACAGATCCTTGTGTTTTGTTCACTGTAAAGGTAAAATATTAGCTTAATATATTTTATATTAGTCACACATTCAAAGCAAATTTAATAGAATGAAATATATATTATGAAAAAAAAACACAACAATATATTTTTCTGGACTGGGTTGGCAGATTCTTTCTGATGGAGATATTATGTTTTGGCATCTGTGCACTGCACCATTACTGAACATCAGCTGCCACGTATATTAGAATTCTGCTCAGTCTGAAGAACTACATGCTAACAGAGATGTAGTAGATTATCAAGGACCCTAATAGCATGGCGGGAATGTGGGCCCTAACACTTCCCTAGTGCTGGGATCAGTATCGGCAACCTGGGCCCTAACACTTCCCTAGTGCTGGGATTAGTATCATGATCCTGGCAGTAACACTTCCCTAGTGTTGGGACCGGTTTCAGGAACCTGGGCCCTAACACTTCCCTAGTGCTGGGATCAGTATCAGGATCCTGGCCCTAACACTTCCCTAGTGCTGGGATTAGTATCAGGATCCTGGGTCCTAACACTTCCCTAGCACTGGGATTAGTATCAGGATCCTGGCCCTAACACATCCCTATTGCTGGGATCAGTATCAGGAACCTGGGGTTTAACACTTCCCTAGTGCTGGGATCAGTATCAGGATCCTGGTCCTAACTCATCCCTAGTGCTGGGATCAGTATCAGGATCCTGGTCTTAACTCATCCCTAGTGCTGGGATTAGTATCAGGATCCTGGTCTTAACTCATCCCTAGTGCTGGGATTAGTATCAGGAACCTTGGGTGTAACACTTCCCTAGTGCTGGGATCAGTATCAGGATCCTGGTCCTAACTCATCCCTAGTGCTGGGATCAGTATCAGGAACCTGGGGTTTAACGCTTCCCTAGTGCTGGGATCAGTATCAGGATCCTGGGTCCTAACACTTCCCTAGCACTGGGATTAGTATCAGGATCCTGGCCCTAACACATCCCTATTGCTGGGATCAGTATCAGGAACCTGGGGTTTAACACTTCCCTAGTTCTGGGATCAGTATCAGGATCCTGGTCCTAACTCATCCCTAGTGCTGGGATCAGTATCAGCAACCTGGGGTTTAACACGTTCCTAGTACTGAGATCAGTATCAGGATCCTGGCCCTAACACATCCCTATTGCTGGGATTAGTATCAGGAACCTGGGGTTTAACGCTTCCCTAGTGCTGGGATCAGTATCAGGAACCTGGCCCTAACACTTCCCTAGTGCTGGGATCAGTATCAGGATCCTGGCCCTAACACTTCCCTAGTGCTGGGATCAGTATCAGGAACCTGGCCCTAACACTTCCCTAGTGCTGGGATCAGTACCAGGATCCTGGGTCCTAACACTTCCCTAGTGCTGGGATCAGTACCAGGATCCTGGGTCCTAACACTTCCCTAGCACTGGGATTAGTATCAGGATCCTGGCCCTAACACATCCCTATTGCTGGGATTAGTATCAGGAACCTGGGGTTTAACACTTCCCTAGTGCTGGGATCAGTATCAGGATCCTGGCCCTAACTCATCCCTAGTGCTAGGATTAGTATCAGGAACCTGGGCCCTAACACTTCCCTAGTGCTGGGATCAGTATCAGGATCCTGGCCCTAACTCATCCCTAGTGCTGGGATCAGTATCAGGAACCTGGGGTTTAATGCTTCCCTAGTGCTGGGATCAGTATCAGGAACCTGGCCCTAACACTTCCCTAGTGCTGGGATTAGTATCAGGAACATGGACCCTAACACTTCCCTAGTGCTGGGATCAGTATCAGGAACCTGGGCCCTAACACTTCCCTAGTGCTGGGATCAGTATCAGGATCCTGGGCCCTAACACTTCCCTAGTGCTGGGATTAATATAAAGATTCTGGGCCCTAACACTTCCCTAGCAATGGGATTAGTATCAGGATCCTGGCCCTAACACTTCCCTAGTTCTGGAATCATTATCAGGAACCTGGACCCTAACACTTCCATGGTGTTGAGATCATTATCAGGATCCTGGGCCCTAACACTTCCCTAAAGCTGGGATCAGTATCTGGAACCTGGACCCTAACACTTTCCTAGTGCTGGGATAATTATCAGGATCCTCAGCCCTAACAGTTCCCTAGTGCTGGGATCAGTATCAGGAACCTGGACCCTAAAACTTCCCTAGTGCCAGAATCAGTATCAGGAACATGGACCCAAACACTTCCCTAGTGCTGGGATCAGTATCAGGATCCTGGCCCTAACACTTCACTAGTGCTGGGATCAGTATCAGGAACCTGGGCCCTAACACTTCCCTAGCGCTGGGATTAGTATCAGGATCCTGGACCCTAACACTTCCCCTAGTGCTGGGATTAGTATAAAGATCCTGGGCCCTAACACTTCCCTAGTGCTGGGATCGGTATTAGGACCCTGGACCCTAACACTTCCCTAGTGCTGGGATTAGTATAAAGATCCTGGGCCCTAACACTTCCCTAGTGCTGGGATCAGTATCAGGATCCTGGGCCCTAACACTTCCCTAGTGCTGGGATTAATATAAAGATCCTGGGCCCTAACACTTCCCTAGCAATGGGATTAGTATCAGGATCCTGGCCCTAACGCTTCCCTAGTTCTGGAATCATTATCAGGAACCTGGACCCTAACACTTCCATAGTGATGGGATCATTATCAGGAACCTGGCCCTAACACTTCCCTAAAGCTGGGATCAGTATCTAGAACCTGGACCCTAACACTTTCCTAGTGCCAGAATCAGTATCAGGAACATGGACCCTAACACTTCCCTAAAGCTGGGATCAGTATCTAGAACCTGAACCCTAACACTTTCCTAGTGCTGGGATAATTATCAGGATCCTCGGCCCTAACACTTCCCTAAAGCTGGGATCAGTATCTGGAACCTGGACCCTAACACTTTCCTAGTGCTGGGATCAGTATCAGGATCCTGGGCCCTAACACTTCCCTAGTGCTGGGATCAGTATCAGGATCCTGGGCCCTAACACTTCCCTAGTGCTGGGATCAGTATCAGGAACCTGGACCCTAAAACTTCCCTAGTGCCAGAATCAGTATCAGGAACATGGGCCCTAACACTTCCCTAGTGCTGGGATCATTAGCAGTAACACTTACCTAGTGCTGGAATCCTTCATCAGAGGTAGAAGTTACAGTTATCTGGACCATCCACATAACCAACAATACAACAGAACTCCAGACTCTTGACATCACCCGCAACTAATCTTACCTGCCTAATTGAAGACCTGCGCTCACTACCTACATCTCTTGTCTTAATGGGTACTCCAACCATTAAAATACCCTACCCTTGCCTCTCTGCCTTAAGGTGGCTGTATGGCTATTAGGTCAATCATCTCCTTGTGTCTCCAGTGCCAAAGTGGCCTACTCAGACCTTTGCTTTCCATGAGAAATCTCTAGTGCTTTCCTTTGATTTTTCAGTAAGTGTTCACTGGTGGTAATTCCCCAGTCATTTTCTTTCATGGGATCAGAGCCAGCGGCACAGCAATGTGATTTGCACTTAAAACTTTACATAGAATTTACACTTCATTTGTTCAACAAGGTTTTGGCAGGAAAAAAATGTAATATCTCGCCCACCGCAAAACCAGAATCAAACTGAAAAAATCTGTCATTTTTCTGCAACACTAATTAAAATGAAATATCTTTAAAAAAAGGTTTTATAAAAATAAGTTTATTTTTTTATTTTGATACGGTAATAACAGCTATAGAGTGACTGAGGACCATGGGATTTGAAGTCCAACATTAGCTTTGGATTCAAAGGTTGCTTATCACTTGTGTTAGTGTTGCATACCCCCTCTGGTCCTCAAAGTGTTAAAGGGATAGTAATGGCTCTTTAAAACTTAATTTAATATTGTAGCTGTTCAAAAAATTAAGTAATTGAGTCCCCTTTTATCTCTCAAACCATAAAGATATTCGATTACAAAGTCCCCTCCTCCCTCTCCTTTCCCTGACAACATTGCTCTACCTTAGAGCAAGAGATCCTGGTCCCAGGGACTCGGCTCTGCTGAAGAGTCTCCACCGGTCCCCAGCACCAGGATCTCTTGCTCTTAGGTAGAGCACTGATGTCAGGGAAAGGGCAGGGAGGGGGAAACTTTGTACTCGAATATCTTTATGGTTTGAGCGATAAAACTGGCCTCAGTTACTTTATTTTTTGAATAGGTATTAAGTTTTAAAGATCCATCACTATCCTTTAAAGGGATAGTAATACTTCGTTTTACCTTTATTTTATATTGTAGGCATTAAAAAACATGAAGAACGATATAAGTCTTATCGCTCAAGCCTTTATGGTTTGAGAGATATTCACAAGCAAAGTTTCCCCTCCCGCCCCTTTTACCTAGTGTAAGCCATCTCTTCTCAGATGTGGAATGCAGTCCATAGACCAGACAGATAACAGCAGGGGACAATCTTCTTCCTGTGAGAACAATGAAAGCCCTTCCACCCTTGACAAGTTTTTCAGGTTTTTTCCTTATCTTAATTGAAGATTGTCCCTCTCTGCAGTCTTCCTGGGCACCTCCCTTCTGATCTGGCTGAACAGTGTTACATCAGTAAAAGGGGCGGGAGGGGGATACTTTGTCATTGAATTACTCTTGAACTACAACTCTGACAGAATTGATATAACACTCTCCAAAGTCCAAAATACTATGATGATTAATTAGAGCTGCTTTTATTATGAAACATTACCATCCCTTTAAATCAGAGGTACTCCATTGCCAGACCACTAGCTGTTGAGGACTAGTACTCCCATCATTGCCCATCAGGAGTTGTAGTCCGCAAAAACTGTCACCCCTGAGAACTACAGCACTCTTTAATAATATCTCCAACTTATCTTAATCTGGGCTGAAACTCCTAATTAGTGTTGAGCGAGCGTGCTCGGCCGATGCTCGGATCGGCTCGAGCATCGCTCTGCTCGGCACATGGCGGTACTCGTACGAGTACCGCCATGTGCTCGCCCGACATGTTCGGGTGAAGAGGATCTGTGCCGGAAGAGGCACAGATCCGAAGACGCTCCGCTGGACCACCAGGGAATGGAGGTACGGGGGCATTGCGGAGATGAAGGGGGCATTGCGGAGATGAAGGGGGACATTGTGGAAGAGGGGCATAGACTCTATGCCCCTCTTCCACAATGTCCCCCTTCATCTCCGCTATGCCCGTCTTCCACAATGTGCCCCTTCATCTCCGCTATGCCCCTCTTCCACAATGTCCCCCTTCATCTCCTATGCCATAGAGGAGATGAAGGGGGACATTGTGGAAGAGGGGCATAGCGGAGATGAAGGGGGACATTGACCAGGCACCCTCCGCTCATCAGAGCAGGGGGTGCCTGGTTTAATGCTCGAGTGCTCCCATTCATTTGAATGGGGCTCGGGTGCTCGGCCGAGCACTCGAGCATCAGGGGGTGCTCGGTCAGAGCACCCGAGCACCCGAGCATCGGGGTGCTCGCTCATCCCTACTCCTAATGACCACTATGATTAGTCATGAGAAAGGTCTTTTATAGACCGAAACATTGACCTGATTTTTTTTTACTATTTATCACATTAAAGTTAAATTAAAAAGACCCATAGGTGCTACCCATTTTTTATAACTTTACATGAATTTTAGGGAATGTGCCCTTGTGCAATAGTACTACTACAGAGAGAGTGCTTTCCACCATCTTGAATTTTGTTATATATATAGATTAATAGATAGATATAGATAGATAGATAGATAGATAGATAGATAGATAGATAGATAGATAGATAGATATGAGATAGACAGATGATAGATCAATAGATAGATTAGATAGATATTAGATAGATAGATAGATAGATAGATAGATAGATAGATAGATAGATAGATATACTGTATATTTCATAGTAAAATAATACTGTTCATTTAAAGGGATAGTAATACTTCGTTTTATCTTTATTTTATTTTGTAGGCATTAAAAAAAACATGAAAAACAATATAAATCTTATCTCTCAAACCTTTATGGTGCTGTTTCACCCAGTGTAAGCCATCTCTTCTCAGATGTGGAATGCAGTCTATAGACCACACAGATAACAGAAGGGGACAATCTTCTTCCTATGAGAACAATGAAGGCCCTGCCCCCTTGACAAGCTTTTCAGGTTTTTCCCTTACCTTAATTGAAGATTGTCCCTCTCTGCAATTTACCTGGGCACCTCCCTTCTGATCTGGCTGAGCAGTGTTACATCAGTAAAAGGGGCAGGAGGGGGACACTTTGTCATTGAATTACTCTTGAACTACAACTCTGATAGAATCGATATAACACTCTCCAAAGTCCAAATACTATGATGATTAATTAGAGCTGCTTTTATTATGAAACATTACTATTCCTTTAACAAAATGGATTTCCAAAAGTACTCAAAGTCTAATTTGGAGAGCTGACTCGGCTGTGCTAGATAACCTTTCTAGATTGTGGGCCTAACAAGAACAATCCCGTGCCCCTTACTGGTCATCATTTAACCTCTTGGACGCTAGAGGGGTTGATACGCAAAGTGTTAGATCAGGAGTTTCCAAACTTTTCTCTGATGGGAGCTCCTTTAATTCATTGAAACATGTACTGAGCTTCTCTAAGATATATATTGAAAATCTATGATTAACCCCTTAGTGACGGCCACGTGCAGACGCGGCCGTCACTTAACGCCCGTCTAACATTTTTTTTTTTTTTTGAAAGGAATCCGGAGTCCCCGAACGGCGTGCAGCCGCGCGGGGATCCGGATTTCCTGGACGTACATGTACGTCCTCTGTCACTAAGTGACAGCCACAGAGGACGTACATGTACGTCCTTTGTCGCGAAGGGGTTAATAACTGTACGTAATAACCCATCTCCAAAGCTGCTCATAACTACTCGTTCCTTCCGACACCTTCCAATAATAAGGTTTTGCACATCAAACAAGTACAAAACGAAAGGTCAGAGATGGTCAGCTAGGCTCATGAGCTTGCAAGGATATGTTAAGAGCTCACTAGAACTAGCGTCCTGCACCCAGGGAAGAAATCTTCTAAAGCGTATCAAACTGGTTCTGCCCAAATGACAATCCAGCCATGAAATGTCAGACAATTCCTCTCTGAACAAGGGAAGCAACTAACCCCAGACTTGCGTTTTTGCCTTATTGGGCCTCATCAGTGAGGTCTAGGGGGCTACAGACTTGGATTCCTTGGTCACAGTGCCTACAGGGATCAGTTGCACCTCACCAACAAGGCCAAAACATGCGTCTAGGGTTAGCTGCTTCCCTTGTCCAGAGAGGAATTGTCTGACATTTCATGGCTGGACTGTCATTTGAGCAGAACCAGTATGATATGCTTCAGAAGATTTCCTCTCTTTCCTGCGTAGGTAAAAGAGATTGCACCCTGGGGCAGGACACCATCCTAGTGTTTATAAATTAGTCTGTGTAAATAAAATACTTTGATCTTGCTCTAAATCATTTATTTCGTTACACAAAGAGGTGTCAGTAGGTTTTAAGATAACCTAAACATTCTCTGTAATTCCCTGCTCATCAGCCCTGCGCCCTCCAACATCACCTAAAACAAAAGCGTTCCTCTTTGGCCATTTGAAATGTTGGAAGGTATGCAGGACTGTCATCGGTCATTTAGGAAAGGACAGCAGTGACATGCCCTGACACTTCACTGGTCTGTACGGGGTTAAAGGGATAGTAATGTTTCATAATAAAAGCAGCTCTAATTAATCATTATAGTATTTGGACTTTGGAGGGTGTTATTTCAATTCTGTCAGAGTTGTAGTTCAAGAGTAATTCAATGACAAAGTATCCCCTCCCGCCCCTTTTACTGATGTAACACTGCTCAGCCAGATCAGAAGGGAGGTGCCCAGATAGACTGCAGAGAGGGACAATCTTCAATTAAGATAAAGGAAAAACCTGAAAACCTTGTCGAGGGGGGCAGGGCTTTCATTGTTCTCATAGGAAGAAGATTGTCCCCTGCTGTTATCTGTCTGGTCTATGGACTGC